>CM030361.1:122383926-122726296 GCA_017893485.1 Hemerocallis citrina | reverse complement strand
GGTCGGTGAAGCCTTTAAAGATACCGAGTCACCTTCCTCAAACTCTAGGACTCTGCGGCAAGTGTTGGCGTAGCTCTTTTGTCTGATCTGTGTTGTTTGCAACCTTTTTCTGATCAGCTCTATTTTCTCTGAAGTATGCTGTACTATCTCTCGCCTACTTCATACCAACATACTGGTCTTGAAAGCTGTCTTGGTATGTCCTCCTCACTTACACGGACCTGACGGTAACCTGACCGTAGATCTATCTTTGAGAACAATGCTGCTCCCTACAGTTGATCGAACAAGTCATCGAACCTAGGAATTGGATAATTATTCTGGATTATGACTTTGTTCAACTCCCGGTGGTCGAGGCACATCATCGACGTCCCATCCTTCTTCTTAACCAGCAATACCGGTGCTCCCAAAGGTGATGCGCTCGGCCTAATAAACCCTTTCTGCAAAAGCTCTTTGATCTGCTTCGTAACTTCATTTTGCTCCACTGGTGCCATGCGATATGGGGTTTTCGACACTGGTGCACTTCCCGGCTGGATGAAAATGCTGAACTCCACGTCTCTGGGTGGGGTTAGTCCCGACAACTCCTCCAAAAATACGATGGGTATCCCTTTCACTTCCTCTGGTACTTTACATCCAGTTGCAGCTGCCAATTTCTTCTCACTCGCCTTCTTCCCTTGAAACACGATCTCTGGTTTCTCTGGCACATCTATGATCACCTTCTTCTCCTTACAGTCAATGTGAACTTTGTGCTTGGACATCCAATCCATTCCAATAATGGCATATGTTTTAGCAAAGCCCAATTCGAATAAATCAATGTCTAGGGTCTCACCTCCAACTTGGAGTTTACATCTTCTGTAACACTTGTTAATTGTAAGAGTCACTCCTGATGGCGTAGCTACTACTATGACCAAATCAGGAGTCGTTGCTTGAGTGCAACTCAGTTTCTTCGAAAAAGATTTAGACACAAATGAGTGAGTAGATCCACTTTCAAACAAAACATTCGCCATCATTCCATTAATATCCAATTGTCCAGTAATCACTCCCTCGTCATTGTCAGCCTCCTCCTCTATAAGAGCGAAGACACGCCCCTGGCGAAAAGGTTTCTTTCCTTTAACATCCTTCTTTGGGGTCGTACCATTGTTGCTCTTCTGTAGCTGGGGGCAATCTGGCCTGAGGTGCCCCTTCTTCCCACAGTTGTAATAGGTCCTTGCGGCGATCTGTTGCTGGTCTTTTGGACATTGACTCCGGTAATGCCCTGATTCTCCACAATTGAAACACCTTACAGCCTTGTCTGTCGCTGCACCATCATTGTTCCTCTGGAATTTCGGGTTCTGTCATTACTTCTTGAATCCTGAGGATGACTCCAGTCGCTTCCCTTTGTTCCATTTCCCTACTTTTCCCTAGGGTGGTTGACTTTGAGTCATATCTTGTTCCGTCACTGCAGCTCTCCGTACTAACTCGTCAAATCTCTGGATACATAGTGGCACCATTCTAGACCTCAGCACCGGTCTCAGTCCCTGTTCGAACCGCTTTGCTTTCTTTGCTTCATCTTGAACCATTTATGTGGCATACAGAGACAATTGAGTAAACTTGGTCTCGTACTCCCTAACTGTCATGCTTCCTTGGCGGAGGTTTATAAACTCCATGGCCTTCTCCTTCTAGACATCAAGTGGAAAGTAATGCTGGTAGAACTCCTCCAAGAAATCCTCCCATGCGATGGGTCCTTCTCCTAGTTCGCGTTTGACTGATTGCCACCAAACTCCTGCATCTTTTTCCAAAAGTATGGTTGCTAGTCTGACCTTTCTCTCGGGCGGGGTCTCCAATACTTCGAAGACTGTTTCAAATTGTCTGATCAACTCGTCGACAGCTGTAGGATCTGCCTGTTCTTCAAAGACCGGTGGCTTCATCCTTTTAAAGGATTCCACCAGTTTTACCGTGTCTAAGGTGGCATGTCCCACGTTTGCCATGGGTGCTCCTTTCTGAGGGATGAAGTTCCTGGTAGCATCCATGAAAGTACCCATTACTTAGTAAACCCTGGCGAATTCATCTTCGATGTTGAGGCCTGTGTTGTTGGCCCCACTTCCTTCTCCTTCCGCTCTGCTGGACCTGGTGTTTTTTGTTCTCCTCGAAATCTAAGGGGTTGGTTTTATAATACCATATGTCAAAGATTGACTCAAACAACACAATCTAAATACCACAACATGCACAAAAAACACACCAATATCATAACAAAAAATATTTCAGTTGATTTACCATTCATTTCCATTGTTCATACATCCCTCCATCATATCAGTTCCCAAAAGTACAAAAAGCATTCATAATGATTTTTTAAATGAAGCATTAATACAGAACTTGAAAAGATAATCAGCCCTACTGGGCCCTCCACCTTCCACGGGGTTGGGGACGGGGTTGAGCCTACAACTGGGCCACCTGAGCCCTCAAGAGCTCCATCCCCGCCTCAAGGCGCGCAATCTTTTCTTGGTGTCGGGTCTTGAGCTTCTTAATTTTGCGAGTGGCCTTGACTGTGAATTGCTCGACTCTGCCTACGGCCTCCATAAGATCTGGCAACTCGACTCCACAGCTTTGGAGTCGGTCCTCCAACATGCCGTGACTGAAAAGGTAGATGGCGAACTCCCGTAGGACCCGGTCCATGGTACGCCGAATTGCGTTCGGATGGGGAGGTGGTGGTGGAGGTTGCTCAGCTACAGGGTGATTTTCCGCATCGGAAGGTTCTCCGCCCTCAACATCAGCAATCGCTATGGGCTCCTCGCCCATGACTTCCGTTCCAACCTCGGGCTCCTCGACCTCCATCATCGGCTCCTCCTCGTTCGATGGCTCCTCCTCCTCAACCACCAGTCCTACTTGGGAAAGTCGCCGTCGGCCATCCTGCAAGAGAAAACAAGGGCATTAGTACAGATATAGTAAATCATAAGACATAAGTTAAATCAATATGAATTATGATTTATCGATATCCATACTAAACTGACTCCACTGAAGCATCCAAGTCTAATCTCCTATGGTGTTAGACTACAATTTGAAGTAAGCTCTGATACCAACTTCTGTAATGCCCCGAATTCCTAACCTAGGAACTCGTGACATTACTCCAGGATCTTCCTTCAAATGAGTCACAACACACAAAAATCACAGGAAATAGAAAACTTTTATTACACTATATGTTATTACAATGTCCAATTAAATTTCAACAATTACAAATAATAATATTACATCAATTTTTCAATAAATGGAAAATTCTTGACTTGGATGCTTTAATCAACTTGAGTCTCTTGCACCTCCAATACAGCAGATGGTCCTGCAACGGATGAGTGAGCACGTCAGTTGAATACAACTGATGTAATGTTATATATGGTTATCCTCTCAATCCCACACTATAGCGATTCCGAACCTCAACAACCACAATATTTGATGATAAAGAAAATGTGGGCAAACACAAGTGTTGGTGTATGACATGACCTAGAACTAATGCACACCCAATGCACACGATGCTCTTAGTCTAATGCACGCTTGGTTAGAGAGATATGCATTTCATACTACACATTCCCTAAACAAACGACGTTCTCCACATTATTGTGGTTCGATCCCCTGCCATGCAACCTATCATGTGCTCTATCCTGTCACCGCAGTTACTACAGTCAATAATGGTGTCAGGGAAATCCCCATGTTTGTTTTCCACTACGCCCAGTGGTAGTCGTACGGTTTCTTTTTTCCATCGCTACAGTTAGTATATTATTATCATAATAAACTCTCAAGCCCTGGACCTCTTCAAAATCTATTATACGGGCATAAAGGTACTCTGCGAAAAATGCCCGCCAAGAGCATTAGAGTTGTTTACTATTGCTGTCTATCATGTTGTTATTGCTTTGGCTCTTTTACACATGATTTGCAAGTGTTATTTTGTGGATTTGTGTGTTCGTGGGTTCGTTGCTTCGGAATCCTTATCCCGTTATTCTTGCAGAAGGAGTCGTGGATCATGTAGTCATGAACACGTAGCAGATAATCCTCTGGAAAACACGAGCCCTTTCCAAATACACATTTCTATATTATCCACTACTAGATCTTTCCCTTAACCCCGGCTTGGATATTTTGTTATTATTATAAGACAGGCATGTATGTGTCACAAATAGAGCAAGAATAACATGGCATAAACAGGTAACGGGTTCAGATTGAAAGATAAACATGTACAGATGAAAGATAACACATAAAAGGATAGAACAACCTAAAATCTAGTTCAGGACAGCAAGATGGTATTGCACTAAATCTGGAATTTCCGTTGCTACAATTATGCAAATTTGGATCCGTCAGAAAATCTGGAAAGTAGTCTCTCGGCTGAATCTAGAAAATATATATAAGTCATATGGTATTTCACAAAAACACAACTCAAAATGGATTTGAATCCAGAAAACATATTCAGCCAGAAATCAGAAGTTTGTATTCACAAATAGGAAAACAGCATAAAAACTTACTGATTAAATCCAAGAAAAATCTGAGATATTTCCTAGTATGTTTAGTACTAGAATATAAAGTTTTATAATTTTCCAACATAGATAGAATACTCAAGTAAAATCAGAAAGTCGCAAGATACAGCAGTTTTGTAAATCTGGAATCATAAACACAGTAGTACTAAAATAGTAGTATTTCACAACATATAAATCAAAATCCAGATTCGTCAAAAGGATGATAAAATAGAAATAGTAGGCTACAATTCATATTCACAAAGTTTTTATAGAAAGCAAATAGAATCAGGTCAAAATTTAGGTTCTTTACTGAACAGCATGAAAATTCTGCCAGTATAGTAGTTGTTTCAAGCATAGAATAGTGTATAAAAGTCATTAATTAAATTCACAAAAATTAGGGGTTAATCCCAATAAGTTGATTGATTGATTGTTGTTTGGTTGATGATAAATTAATGTATGTATGTGTTCTTAAATTTATTGATCATGTTTTTATACCCATCATGCAGATTGAGAAGTTTATCTACTAATAGAATTAATACCCATCATGTCTAATTAATTTGTTTCATGACTGATATGGCTAAAAATGGGGTTAAATCAGAGCCGTCCAGATTGGGCACGAATCTTGATGCGCAGGAGTAAAAAGGTAATTTCACATACAAGCGGATCCAAAGCGGGTACGGAATCTCCTCCAACAACCCGCGATCGGATCCACACCACTGTTGGGTTCGGGTCCCGACCCGAGGCGAACCCAAAACATCAAGGGGCAAATCAGGATCCCTGATTTAGCCAAATCAACAACCCTGATTTGCTCCCACCGGGAATCAGGGGCTAAGTTTCCAAAACAGAATAGGAGGATTTTCCTCCTTGCTGTTAAGTAGGAAATCAGGCCCCTAACCGTTCCAATGGCGACTATAAATATCACCCCTCTACCACCAAGACCAGGTTAATCACTCTTTCACCACTTAAGCTCTTTCTTAATCTTTTTCTGATTACTGACAAGAGCGTCGGAGGGTGCGTCGCCGGAATCAACCCCGGTGTCTCGTACTTCCTTGCAGGTCGCGGCGGGAGTAAGAAGACTGAGTCAACTGTTCAGGTTTTTCTCGGACTCACAAATTCTATCTGTTTACCCCCACACCGAAATCAGCGGTAACAGATTGGTGCCGTCTGTGGGAAAACCACACGAACAGCCTCAGCCCATTCTCCGTCATCCTCTGCAGTCATGCCTCCGAAGAAGGTCAGATCCAGAGGGTCGAACCGTGTGGGCAACCTCGCCGACCCTGCGAATGAAGTCCCAGTCAATCCTATTCCCCAGTCCGACCTCCCTCCGCCGGCCCAGCAGGGCCCACCTCCTCCTCCCAAGCAGCAGCCCAACAATGGTCCGTCCGGTCATAACGGTCGGAAGGAGAAGCAGCCCCTCAATCCGGGCCATGTCTCGGTCCATAATGGGTCCTCGGACTCGATGGCTTCTCATCATCCCGACCTCCGCATCACACTTCTGAACCGCCAGAAGGACGACGACCTCCGCACCCATCTTGACGAGAGGCGGGCCCGAGAGGGAGCCTCCCGCCAGCATCAGGGTGAGCGGTCCCCACGTCGCCGAGACGGAAGAAGGTCCCTGGACCGCAGAGGCCGAGCGGTGTCCCCCGAGCGCCGAAGGAGGAGGTCCCGTTCCCCCGGGGATCGGCGTCATCCGAGGGACCGAGAAGCGCCTATCAGTCGGGCCGAATTCCTCCAATTTCAGGAGACCGTTCTACAGGCTCTCAACCTTCGGCAGAACGTCCAGAATGCTCAGAGGGCTCCGACGCCCCCGAGGGATCCCAGTCCTCGCCGCCGAACCCGGAGCCCTTCCCCGGCTCCCAGTCGCCAGCAGCAGCAACAGAGCCCTCGCCGGTCCCAGGACTACCGGCGCCGCAGTCCACGCTCCCCTTCCTATGAAGAGGAGTCCGGGGGGTCATACGATTACCAGCGGAGGGACGACGCCCTCATCCGCCGTCTCCATGAGGTGGAAAGGCGTATCGGCCGCATGGACAGGGAGGAAGAGTCCCGAGCAGGAACCTTCCGTCCCAGCCAACCCCCCTTCTCACGGTCGATCATGGAGGCCCACATACCGAGGAGTTTCAAACCGCCACAGTTTGAAACATACTCAGGGGAGTCCGACCCGGTCGATCACGTCGAAAGCTTCAAGACCCTGATGCTGATCCATCAAGCCTCCGACGCTGTGCTCTGCAGGACCTTCCCTGCCACCCTCAGGGGGTCGGCTCGGGAATGGTATTCCAGGCTCGCCCCCTCCTCCATCTTCTCGTTCGAGCAGTTTGAAACACTGTTCATTACTCACTTCGTGAGTAGCAGGCGAGCCGAGAAGACAAGTCTGTCCCTACTGAACCTGCGGCAGGAAAGGGAAGAGAAGCTGCGGGACTATGTGAAAAGATTCACCGCAGAGGTAAGGTCTATCGCCTCCTTAGACCAGTCGGTGGCAACCGTGGCGTTCCAGTCGAACGTCCTCAATGCCAACCTCCGATCGTCCCTAGCCAAGAAACCACCGCATGACTTCGCCGACCTCCTCCTGAGGTGCGAGAAGTACATCCGAGCAGAGGAGGCTGAAGCCCTTCCGAGCTTCGGAGGGCCCTCCGCAGGTTCGAAGAGGAAGGCGATGGGGGAAGAGGGGTCCAAGAAAGCTCAGAAGGACAATGGCGGTCAGCGCCGCGCTCCCCCCAGGTTCGAGAAGTTCACTCCCCTCACCACCAACATCTCTACTATCCTGATGGAAGTGGAGAAGGAGGGGGTCATCCCTCCAGCTCCGAGGATGCACACCCCGGCAAAGAGGAGGAACAAAGATAAGTGGTGTCGTTACCACCGAGACCACGGGCACGACACGAACGACTGCCGGGCCTTGAGAGATGAGATTGAAGCCCTCATCCGGAGGGGGCAGTTGGCCAAGTTCGTGAAGGCGAACGATCGGGCGGATCGCAATTCTCCTCCAGCTCGGGGGGCTAACAAGCGCTCCGAGCGGCGCGAGGAAACACCCGAGTTCGAGGAGGAAAGGATTCTGCACCTGATCCATGGAGGCCCCATGGGGGGCTCCTCTAATACCTCCCGGAAGGCCTTCGTCCGAGAGGTCAACTCGGTTCACAGTGCTCCTCCTCCCAAAGGTCTCGGCGTCCCTGTATCTTTCTCCGATGCTGACCTCGAAGGGGTCCGAACCCCACACTGTGATGCCCTCATCATCGACCTCCGCATGGCCAACTTCAAGGTGCAGAGGATTTTGGTGGACAACGGGAGTTCGGTCAATATCCTTTTCCTCTCGGCTTTCCGAGGCCTGCAGCTGTCCCAGGACCGTCTCAAGCCGGCCGGTTACACTCTCCACGGGTTCACGGGGGTCCCGGTAACCGTCGAGGGGGTGATAACCCTAGACGTTACTGCGGGAAGCACCCCTACTACCCGGACCGAGCCGATGGACTTCATGGTCGTCGACATCCCGGCAGCATATAATGTCATCCTAGGCCGTCCCGGCCTAGCCGCCCTGGAGGCTGTCCCCTCGGCATATCATTTGAAGATGAAGTTCCCCACTCGGTCGGGAGTAGGGGAAGTAAGGGGAAGCCAAGAAACAGCCCGGAAGTGCTACATGACTTCCACCGGGGGACCAGTGCTCTCGCTCGAGACACTAGAAATCCCCGAGCCGAAAGCTCGCCCGACGTCCGAACCGGCGGACGAGTTAGAAGAAGTGCTCTTCTCGGACGAGGACCCGAGCCGGAAGTTTCTCATCAGCCGGTCCCTGCCGTCTGCACTATGCTCGGACCTGATCCAATGCATCCGGGATAACCGTGACTTGTTCGCTTGGTCGGCCGCGGACATGCCCGGCATTTCCGAGGAGCTGCTCGTCCATCGCCTGAGTGTCGAACCGGGGTGCAAACCGGTCCAACAGAAAAGGCGAAAGTTCGCTCCCGAGCGACAGCAGGCCATCAAAGAGGAGGTGGATAAACTGCTGAAAGCCAAGTTCATACAGGAGGTAAATTACCCCGAGTGGCTGTCGAATGTTGTAATGGTCAAGAAGTCCAATGGCTCGTGGAGAATATGCATCGACTTCACCGACCTGAACAAGGCGTGTCCGAAGGACCCGTTCCCTCTCCCGAACATCGACACCCTTATTGACGCCACCTCGGACCATGAGCTCCTCAGCTTCATGGACGCCTTCTCGGGGTACAATCAAATCCGAATGTTCCCTCCGGACATTCCGAAGACCTCCTTCGTCACCGACCAAGGCCTCTACTGCTACCGGGTAATGCCGTTCGGCTTGAAGAACGCAGGCGCCACCTACCAGCGCCTCGTCAACAAGGTCTTCCAGAGCCAGATCGGCCGAAACATGGAGGTGTACGTTGACGACATGCTCGTCAAAAGCGTCCGAGGCACCGATCATGTAGCCGACCTCCAGGAGGCCTTCGGCGTGTTGAGAAAGCACAGCATGAGGCTGAACCCGAACAAGTGTGCGTTCGGGGTCTCCTCGGGAAAATTCCTCGGCTTCATGGTAAGCCAGCGAGGAATCGACGCTAACCCCGAGAAGATTAAGGCCATATTAGACATGGCCCCGCCTCGGAACATCAAGGAGGTGCAGAAGCTCACCAGTTGGCTCGCCGCTATCGGTCGTTTCCTCTCGAAGTCGGGGGAAAAGTGCCTCCCCTTCTTCAAAGCACTCAGGGGGGCCAAGGGTTTTGAATGGGGCCAGCCACAACAGGAATCATTCGACCAGTTGAAGGCATACTTGGTGAACCCCCCTCTGCTCAGCAAACCGGTCCCGGGCGAGACCCTCTTCGTCTATTTGGCTGCTTCCGAGCAGACATTGAGCGCTGTCTTGGTGAGAGAGGAGGATCGAACCCAAAGGCCTATCTACTACGTGAGCAAGGTGCTCCGGGATGCCGAGCTCCGTTATCCGAAGATAGAGAAGATGGCCTACTCACTAGTCACGGCGGCGAGGAAGCTTCGGCCATATTTTTAGTCCCACTCCATCGTCGTCCTCACCGACCAACCTCTAAAGCAGATCCTCTACAAGCCCGAGACCTCGGGTCGGCTAATGAAGTGGTCCATAGAGCTGAGCCAGCATGACATCACTTACCAGCCCCGGACAGTGATTAAGGCACAGGCGCTCGCCGACTTCATCGTGGAGTCCACTATCCCTGAGGTCGAACACATCCCGAACGGACCCCCCATTTGGATAGTATTCGTGGACGGGTCCTCATGTAATGAAGGAAGCGGTGCTGGCATCATTCTGAATGGCCCTGACGACTTCGTCCTCCAGTACGCGATCCGTATGAACTTCAAGGCCTCGAACAACGAGGCGGAGTACGAGGCGCTCATTGCTGGCCTCGGACTTGCACGAAGTGCTGGGGCGCAGCGCCTCCGAGTCCACAGTGATTCCCAGCTCGTCGTGAACCAAGTCTTGGGCGAATACGAGGCTCGGGATGAGCGGATGGCGAAGTACCTTGCTAAAGTTCGGGCCCTTATGGGTCGGTTCGAGGAGGCGCTCATCCAGCGCGTCCCCCGAGAAGAGAACTCACAGGCCGATGCTCTCTCCAAATTGGCCTCGTACTCCCTGCAAGGTCTCGAACAAACTGTGCTGATTGAAGTCCTCTCCAAGCCGAGCATCGAAGACGAGGCACCGGGCTCGGTGGAGTCGTTGCCGGTCATGCTGCAGGACAATTGGATGAAGCCCTTGGTGGAGTTTCTAAGGGATGGAGTTCTGCCCTCGGATCCCAAAGAGGCTTGCCGAGTCAGGAATCGGGCCGAGCGCTATGTCTTGATCGAGGGTATACTATACAAACGCTCTTTCTCTCAAATAGACGGCCGACCGTACCTAAGGTGCCTCTCTCCGGATCAGGCCGAATATGCCCTACAAGAGCTCCACGAGGGCGTCGGAGGGGCGCACTCGGGGTTTAGGTCCTTGGCCCGAAAAGCTTTCAATTATGGGTACTTCTGGCCGACCTTTCTTCGAGACGCCGAACAACACGTTCGGCAATGCAGCTCCTGTCAGAGACACTCCAGCATCCGACGCCTCCCTCAGGCCAACCTGGCCTCCCTATCAAGTCCCATCCCCTTCGCAATGTGGGGCATGAACTTACTAGGACCCTTCCCTCCGGCTCCGGGTCAGTTCAGATTCTTGGTCGTAGCCATTGACTACTTCTCGAAGTGGGTCGAGGCCGAGCCCCTCACCACTATAACCGAGAGCAAAGTGGTACAGTTCTTCTGGAAAAGCATCATATGCAGGTTCGGCGTCCCTCGTGTCCTCGTAACGGACAACGGGACACAGTTCACAGGCGCTGCGTTCCGAGCTCTATGCGACGACCTGGCCATTCAGCAGCGCTTCTCGTCCGTCTCCTATCCTCAGTCGAACGGACAGGCAGAAAATGCCAACCGGCAGATCCTCGCAGGCATCAAGAAAAGGCTCGACAAAAGTTCCAAGGGTTTATGGGTCGACCAACTCCCCAACGTCCTATGGAACTACCGCACGAGCAAACGGACCCCCACAGGCGAGTCCCCTTTCAACCTCACCTATGGGTCCGAGGCCGTGATACCTCTTGAGGTCGGAATACCTTCCCCTCGGCTCACAGCCTATGACGAAGCACAGAATGCCAGAGACCTCAGGGCAGAATTGGACTTGATAGACGAGCTGAGGGAAAGGGCGTCGATTCGGCAGCAGATCTACCGAAGAAGAGTTGAATTGGCGTACAACAGGAAGGTCCGGCCCGCCAACCTTAAGCAAGGAGATTTGGTCTTGAGAAAGCTAGCTATATCCCTCTCCAGTCAGAAGAGCAAGCTAGCTCCGAACTGGGAAGGGCCGTACAGGATCACGAAAGTTGTTCGGCCAGGAACATATCGCCTTGAAGACCTGGAGGGCAGAGAGCTTTCGAGGACCTGGAATGCCGACCACCTCCTAAAATACCAAGAAAGCGCTCCGGTGCCACTCTAAGTATCATAGGATATCGAGCCATTCCAGTCCTCCGACTTGTAACCCATTTTTATAAAATTGTACTATGTAAAACGGTTCGCCGTAGATTATTAATAAAGAAAGCTCTCGCATGTTTATTGGATTCATCTGTTTTCTCCCCTCTTGTCAACTGCTTTTTAAATACATGATTTCAATCAATGGTTCGGAGTCCACGTTTGGCTCGACCACACCCCCTCGGCTTGTCCCCGGACGAACTAGGGGTAGGTCGTTGTTCAGAATTGCTCCCACAACCGTTGAACTACACCGATGGTTCGGAGTCCAACACTCGGCTCGACTTTACCTCCTTGGCTCGTCCCCGGACGAACCAGGGATAGGTCGTTGCTCAGAACTGCTCCCACAACCATTGAACTACACCGATGGTTCGGAGTCCAACACTCGGCTCGACTTTACCTCCTCGGCTCGTCTCCGGACGAACCAGGGGTAGATCGCCGTTCGGAATTGCTCCCACAACCGTTGAACTACACCGATGGTTCGGAGTCCAACACTCGGCTCGACTTTACCTCCTCGGCTCGTCTCCGGACGAACCAGGGGTAGATCGCCGTTCGGAATTGCTCCCACAACCGTTGAACTACACCGATGATTCGGAGTCCAACACTCGGCTCGACTTTACCTCCTCGGCTCGTCTCCGGACGAACCAGGGGTAGATCGCCATTCGGAATTGCTCCCACAACCGTTGAACTACACCGATGGTTCGGAGTCCAACACTCGGCTCGACTTTACCTCCTCGGCTCGTCTCCGGACGAACCAGGGGTAGATCGCCGTTCGGAATTGCTCCCACAACCGTTGAACTACACCGATGGTTCGGAGTCCAACACTCGGCTCGACTTTACCTCCTCGGCTCGTCTCCGGACGAACCAGGGGTAGATCGCCGTTCGGAATTGCTCCCACAACCGTTGAACTACACCAATGGTCCAGAACCCAACACTTGGCTCCCAGTCCCCCCAAACTCACTTCGGCCACATAATCCGAACCCTCCTAACTAATAGCCGAAGCCCGAAGACCCATGCCTTCGGTCGGCCACCGAGCAAGTGCCTTCCCGAGCTCGCAAACGGAGAAAAGTCACTTTCTCCTCAACTTTCGCGCATGATCTTGATCAGACGGCTCAGATCTTGCCACCTGCGCTAAACGACAAGATAGCGTTCTCTTGGGAACTGAGCCGCCTCGAGATTCGTGCCCACGCTCAACGGCTCAGATCTTGCCAACTGCGCTAAACGACGAGATTGAGCTTTCTCGAGGACAGAGCCGTCTGGGAACTCACGCCGTACCTCGTCAGAGTCACTAAACGACAAAATACCGTACATATGGTAGCCCGTTCGGCTCAACGCTCCCGCCGACGGAACACAGACCTCGGTGCGGACAACACAATTATAAACGAGACAGAAGTGCAGAGCAATAAAAGATATTTTATTAAACAGCCAGGCTAAAATACAAAGCACGTCTTCTCATGGTTACAAAGTATTGGGAAACAAAATACACGACGCCGACCCACTACACTTAGCCTTCATATGGAAAAATCTTCACTAGACTGTTCGGCCGACTATTCGTCCCCCTCGGATGGTAGCTCCCCTGGATCGTTCTGGAGCTTCGCTACCACAGTCTGCAAATGTCGAATCTCCGAGAGCAAATCATCCCGCTCGGCTATAATCTTCGACTGGTTGTGCCGAATACACTTGACCCGAAGAGCGTTGCTGAATGCGGTTTGCGAGTCCTCGTCCCCTTCTGCAGGGTTCAGCTCGGCGACCCTATCCTCCAGACGCTGGATCTCGGCTTCCCTTAGGTCGAGGACGGACAAAAGGTGAGCCCGCTCACTCTCAGCCCGGCGTAACTCCAGCTCGACGCTCCGAGGACTCAGAGTCCCCGTCCCAGAAGAGGCTCCGGATTCAGAGTCATCATCCGGGCCGTACAGATCAGCATATGAATCGGATGCCTCGAGCTGAAAAAAGGGGAAAGCAAACAACAAGATTTCAATATACTTCCGAGGCACCACACTTGAAGAATTTTCCAATCATATTCAGACATAATGGTTCCACAATACAACAAGACCAAGCCTACGACAACGTTTTACAACAAATCAGAAGGGACACGAAGCGACATAGTCAGGTCCTCTTCGGAAGGGGAACTCTTCGGTTTAAGGAAACATGAGGACGACGAGGCCTGCCCTCCAAGCTCGATCCTAAACCAACAAAGCGCGACCCCCCTTCGCTGCTGGCTCTAACTGCGGCGCCGACCGAGGCCCCGCTCGACGAGACAGCCGCACTGCTCTGAGCGTCGGCTGGACTCCATCTGGTCGCAGGCGAGCGCGTCGCGAGTTCGTAAAACGTAATCCCCCTCTCGCTCTCTTCACGAGTGCACGACGTGCTGCGGACATTAGCCCTCTCCGGTGCAGGCTTGAGCGACGCGACCTCCTTCTCCAGTTCAATGATTCTGTCTCTCAGAGCGTCGTCCTTTGCCGTCTTCTTCGGACGAGAGGGTCTTGACGAGCCAGAGACGGTGGCGCCATCAGTCGCGAGCCGTCGGAAGTGGGTGACCTCGATCCCCCTGTCTATCGTGATCCTTCTGAGTCTATCGACTTCGGCCAATAGCCTCTTGCGCTCGGTCGATGCCTTCTCCAGCTCGGAAGTCAGTTTCTCTTCTGCCGTCGAGCGTTCCTTCTCCGCCAATTCCAAGTGTTGGACCTCGGCCAAAAGGTCGTCATTCTTCTGCTCGGCGGCAGTAAGCTCCCCACGGAGCCGCTCGACTTCCCCTTCGGGACAAGGAGCTCGGGAGTACTTTCGCAGTTGAAACAGCTCGCGACAGTACCTCCGTAGAGCTGCCCTCGTCTCCTCTAGCTGGCCGAGCAGGAGAAACCGCCTCTGTCGGCTATCCAAGAGCTCGCGCTTCGTTTTGGCCAGCTCCTTCCGAAGGTAGACAACCTCCATGATCGGACCGAACTTCACCTGAAAAGCGGAGATAAATCCGATGGGACAATACACCGAAACATCTATAGCTAGTTACGCACAAATCCGAGGCACAACACTTGGACAAATTTTGGCCAAACAAAATGTTTTCATTCAAAATCGAAGTGAAGGTTTTACACAAGCGGTGGCCAGTCCGCAATAAGGCTTACAAAAATAAACAAGACGACAAAAGACTAAAAAAGACAACCGAGTCAGGGGTCGACCTTTTTGTCGCTCGGGTTCGTCGACCCCCTGGCCTTGTCCTTACCATCGCCCTCGCCTCCGCCTTCGCTCCAACTCTCCTCCTCGGAGTCGTCCTCCTCCTCACCCTCGGCTTCGGTCTCCCCTGGGCCTTCGACAGGTTCCATCTCCCCCTCGGGGCCGAGCAGACCCTCGGTGATCCCCTCCTCCCCTTCCACAGGGTCGTAGAAATGGTAGGAGGACGTGTCGAAGCTCGGGTTCTTGGCGGCTACGTGGAGCAGGGCTCGACCGTAGGCATCCTCCATGTTCTGGATCATATGCTGCGCGGCCTCCTCCTGCACGGCCTTCCTCACCTTCTTCACCTTCTCCAGGTGCTTGGCCTTGATCCTCTCCGCCCTCTTCCGAGCCTTCTCTGCTTCCGACCGGGCGTTGGCCCAACTCCTCCTTCATCTCGGCCGCCTCCTTCTCCTTCGCCTCAAGTTTGGCCGCCACGTCCTTCGACAGCTGAGTGGCGTTGGCCAGCTGCTGCTCCAGCCCCTTCACTTCAGCAGCCCTCTTCGTCGAGAGAAGCTGCTCGGCATCAAGCCGCTGCGTAGCCTTGACGCGCTCCGCCCTCTCCCGCTCCCTCTCTTGCTCCTTGTTCGCGAACTCCTCCACCAGGAAATTAAAGTGGCAGAGGGTCTGAAAAGAAAACAGCGGATTAAAATCCGAACCCAAAGACTTAGAAAAAATTCTAGTAAAGAAATTTCAATGAGGGAGAGCCCAGCCTACTTACTGACATAGTATTCCGAGCAATCTGCATCACGGCGTCCCCTGCTTGCCCGGCCTTCAGGGTTGCTCGGTCCTTGGGGGTCGGCAAGTGCTTCACCGCCTCCATGCAGATGTTGCCGTCGCCCAAGAAGCCGTCGACGTTCATCACCTGCCAGTCGGGGACGAAGATCTGCTTATGACGCTCGGTCAAGATCTTCTCCGCCTCGGCAGTGAGGGGCGGAACCTGGAGGGACAGCACCTCCGTCACGCCGAACGTACCGCTCGACGAACCGGGAGCATCCACCTTCGGGGTCGGAGTCGGTACCTCCGAAGTAGGGGGATCGAGAACGCTGATCTCCCCCTGCTCGAGGACCGCGACCTTCGGTCGGTCGGCAGTCTTCTCGACCGAAGGATTCTTCAGGGCTCGACTGTCCTGAGGCGCTGCCGATGGCCTCTTCTTCTTCTCCTGCTCTGACTTGCCCTTCGCCACCAGAGCTTTGTAGTCCAGCTTCATCGTCTCTGCACAAGCCGAACGAAAAAACTTAGAAAAATTTTCATGAACTTAAAGCGAAGGGCATAAATACCAGAAGCATACTAGGGTCGATCGGACTGAGACCCCCTCGGAACAGGTGCTCCTCAGTGATATCTTTCCAGCTTAGCACTGGCAGGGCGAGGAGCTTCTTCTGGACCTCTGCCTCCTCCTCACTCAGCGCCGCCTCTCTCTTGGTCCGCTTGGGCAGACCTTCCTTCGCCCAAACCGTCGGTATCACCCACGGCGTCAGGGCTCGGACGAGGAAGTACTTCTCCTTCCAATGTTTGATCGAGTCTGGGTTCTCGATCAACTTAACGCCCGTCCGAGGAGAAAGGAAAAACCTCTGCTCGTCCCGCCTTGGCTGGCAAGGTCGGAAGAGACTCCGAAAGAGGAACATACTCGGCTTGGCGCCGACCTCTTGGCATCGGAGGACGAACGCCACGACGTGCCTCCATGTGTTCGGCATCAGCTGGGCGGGACTCAAACCGTACCAGACCAGGACTTCAACCACGAACGGGTGGAGGGGAAAGCGGAGCCTGGCAATAAGGGAGTCGACCGGAAAGACGCATACGTCCGACGAGGACTTTGTGTTGGCTCGGAATCCCGGCCCAGGGAGGAGCAGTACATACTCAAGCGGGATCCGGAAACCCTCTCGGATCAGACGAAGATCGGTCTCGGTAAGAGTCGAGATCCTATGGTCCACCTCGGACAGCTCCCTAGGCTCGTTCTCCTCCACCAGCTTAGCCGTACCTTGGGTGACTCTCTCCAAGGTATCCTCGGCGTAGTCCCGGACGCCTCCCACGCTCGACAGGGCGATAGGCTGCCGACCGAACGCCCCTGCTCTCTTCGGTGTTTCCACTATAGTGACCACGGCTTTACCCTTTCGGGACTCCGCCATGACTTCCTCGGGCAGCTCGGCCACTTCGCCCTCTTTGTCCGGACGAACGACGTCCTGCTCGCTCGGCTCCATTACTCCCTTCCCTTTATCCCCTCGGCCAACGGCCTGCTCCGAGGCGGGGGTCTCATCCGTAATCTTAACCATTTTTCCTAAAAGAGAAGGGAAAGAGACTGACCTTGAAGTGACAGGTGCGGTCGGAAAGTTCGCCGGAAACAAGGAACGCTACCGCGACAGCTAGCAATGCCACCAGAGAGCTAAAAACTTCGAAGCAAAGTAAAAACTGAAGAGAGAGAGTAAAAGTGAAAAGTGAGACTTGGTCTAAGGGGGGTGAAGATTTATAGTAAAAATGGAACGTCCCTTGGACTTCCAAACGAAAGTTTGCGACTTTTGGGCTGCTCTTGAAACGTTGCGAAGGCCCATCACCACTGTCTCCATCACCAAGTCAACTAGCTCGGCTCCAGGGGATCTGAATCCGAGCTACAAGCAATCCGAACTTATCTGCAACGGGGTCCGGTCGGAATCCGAGCAAGTGCCTTCCCGAGTCTGCAAACGGAGAAAACACACTTTCTCCTCAACTTTCGCGCATGATCTCGATCAGACGGCCCAGATCTCGCCGAGAACACTAGACGACAAGATAGTGTTTTCTGGAGAATTGTACCCATCTTGAGATGCGCGCCACCATCCAACGGCTCGGGTTGCACCACGCCGCTCGGACGCCTGAACCCTCGGACATCCCACCTATGTCTAGAGGAACCATGAAAAATTTTGATTCAAAGTTTTAAGGCACCGCCCTCGGCGAGCACCCCCCAGGTCCCGCGTTCGGTCGATATTCGACCGACCCACGGGCCCCGGTCAAAAACAGATCGGCACTCCCCCCATCTCTAACTCCTCCGGGTTGACATCCATCAGAAGGCATCAGCCCGGAAGGAAGACAGAGATGGGAGGGGGCCCATCAATACTCAGAGACCAGGAGAAGTGCACCATTCCGAGCTAGTTGGTTGCAACTGGAAGGCTCGGCCTGGCAGAGGACCCTGGCAACCGCGCCTTCACAGTTACAAACAACGAGCTCAGATGGTCCGGAAAAAATCATGGTGGAAGAACGACCGCTCGTCCTTCCGAACAAGCTCACCCCTCGGATTCGGACATGGATGATCACCTCTCCCACCATGGTCTCTGCCGACCCTGACACCCGCTGCGGAGCAAACAGGGAAGGCAGAAGATCTTGGTGGAAGAACGACCACCCGTCCTTCCGAACTAACTCATCCCTCGGGTCCGGACTACGGTCGTCACCACTACTGCCTCGTTGCCCCCCGCTCCTGACATCCACTTTGGGGCCATCAGGAACAGAGGGAAAACCAGGCAGAAGAGCAACCACCACTCCGGACCTCAAAAGAGAAGCTACCCAAGGCAGACACCTCCGGGGTCTGAAACTTTATGTTGATTGCGACTGAAATAACAAGGGGAATGGAGTACTTATAGCTTAACCTCCAAGAACCAGCCATTATGATCCTCGGAAGTCGAAACGCCGCACATTAATTGAAGGAGTTATCCCTAATGACCTGGGGAAGGTGGAATGCCGCACAAACCCCAAAGCACCATTAATGCCCTTGGGAACAGGATCGTCTCGAGATAGAGTACGCCACATCGCTCGTCCCGCCGAGACCCCTTGTCTACGGTCGGATTCCGAGCAAGTCCCTTTCCGAGCTCGCAAACGGAGAAAACGCATTTCCTCCTCAACTTTTGTGCATGAACTCAATCAGACGGCCCAGATCTCGCCGAGAACACTAAACGACAAGATAGTGTTTTCTTGAGAAATGTGCCCGTCTAGAGATGCGCGCCGTCATCCGACGGCTCAGACTGCGCCACGTCGCTCGTCCTGCCGAAACCCCCTGCCTTCGGTCGGAAGCCGAGCAAGTGCCTTCCCGAGATCGCCAAACGGAGAAAAAAGCAGCCGAAACCCCCTGTCTCCGGTCGGCTACGATACGAATGTCTCTCCGAGCTTGAACTTGCCCCGCGTCATCCGACCGAAGTTAGGAGCACGTCGCTCAGATCGCCGAAACCCCATGCCTTTGGTCGGCTACCGAGCAAGTACCTTTCCGAGCTCGTAAATGGAGAAAAAAAAGACACCGAGTTACTACGACCGTTGGATCTTTCAGAAATTCGCGCTCTTAATGATGAACGGTCCAGATCGAATGCCGAGGACACTAAACGACAAGATAACATTTTCTTGGGAAACGTGCCGCCATCCGATGGCCCAGATTGCGCCACGTCGCTCGGATAGCCGAACCCCCTAGTCTCCGGTCGGCAGCCGAGCAAGTGCCTTTCCGAGCTCGTAAACGGAGAAAAAAGCTGCCGAGCGATAACAACCGTCAGATCCTTCCGAAATTCATGCTCGTCCGTGATCAACGGTTCAGATCGAGCCACGTCATTTATCGGTATTTAAATCGTTTTTTATCTATTTAAATCGTTTTATTTATTTAAAAATTGCGAAAAAATTGCTAAAAATTCGGAAAAATTAGCTAAAAATTCTGGAAAATAATTGGAAATTCGGAGGCACATTTCCGAACCTCTGAACGAACAATTATTACCTAGAATATACCGCTAAGACCCCCAAACGATTAGCAAACACATCGCAAAATTAAATAAGTACTTCGAAAAAATAGATAAAAGACCGCCAGATACCCTATGCAGCTAAAGAACCGCACACGACGTCAAAAATTACCTCACTACCCCCTTCGAGATTCGAAATCCTCCACTCGGACACCGATACAACTCCACCAGCCACTAAAACGGTTAAACTACTCCTCAAAGTCTGATCACACTCAGTCTTTAGGAGTGGGGGGCTCGTGATATGGCTAAAAATGGGGTTAAATCGGAGCCGTCCAGATTGGGCACGAATCTTGATGCGCAGGAGTGAAAAGGTAATTTCACCTACAAGCGGATCCAAAGCGGGTACGGAATCTCCTCCAACAACCCGCGATCGGATCCACACCACTGTTGGGTTCGGGTCCCGACCCGAGGCGAACCCAAAACATCAAGGGGCAAATCAGGATCCCTGATTTAGCCAAATCAACAACCCTGATTTGCTCCCACCGGGAATCAGGGGCTAATTTCCCAAAACAGAATAGGAGGATTTTCCTCCTTGCTATTAAGCAGGAAATCAGGCCCCTAACCGTTCCAATGGCGACTATAAATATCACCCCTCTACCACCAAGACCAGGTTAATCACTCTTTCACCACTTAAGCTCTTTCTTAATCTTTTTCTGATTACTGACAAGAGCGTCGGAGGGTGCATCGCCGGAATCAACCCCGGTGTCTCGCACTTCCTTGCAGCTCGCGGCGGGAGCAAGAAGGCTGAGTCAACTGTTCAGGTTTTTCTCAGACTCACAAATTCTATCTGTTTACCCCCACACCGAAATCAGCGGTAACAATGACAAATATCCAAAAACCTATATGTTGTTTGCTGGCTGTATCTTGTCTGAAATTTTCGACCTAGTAAATGATCTTAAAATAAATAACTTTATGAATAAGAATTGTAGACTTATCTTTCTAGTTTTCAGAATATCTTAAATTTCTGAATTCTGAGTTGTGTAGCAAACGTTATGCCAGTTTTACTACAGCTGTATTTTTATTTCTAGATTTTCAGATTCTTACATATTTGATGTTTAAACTGTTAAAAGGCTGATCAAATCATAAAACTTTGCTCTAAAAATTTCCATATTGCTACTTAACATGTCCAGGAGTCTAATAAATATTTTTAATAAATTTAATATTGAGTTTTTTACTGTTTCTAAAATTAACCACTGAATTAATAACATTAGAAAACCCATATTACTACCTAGATTATTACAATAATAGACATCTAATTAATTGTACTTAAAATGATACTACCACTGAGAATCAATGGTAAAAAGGAAATGTTATTACACTTACACGTAGACCCAGAACACCATGTTAATGAAATGCTATTAGGGACTGACTTCCTTACATCAGTACAACTTTACTCAATTCAAGAAGAAAAGATCACAATAACAGTAAACAATGAAAGGATGATAATAAATAGAATATTGGATAAATGAATCCATTAAGAGTAACAAAAAACATATTATACATACTAACAGAATTTGTTTATGAAGGATACAAATCAAGAAACTACCATAGTCTAATAGATACCGGAGCAGGCACTAGCCTATGCCGCGAAAATATACTACCAAAATGGAAACAAGATGGATATAATAAAAAAGTAATAACTGGATTAACTGGACAAACTATCATACTTGATAAGTATCAACAAAATGTTAATGTACAAATAGGAAGTTACATACTAAGAATACCAATAATATATCAGTTTGATGATATGCATAATGATGTGCTCTTAGGAAATGACTTTTTCCAACAATACTACCCTATAACCATATCACATAAATCGGTTGTATTTACGATACCTTGTCAACACCAAGCACTAGCAATTAGAATAACCCAACCTTATTCTAGAACCGACCTACCACACATCAGAGTTTCTTCAATCAAGCGTGGTGAATATCAATATTTACCAAACAAAACAAGAATACAACAAGTCCAAGAAATAACTACAAATGAAATTTTACAAAAACAATTAGAAGATCTGTGCAGAGAAGACCCCTTGGCAAAATGGGACGTAAGTAAACCCACAGCACACATAGGGTTAATAGAAAAGAACAAAATAATAAAAATTAAACCTATAAGACATACTCGAACATATCTAGAAGAGTTCAAAATACATATAAAAGAATTAATGGAAAATAATTACATAAGAAAATCACAAAGTCCAAATTCATCACTAGCATTCATAGTAAGAAAGCATTCAGAAGAAAGAAGAGGTAAATCTCGAATGGTAGTAATTTATAAGGAACTAAATAAAAATACTAAGAGGTTTGGATACCCACTACCAGGCATGCAAATACTACTTAACACAGTAAGAACAAGAAAAATATATTCGAAATTTGATTATAAATCAGAATTTTATCATGTAAAACTAACTGAAAATTCAAAACCTTTAATAGCATTTAGCACACCTCAGGGATTTTATGAAGGGAATATATTACCATTCGGTTATAAAAACAGCCCAGGAATATTTCAAGAGTATATGGATAATTTTTTTGAAAAATACAACAATTTCATATTAGTATATGTAGATGATATTCTAATAGGATCCGAAAATGAAGAACAACATAAAGAACATCTACTAAAATTCATAGAAATAGAGAAAAATACAGGTATTATACTATCAAAAAAGAAAATGGAATTATTCAAAACTGAGATAGAATTCTTAGGAACAAAATTATCACATGAAGAAATAGAATTACAACCACATATAGCAGAAAAAATAAAGACTTTTCCTACCATCCTAAAAGAAAAAAGAGAAGTACAATATATAATAGGGTTACTAAATCAAACAAGATGTTACATACCAAATTTATCAGCAAAAACAAATTGGTTAAAACAAAAACTGAAAAAGTTTAAGAAATGGAAATGGACCCCGAAGGATGAAGAGAAACTTAAATTATTAAAAAAACAAACTTCAGAATTACATAAGCTAAGATTACTTGTTAAAGAATGTTCATGGATAATAGAAACATATGCATGTAAAAACAATTGGGGAGCAGTATTAAAATTTATTGAAATAGAAGAAAAGGAGGAAAAACTAGCCAGATATACTAGTGGATCTTTCACACAAACCCAACAAAACTACCACATAAACGAAAAAGAACTACTAGCAATCTTAAAAGCTATAAAAAGGTTTGAACTATTTATAATACATACAAAATTTACAGTAAGGATAGATAATACCCAAGCAAAGAGTTGGATTAACAAAATAATAGACCCAACCATAGCAAACAGATAAGGTGGCAAATGGAGTTAGCACATTACGATTTCTTAATAGAAAACATAGAAGGAAAAGATAATATTTTAGCTGATTTTTTATCAAGAAATTAACTATTTCACTTGTTGCAGAATGGAAACTAGAGTTCAGCAAATAAAACATGTTATTTACACTAAGGAAACAATGGAGTAATTAAAAAGAGCATTTAACCAATTACAACTATAAATATGCAGACTCCAAAGTCTATTCTATCAGCATGTAAGTCAATATGTAACCACAGAAAATATGGTGGACAATAATAGCGAGAAAATGAGTGAGATAGGTGAGCCTTCTCAGTCAGTAAAAGAAGAAGTAATTACATCCTCAAATAAAACTACATACAAGGAGACACTTCTTACTGAGAAAGCTCATACCAAAGTATCGAAGAAAATATTATTTTTACAATATATTCAAAAACTATGCCAAGTAACAGAGGTGAACCAGTTCATCAAGACCATATCACAACAGCACATGAATAAGGTCATCATCCTACCAGGAGCTAATCCAAGAACAACTAGGGAATTGTTTGAAAGAGGACTTATTCATTGCATCTATCCGTCCAGAGAATGTGAAGAACTAATCCAACTACCAAGAGAAATTTACAAAGCAGCGAAAAGTTATTTTGGGCTCACAAATGCCTCAAAAATATATGTCAGAATGTGTTCAGCCATCCCCGAGTATCTTAATGACGATGAAGAACTTCTAGCAGAATATGTTATAAAAATAGGGATGAATACCCAAATGATCTATGGAGCATCAAATATTGTACCATTTAAAACTGAAGAATTTGAGAAAGTAATCCCAGAAAGAAGGGCAACGGGCTTCAGGAACATGTACTATGAATTAAAAGACATAAAACAAAGAGACAGCAATATATGGATATATGACAACCCAGATCCAGATAAAATAATAATGTATAGTATAGCAAAGATCAAATAGCCACAAGATAAGCATGAGCTATTTGACAGCTGGTATCAGATATTATCTACAGGAGCAATGACAATGACAGAAGAGACAACTGTATATTAATGTAGCTTGATGAAGATGGAACACCAACATAAATGTGGAGCATGTGAAGATGTCAGCCAAGAGGAATCTCTTTTCCTAGAATAGGCCAAAATATAATCAGAGCAATTATTGTAAGCTGATGTAAGCACTTACGTATTTATCATAATTATTGAACATATGATGTAAGCAGTGACGCATGAAAACTTGTTGTAAGCTGATCGCTTGGTCTATAAAAGGAAAAGCTAAGCAAGAGAGAAGAGAGAGAAAAAATTCCACAAAATCTCAAAGAGTCTCTGTTTGTAACAAGTTTGAAGGAAATAAAAATTATCTTTTATGAGTTCATGCATATACCAGATCTTGTAGAAAATAAGGTATGGATAACTAAATCTTTTTCCCTTAGAGAGAGTTTTGTAAGGCTTTGCCTAAATGATCTTGTAAAAAGACCCATTTGCAACCTTCTATAGTTAGACTGTACACCTAGCAGAAGGAAACGAGCTAGGTTGTGGTTGTCTGTACCGAACTGCTACTAGTTGTACCAGACGTATCTCTCGGATGAAGTTCTCTTGAGGGCATAGTAATTCTGAGAAGAAAGGAACGTAAAAGGAGCACATAAATCGGGGTGCATACCAGAGGTATTTTATCCACTGGTAATAACTGGTACAGAGCAGCTCAAAGAGGTTTAACTAGGTCGGAAGCATGATGGGCCGTTTTGTTTTGACTTTTAGGCATCCTTAGAAATCTCTCTCTACTCTTGATTTTATAATTGATTATTGTTCAAATTCAAAAGAACTAATGGATAATAATAATTTTTTTATTGCCTCACCGATTTTTGAATTAATGGTTAATTACCAAGGAAGTGATAGAATGCTAGTTTTTGATGTTTATTATCCTAATAGAGAAATAAGCATGAACGATTGCTATGAATTTAAATTATTCTTTTTTAGTATACAACGAGTAATAATCATAACAATAAACCAAATAAATCATGGAGAAACTAGTAATATAAATGTTTAAATAATTGATGACCTAACTTATCATGAAAGATCTTTGTTATTTTATGAAAATGGTATATTTAGTAGTTATGTTTGGAGTCTTACAACTACATACAGACAATTTCCAGAAGAAAATGAACAGATTGAAGGAGAAAATAGACATATGGAAGAACTTGAAGAACCTCCATATGATAGTAATAGTGAAGGATATAAGACAGAATCAGAATATATGAGAGAACTTGAAGACGATATTCCTGACATTCCTTATTACTTTTTTAGAATATACAATATCCATTATTTTGACGAATATTATTTTACACCAAACTACCATCTTTAGAATTTTAAAGTTTTTGATACTTTCTTCCTTTTGATTTTCAGGTCTCTAAGTGATTACACGCTTCGCACACCCAGTTGGTATCAGAGCTAGTACAGAGTAAGTAATTTTTACTTAATTTATGTAATTTTCCATAAATTTATTACTAATTTATAAGCTATAGAATAGAAAAACTGAATCTAATAATAAAAATAGAAATTATCTTAAAATCCAAAAACTTTTAGAATTTAAAGAAAGGTCTCACATCCTATAAAAATTATTATAGGAAGAATATTATAGAAAATTAATCAAGAACTAGGTCATTTCACTAAATAGTTTCTAAACAGGGTCGTTTCGCCAATTTTTATCAAAATAGGGTCAAAATCCTAATTAGCTCCTTTGATACCATGAAAAGTGGTGTTCAACTGATCAACCCTCTTCCTTACAATACACAATAGATACATATATATAACTTTATTCCACGCACGTGCTTTACCCGTATGTGACTAAACTAATATCTCTAATTGTACCAATACTCCGTCCACACTAGGTAATTAACCCATTCTCTAGGCTCATTACTTGCAAAACCCATGAGCTAATGTTCTACGCAACTATTTAGGACCTCAGACTGGCCATCTATTTGCGGGTGGTAGGCGCTGCTCATCCTTGGTGCCCTTTTAATTTGAAAATTTCTCTCAAAAAGTTGCTGACAAAGGGAGGATCTCTATCACTCACACTAGATTTAGGGATGCTATGTAACCTGATGATCTTTGCAGTAAATATTTCTGCTAACTTAGCTACAGTGAAGCATGCAGGTAGTGGAGTGAAATGAGCATACTTGGATAGTCTGTCAACTACTACAAGTATTGTTGGTTTGCCTTCCGAGTTAGGTAAACGCACAATGAAATGCATTGCTATCTATGTGTTCCCATATTTGTTGAGGAATAGGGAGTGGCTGTAGTAGCCCTGCAGGTGATGTAATTTCATATTTGATTTGTTGACAGATCCTGCATTGTTGAACAAATGATTGTATCTTCTTCGACATGATAAACCAACAATAAAAATGCTTTGATTCTTGCTAGAGTTTTTGCAATTCCTAGTAACCCCCAATAGGATTGGCATGAATCTCCTGCATGATATATTTCTGGAGACTTTTGGGCAATACAATATTTTGCCTACAGAAAATGACACCATCAGTTAATAAAAAATGCTCTTTTGTTGAAGACTTCTCTTGTAATGCTTTGTAAAGAGTGAACCACTGCTTATCCTTAGTATAGGCTTCTTTCAAACTTTCCAACCATTAATGATTTGGATAAGAAACTGTTGACATTGTCTGTAACTCTGCATTGGGATTACTCAACAGTGCATCTGCAACTGTATTGTCTCTACCCGGTTTGTAGACTATTTTGAATGTATAGCTAGCCTGTTTGTGAATCCATTTCTGCTGCTCCGGAGTTTGAATTGTCTGGTTGACTAAGTGATGAAGGCTCTTTTGATCAGTTTGGATTGTAAATTCTCTGCTTAGTAGTTCTTGACGCCACTTTTTGACTGATTCAATTATGAAAAACATTTCTCTTACATATGCAAATGAATTCTGCATTCTAGGGCTCAATTTCTTGCTAAAATAGGCAATAGGGTGACCCCCGGGCCACGCCCTTTAGTCCTTTAGTCTAGAATGCTAAGTCCTTTAGTCCTAGAATGCTAAGTCCTCTCTCCACTACACGTTAGTGGTAACCCCCGGGCCACGCCCTTTAGTCTAATTTTCTAGTATATATATACTAGAAAAAATCTTTTCCAATTTCCAATATGGGACTATCCATTTTCTCCAAGTTTCCAAGTTAGTACATTTCAAGTACCCAACTTTAGACCAATATTTCTCATTCATACAAAATTTATTTTTTGCAAATGAGTACACCACGGAATAGTACTCGATGAGAGGATCGCAATCCACTCATTTTCCGGCGCCGCCGGTGGCCGAAGCTTGCCGGAATCCTGCTCGGAAAACTGTAAAAATTAATGCCAACAATTCTCCACATGAATGAAAATTATCAGACTATGTAATCCAGAGACGACATAAAAAGACATGACAGAAAAGACATGACAGAAAAACTCTGAGAGTACAATCGGAAAATCACTACATCAGGAATGGTAGTAATTTTTCAACTTTGAACCACCCTTAGTAAGTAGCTATCAGATTCACTTGTCCAGCTAGTGAATATGATGTCTTGAACTACCCGGGTTTTGATGTGAACCTAGACAATAACTATCACACAGTTTCATCTCCTCACAGAACTAAGTTCTCTTGTTGTGTTCATTTTGGCCTTGAACAGCCCTGGTTAATCGTGAGTGAACTTGGAGAATGTAGCCTCTCTTCATTCTCCTAGAAATGGCCCCATTTCACACTCACAAGGTGATTGTCCATAAAGAGTATCCGGCTATACCCCACTTTTATTTCAAAGCTATGGGAATCATTAAAAGCCAAGCTTATCCTAACTCTTTGCAGGCAGCACTGTTTTATCATTCTAAGAGTGGGTATGAGATTTTAATCTCTCAGTGCTCCTGTTGATTCAACAAGATTTAGTTGTCCCTTTGAACCTAGATCTTGGGATCTCCAATTCCTGGGTAGGGTTTCCATCAAGTATCCCCTTTCGTCATAGGCTTTAAACCCATTCCTCTTGATGATCTCACAACCTGCTCTCGCGACAGACCTTTAGTAAATAAATCTGCTACGTTGTCGGCCGATTTTATATATTCTATAGAGATTACTCCATTTGAGAGCAGTTTTCTAATGGTTTTGTGTCGCCTTCTGATATGACGAGACTTACCATTATACATACAGCTCAGTGCCCGTGCTATAGCTGATTGGCTGTCACAGTGTACACATAAAGCATGCACTGGTTTTTCCCACATAGGAATATCCTCTAAAAAGTTTTGAAGCCATTATTCTTCCTCTGCAGCTTTGTCTAAAGCAATAAACTCAGATTCCATGGTAGATCTGGCCAATAGCGTTTGTTTAGAGGATTTCCATGACACAGCTGCACCACCAAGTGTGAAGACATTTCCACTTGTGGATTTTGAGTTCTTAGAGTTCGATATCCAGTTGGCATCGTTGTAGTCTTCTAGTACTGCTGGGTATCTGGTATAATGCAGCGCATAACTCTGAGTATGTCGCAGATAGTTCAATACTCTAGTTATTCCTTTCCAGTGACTTCGTCCTAGATTACTTGTGTAGCGGCTCAGTACATTTACGGAATGGGCCAAGTCCGGTCTTGTACAATTTGTTAAGTACACCAGAATACCGATTACACATGCATATTCCAATTGTGATATGCTTTCACCTGTATTTTTGAATAAGTGAAGACTGGGATCCACAGGACTTTTGGCAGTTCTATTTGAGTAATTCTTGAACCTTTCAAGGACTTTTTCAGCATAATGAGCTTGAGACAAAGTAATTCCCTCAGACGTCTTGGAAATTTTGATTCCTAGTATGACGTCTGCAACTCCCAAGTCTTTCATATCAAACTTGCCTCTAAGCATGTTCCTAGTTTGTTTGGTAATGTCATTATTGCTTCCAATAATGAGCATGTCGTCTACATACAGACACACCAGAATGTATCCATTTATAGTATCTTTAATGTAAATACACTTATCAGATTTATTTATTTTGAAGCCATTTGACATCATAACATTGTCAAATTTTGCATGCCACTGCTTTGGAGCTTGTTTCAGTCCGTATAGGGATTTTACAAGCCTGCACACCTTGTTTTCCTGTCCAGGAATTACGTAACCCTCAGGTTTCATGTATATTTCTTCTTCCAAGTACCCATTTAGAAATGCAGTTTTAACATCCATTTGATATATTTTCAGGTTACGTAGAGCTGCAATAGCTATCAACATTCTTATGGAAGTTATTCTTGTAACTGGAGAATGTGTATCAAAGAAGTCTAGGTCTTCCTTTTGCCTAAATCCTTGTACCACAAGTCCCGCCTTATGCTTCTCTATTGAACCATCTAGTTTCAATTTTTATTTGAAAATCCATTTGCATCCTAGAGCTTTACATCCAAAAGGTAAATCGACTAAATTCCATGTATGATTCTGCATAATGGAGTCTATTTCACTTTTGATTTCTTCCTTCCACATAGGAGAATCAGTCATAGACATGGCTACCTTAAAAGTTCTGGGCTCATTCTCTAGCAGAAAGGCCGTTACAAAGTCAGGACCAAATGATTTTGATGTTTTAGCCCGTTTACTTCATCTAGGCTCATCATTATCATGTTCTGGTTCATCAACTAAGTGTTTGCATTCCTTTGTTCACGTGTACGTTTGGGATACGTAGTATCGTTGCACGGAAACACATGTTCAAAGAAGGAAGCATTCCTTGATTCTATTATTGTATTCACATGGATATCTGGTATATATGATTTGTATACCAAGAACCGATATGCACTACTGTTGTGTGCATAGCCTATGAATATGCAATCAATCGTCTTAGGTCCGATGGTGACCTGTTTTGGGTTAGGTACTGCCACTTTTGCTAGACACCCCCACACTTTGAGGTATTTATACAAAGGTACGTTACCTTTCCACAGTTTGTATGGTGTCTTGCCGGTTTTCTTGTGAGGTATTTTTTTGAGAATGTGGTTGGCTGTCAGCAACGTTTCCCCCCACATGTTTTGAGGTAAGCCAGAATTCAACAATAAGGCATTCATCATCTCCTTTAGAGTTCGGTTCTTGCGCTCGACAGTGCCGTTTGATTCGGGTGAGTAAGGAGCAGTTGTCTGATGAACTATTCCATATTCAGAGCAGAACATATTATATGGTGCATCATATTCTCCTCCTCTATCACTCCTAACGATTTTAATCGTTTTTCCAAGTTGATTCTCAACCTCAAGTTTATATTCTTTGAATTTATGCAAAGCCTCATTTTTGCTATGTAACAAGTATACATAACAGAATTTTGTGTAACCGTCTGTGAATGTCACAAAGTACTTTTTGCCACATCTGGTCTGCACGTATTTTAAATCACACAGATCTATATGAATTAGACCTAGAGTTTCTGTGTTTCTTTCTACAGAACGTGATGGAGTTTTAGTGAGTTTGGCCTTCGTACAAACTTCACATTTTTTGGTGTTATCTACCTTAAATTTTGGTAGCAAATTCATGTTAATTAATCTACGCATAGAATTGACATTAACATGGCATAGTCTTTCATGCCAAACAGAAGAAGACTCAACAACATAGGCAATAGGAATTATTTCATTAACATTGGGAACAGCAGGAACAATAGTTTTAGGGATGAATGTCATTACATTAAACTTGAATAGTCCATCCTTTACATATCCTTTACCAAGTACACCAAATTCTTAGACAATACAAAATTATCAAAAACAAGAACAACCTTAAATCCATTCTTGCTTAGCAAAAAGCCTGATATCAAGTTATTTCTAATATCTGGAACATGTAACACATTTGTGAGTGTTAGTTCCTTGCCTGAAGTCATCTTCAGCACTATCTTTCCTGTTCCTGCAATTTTGGAGGTGAAAGAGTTACCCATGAACAGTTGTTCGTCCTTGTTGCACTTCTAGTCTGAAGTAAACATTTCCTTGTCCGAGCAGATATGCTTGGTGGCCTCAGTATCGAACCACCATTCACGAGGATTGCTCCCTACAAGATTTACCTTTGATACTACAGCACAGAGGTCCAGTTCAGAGAGACCAGTGGACAAATTCTCAGCTATGTGTGCGTGGGATTTTTCATTCCCTTTTGCATGTCCAGTTCTTGCACGATTGTTGTCCTTGCTGCGGCACTCAGAAATTTTGTGCCCCAGCTTACCACACTTGTGGCATTTCCCAGCAAACCTCTTTGTAGGAGGTTTTCTGTTTGAGGCCTGTGGCAAGAACTTTCTCTTCTTACCCTTCTGTTCGTGCTCCACCACGTTGGCCTTTTCTATGGACTAATTTCCATAGGACCTGTCAGCCTTGCGATTCTCCTCTTCGACCCGCAACCTGACAACGAGGTCTTCAAGAGACATCTCCTTTCGCTTGTGTTTGAGGTAGTTCTTGAAGTCTTTCCATTCAAGTGGAAGCTTTTCGATGAATGCTGCAACCTGGAATGGTTCGCACAGCATCATGTTCTCTGCAGCGATTTCATGCATTATGACCAGCAGTTCCTGGACTTGACTCACAACAGTTTTGGAGTCAATCATCTTGTAGTCCAGAAATTTACCGACTACAAACTTCTTGGACCCGGAGTCTTCTGTTTTGTACTTCTTTTCCAAAGACCCCCACAGGAGTTTGGACGTCTTGAAGACATAGTAGATGTTGTACAAGGGGTCTACCAAGCCATTCAGGATGTAGTTCCTGCAGAGGTAGTCGCCCTGAGTCCACACATCAACTGCAACAACGGAGTGTGCATCCATCGGTGCCAGCATCCGGGCAGATTCAGTGAGAAACCTGTTCAGCTTCAAGGTGGTCAGGTAGAACTACATCTTCCCTTACCACTTCTTGAATCCAGTTCCATTGAACTTCTCCGGTTTTTCTCCCATGGTTATGTGTGTGGGCAGAACGAACGAATGTGCCACAATTGATTGTGCAGTCACATTTTGGGTCACCGGTGTTTCGGTACTAATAAGCTCACTGGTAATATCATTCTGTGTGTTCTCCATATTATTTCTGAAACAGTTGAAACAGAACTGTTAGTTGTTGTTTTTCGGAATTGATAACAATACCTGTAAACAATCTTCACAAAAACTGTTAGAATTAGTGAGGTAAAATTTTGCTTTAAGATTGTTAGAACTCGAATTTTATAAATCTGAAAATTACTAAAAATAATTGTGAAGAACAAAAATTATAGGAATAAAAGATAACAAACAAAAAGCTTTTGTCACGCACCGCTTCCCAAAAAGAATACAGAATACGGATACGCAACAAAAGCCCAGCGAATGATTTTCATCATCCATAAGCTGTTCAGGAATCTTTACAACATAACACAAAATAATCAGAGTCGGAAGCAAAAGAGTCAACCATACATGCATAACTGAATCAATAAACCAATAGAATTTACTTGAAACAAAATATAATATTATCAAATAAATCAGAATATGGATAAGTCAAATATCCTGGGTCACATCACCCAAATACAAAACAAATATTCAAGTACTCAAAAATACATTATTCCAAAGCAACAATAATAATAATACTAATAAACAAGAAATCCAGCACTAATATCTCATTTCGCCAATACCGTCGGGCAGGTGACCATCCTGATCTGCAATTAATAATTGCAAGAGAAGGAAAGAGAAAATAAGTACTCGTCAATTGCAAGTTACGGGCTACTTATAATGTAGGATACAAGTACATGGGAAAACTAACAAATAGCATGGAATAATGCATCAGCAGTGATAACTAGTATGAATTAGTAAAACAAGGTCAACTAGCATGGAATACTAACAGTACAGATGTTTGTGTCAAATGCAGTGTCATATGGCAACTAACAGTGTCCAGTAATAGTAAGCTCAATATATCAGTGCAACAATATAAAAGTATAATAGTATCAGTCCAACAGTGTCAGTCTATCAGTATAAGTCTTATGTTCTTACAGTCTTGTTTGGATTACTAGCTAGGTAGCACTTCATGCGCCCAAAAAATATAACACATGGTTGCTACAACAAACAGTTTTGCTTTTAGATTTCATAGTGGACCATAATGGGGCAGTGAACTCAGGTATCAGTAACAGTAGCAGTAGCAGAAAAGTAACAGTAACAGTACGGAACACTAGTTCTCTTCCAAGTATACGTTTCCATATTTTCCACTACTAGATCTTCCCTTAAGAAACCCCAGTTTGGCTACTTTTATTATGATCATCAAACAAGCATGAATGTGTACGAAATAGTGTCAAACTAACATGGTATAATCAGTATTAGGTTCAGGGAAATAAATAAACATGCATAGGTGATATACAGTCACATAAACAAGCGAAACAGTGTATGTTCATATTCAGGACACCAAGACAGTACAGTACTAAAATAGTGAATCTCGTCGCTACAGAAATGCAAATCTGGATCCGTCAAAGAATCTGGAAAATAGACTCCCACACGAATCTAGAGAATATAAATAATTCACATAGTAATTCACAAGATCATAACTCAAAACTGATTTGAATCCAGAAAACATATTCAGTCAGAAATCAGTAAAACGAATTCTTAGTCAGAAAAACAGCATTAAAACCTCTCAAATAAATCCAGTAAAAATCTCGGGTATTCCCCTATATGTCTAGAATCAAAATATAAAGTTTCATAACATTACAGTAAAATTAGTTTAGTCATCAAAAATAAGAAAACATCAAGAAACGATAGTTTGATAAATCTGGAATTCCCAACACTGCTGTACGAAAACTGAAATATCTCGCAAGCCGTGAAACAAAATCCAAATCCGCCAAAGGTTTATGAAAATAGATAAAATATACTAACTTTCACATTTCACAAATATTTTTCATACAGTAAAAGGAATCATAGTGAAAATAAGATTCTTTACAGAACAGCGAGCAAAATACAGCATGTATAGATTTTATAAACGAGCATGGAACATCACATAAAACTTATCAATAAAATTCACCAAAATTTTGGGTAACCCTTAACTAGATAAAAAAAAAACTGACCAAAGTTTTGGATCAAAATAATACATGTAGCATAGTTCTTTAAAATGATTTGTCATCAAAATTACCGAAAAACAGAATCTGAAAAAGGTCGACACCTCTGTACTAAAATAGTCATAACTCAGTCTTACGAAATCAAAATCAAGCAAGGTCAGAGGGGTTTGAAAATAGACGAAATTATCTAAAACTCATGTTTTATACCAAAATTAAGATACTGATTTTAAGACAGTCCAAAACAGCAAACAAAACCGAACAGCGGCAAAATACAGATTTTTCCCTTAAAACAAAATCAACATAGATTCAAGAAAATTGATCCAAACACATCCCAACATGAAATCGAGTCTACCAAGTGTCTAAACATCATGATTTAGGGTATCTAATATGTCCACGCCAAGAATTTCACATGGGTTTCAACCAAAACAAGAATTCTCATAAAAGTCTCACATACACGGATCAAAAATCAAGAACGGGCGAATCCTAGGTTAATTCATGTCCATATTGTGTCGGGAGTCATCTATGGTCAAATTTTCACAATAGAGACAAAACTCATCAAGCGAAACACAAACAAGAGTCGTCTTTAGACCCAACTACACTATAGGTGAACTTTTTTACTTGTATCAAACAAATGAATTGGAGTACAAGTTACTTGCCTTGATCGGGATAATGAACGATGCAAATCAAGAATAGGAGCAAAACCCACGAACGAAAATCTGTTAATCCACGAATCCAAGCAACTCGAGCAAGAATCTCCACACGAACGAAACTTTCAAAAGCGAGAGACGATCAAAGTGGCTTGTGGCCACAAGAGAACACCATGAGAGAGTAGAGGGATTATATGGTGCAAGAGGGTTGTTATGGTGGTGCGGGTGTAATGCCCCAATTTTCATTTATGAAAATTATTTATTTTTCTTTGCACGTAGTGTGCACGTGCAATTTTTGTAATATAAAATCTTATAACTATCTTCTTTAGGGATAATGCGTATACGTATTCTCTAATTATTCTTTTTATATAAAGGTCCATTTTCTACAAATAAACAAAAGCATTTCCTTTTATTTTGGCCCATTAAATAAGGCCCAAGAAATATTCCTTATTTTATTACAACTTGTAATGTTAAATATTTATAAGATTATTTTCATACAGTTAAATGTACATATTTGGGCACTAGTGAGTGCACGTGCATTGCACGTACACGTGCATGAGCACACTATTTTGGGGCCGGTTTTGGAAAGAAGTGGGATTCGGTGAGTGGGTAGTTACTTGGTGTGTGGGTAGTTACTATAACTCCTACACTCATCCTAACCCTTCATCTTATAACCATCTATTTGATCTTAGCCCTCCAATCCACCCAAAAATTGTATATAAATACCCCTCCCATTTAATTATTTTCTACACTAAAAATCTATTTATAAGAAGAGAATTTTATTAGAGAGTTGAGTGTTCTTTGGAGGCCGGCAACCATTCGACCAAGATTAAAGCTTCGGTTCTGAGAAGGAGCAAGGAGGAGGAGACGTGCATCGCACTAGGAAGCTTTAAGGAATTTTGTTTATCTCTTCAAAAGGTGGGTGTTTCTCATAACTTCTAGTATAGAAATCATGCTAGGATTGAGATTGATTGGTTATTATGCGTGTGTAAACTGAAGTGATAGAATGATTGTTATATTGAAATCTTCCATGCTATATATAATGTGAAAATTTGATTGAATGGTAAAGAACTAAAGACATTTAGAGAAACTGGAAATTACCTGTACAGTCGACCGATCAGGTTGAACAGTCGACTGGTACGATGAAATAAAATATGTACAGTTCGAAATTCCATGATAAGATGTACTTAATGTGTGTCGTGATCTTGACCTTCCTAGCATGCTAATTCGGAGTTATTATTCATCTCCGTAGACAAATAATGGGTAAAGGAAACGTGTATGTTTAGAAATTGCATTTGGATGAAAGTAAATACTAGTCATGTGAATTCTACATTAGATTGTAAACTATGTTTATGATGATGGTAACCGGATAAAATTGCATGTTTGTATCGATCTTGAATATACTGTAGTCTAACAAAATGCTGTGTGCTAATCGAAAGAAAGAAGGAAGAAATATTTCCCTAATTCGAAGTTTAACTCTTTTCAGTCGACCGAATAAATGTAGTTGTAACACTGCGAATTCCAAAATACACTGAATTCGAGATTCCACAGGATCTTTACACTTCTTTCGTACAATTTTATAAGGAATTTAAAACTTTTCACTTTACATCATAGTTACATGAAACTTTACACTTTACATTTTTACAGCGGAAGCAAATTTACAACATTTAAATAAATGTACAACAACATTTGAATAATCTCTAAGCATCTGTGCCTCTTTAATCTTTATCATGTCATTTACCTTGCATACAAAACTATGGGTACGTCAGTTTATTCAACCGACGAACATTATACACGGCCATCCTCTCTATGCCGGAAATAGTATAACTGATTTTCCATGTTTAACAAACACAAACTTGTCACATATCAAACTAAAGGGAATACCCTATTGATGTTGTGTTCTGATTGTGCACTTAGTCCTTAATGCAATTATTTATATTACATGACACTAATGCACACTTGTTCGGATTCTATGCATCCTATACTACATAGGTCTGAGGGCAAGCCTCTTAATCGTTCTTCATCTTGTAGGGTTCAATCCCTCGTCATGACTTAATCTACTATTGTAACTACGGTAAGTATCCTAGATGATCTATGAGTACAAGCTCGTATACAGAAAACCTGGAGGGGAATCCCACGCCATGTCTTCACGCATCAAGCATGCATTCTGTGGCAATTCAGCCTCCTTCATGGCACACGATCCTCTTACAGTCACCAAGCATCCCACAAGCGTCACCAAGATCCCGATCCTTCTGGAGTAGTGCCCATGCCATGTCTTGACGCATCAAGCATGCATTCTGTGGATCACACCCACATCGTAGACTCGAGGCCCTCATACTTGTGTTTTTCTCTCACTTTCATCACCTCTTCACTATGTACTAAATCCTTAAATTTAATGAAATCATGAACAAAATCAATCTCTTAGAGTTAGCCCTCTCACTACTACCGGTCTTATTTCTTTCATTTCACAATGACCCAAACTGGTCTTTTCAATATCAATAATCATAATTCATCACTTTCACTTGCCGGATCCTTAAATTTAATGAAATCATGAACAAAATCAATCTCTTAGAGTTAGCCCTCTCACTACTACCGGTCTTATTTCTTTCATTTCACAATGACCCAAACTGGTCTTTTCAATATCAATAATCATAATTCATCACTTTCACTTGCCGGTGTGAGTTTTGGCTACACTCTAATTTTCAATTTCAATTCACATTTCATATGTTTGAGTTTTCATGCTCAATAACATTCTCCTTTCCAATTACATGATTTCTAAATTATTCATGAGTCCATAACCATACATGGAATTCAATTATCATGCATGCATTTCATCAAATATTTATTCCCACATTAAAAATCATATCACCAATTATATGGTCAAATTGAATATTCACAACTCATAATTATCACACTATTCTTCAATAAAAATAATTCATACCACTTCACTTCATATATTTTCTTATTTATATTTCCTTTCTAGCACTTTATTTTAAGTTCTTTTGCAAAGTACAACTTTCACCAAAATATAAGTGTAGAACCAAAGTTCCAATTACACTTTTGTTCTAAAAAATATACTCTATTTCATTTTAATCAATCCCAATTTATTTTTCATAAGTCCCACATAATTTTAGAATAATAATAATATTTTTTTCATAATTTTTAAACATAAAAAACCCATCAAAAAAATCATTTTTTTCACAAAGTAATATTCTAGCCGAGACCAGGATTCGAACCAGCGACCAAAGAGAACCCAACCGGACGCTCTGGCCATTTGGCCACTTGTGCTCATCGATATAAAAGGGGGATTAGAGAGTTATATACTCTCGGACTGAAGCTTCATTTAATTTGTTAAATGCACAAAAAAATGGTGTCATCAAGGATCGAACCAGCGAACCGTGGGATACAAGCCGCACACACTGTAGCATTAGAAAGCCTCCCGACCACTTGAGCTATAGGCTCAAGTTGTCTCAAATACAACTTGCATTTTAATTAAATCAACTCTCTGTCTAATAGCACATTTCGATGTTTCAAAAAGCTCTCATTTGAGTTTTGCTTTTACTAAACTTACTGTAAATTTCCAGATTAATTATTCCCATAATAATTTATACTCCAATAATTTAAAAATAATTTTTTCAATAATTAAACACATATCTTTCATACAATTAGTTTAATTTGTATACTACTACTACCACATTTCTTTTTCGACATTTCTTATCTAACTTAACATCAATATTCTCTATATCAATTCCCTGTTTGTAATCATTTCACAAACCCACAAATTATATTTTAAGTCATTCATCACAACACTATCACAAAAGGTTTATTCAAGCACATAAAACAATATTTCCATCTACTAACATTTGCATATAGTTTTTGATGCTAACAATGAATTTTTCTTCATGCAATCCATAGCTAAAATTATTTTACACACAACTTAAGTTTGATGATGGAACCACATACAAGCTATTTATCAACATTCCAATCAACTAATAAGCCATTTTTCCAATTAAAATGTACTCTTATTAATCTTTTTCATGCATTAATATTTCAATTCAATCTTAGCATGCTTTCTAATTAGAAACATGGAAAATAACCCACCTTGATCAGAGAGAAATACAATTGCAACACCTCCTAAAAGTCCTTGCCAAAAGTGCGTTCCTCCTCCTCCTCGATGTGCACCCAAGCCTTCCAAAATGCCACCCGAGCTCCTTGATGCCGGCCTTCCCTTTTTTATGCAAGCCCAACTCACAACTCTCAATCTTTTAACTCGCTTACTATACTACCAACAATGTATTTTATACTATAGGTTTTGGAGAAATAAAGAGTACAAAAATAACTAGGCTTTTGTGTGTGGGGGGGGGGGGGGGGGGGTTATACTAAAATTTGGAGTGAATGGAAGGCTAGGATCAAACTAGGGGTTAGAATTAAAAGGCTAGGATTCAAGGGGGAGTTATGGTAACCAACCATGATCAAGCAACCACCACCCATAAATCCACTCATATTTCCCTTTTCCCTCCATGTCAAAACCGGCCTCACATATGGTGCATTTGCACGTGTACGTGCAATGCACGTGCATGCATTAGTCCTCCATTTAAAAAGTTGTACATTATATTTTCTATAAAAATAATCTTTAAAAGATGTTCTACATTACAAGTTGTAATTAAAATAAGACTAACTCATGGGCTTTAATTAATGGGCCAAAATAATAGTTTTATAAAAATATAAATAAATTAGATTTGGGCTAGAAATAAAGGCTTATGTTTATTTAAAGAAAATGGGCCTTTATAAAATAATTAAAGAACACATATACTTATATATGTATATACATATATTCAACATTCAAAATGAAAAATAATTATAAGATTTCATATTACAAAAATTGCACGCGCACACTACGTGCAAAATAAATAAATAATTTTCATAAATGAAAATCGGGGCATTACAACACTCTCTCCTTAGAATAGTTCCGTCCCCGAAACTACAGTCAAGAGCGAGAAACAAAACACTCACAACAAGCACAAGAAAATACAGAATACAAAATACAAATCAAGCAAAAAGCTCAGGATAATCCTTCAACATCCTCTCCTCAGACTCCCAAGTAGCCTCTTCAACCAAATGGTTCCTTCAGACTACCTTGACCATCGGTATCGTCTTATTCCTCAAGACTTTCTCTCGACGATCAACAATCTCGACAGGAGACTCGATGTAGTTGAGATCCAAATGCAAACCTTCCGGCACTTCAGGCAAATGATGACTCGGATCTGGAATATAACCTCTCAGCATAGACACATGAAAGACATTGTGCACCTGAGATAACTCTTCCGGTAATTCAAGCTAGTAAGCAGTTTTTCCGATCCTTTTCAATATCTTATACGGGCCTATAAACCTCGGGGCTAATTTCCCGTCTTTGCCAAATCGAAGCACACCTTTACTGGGCGATACTTTCAGAAAGACGAAGTCACCTTCCTCAAACTCAAGGTCCCTTCTCCGGTTGTCTGCATAGCTTTTCTGCCTGCTCTGAGCTTCTACCAACCTTTTTAGAGGTTTGCTGCACAAGCTCAGGCCCAAACAATTGACGCTCCCCAACTTCAAACCAACAAGCAGGTATCCTGCACTTCCTGCCATACAAAGTTTCGTACGGCACCATCTCAATGCTAGTCTGAAAACTGTTGTTGTAGGCAAACTCTACCAAAGGTAAATGCCTTTCCCAACTGCCTCCAAAGTCTAGTACACAACACCGAAGCATATTCTTAAGAATATGGTTGACTCTCTCGGTCTGCCCATCGGTTTACGGATGAAAAGCAGTGCTGAAATCCATCTTGGTACCCAAAGCTGTCTAAAGACTCCTCCAGAAATGCGAAGTAAACCGCGCATCTCGATCAGACACAATAGTTGACGGAACACCATGAAGCCTGACAATTTTGCCAACATACAACTCAGCTAACTTGTCCATCGAAGCAGTGAGTTTCATCACCAAAAAGTGAGCGGACTTGGTTAGTTGATCGACTATAACACAAATCACATCATTGCCTCTAGGACTCTTGGGCAATCCCGTAATGAAATCCATACTGATGCTATCCCACTTCCATTCTGGAATAGGTAACGGTTGTAATAGACCTCCGGGTCTCTGATTCTCGACTTTGACTTGCTGACAAACCTCACACTTTGCCACAAATTCAGCCACATCCCGCTTCAAACCTGACCACCAGAAATGCGGTTTGATGTCTCTGTACATCTTAATACTCCCAGGATGTACCGACAAAAGAGTAGCATGTGCCTCCTGAAGAATACTCTCTTTCAGGTCCGCCTGATTTGGAACACATAGTCTATCTCCGAAACACAGCACTCCATCCCTGATTTGAAATCCGGGAAACCTGCCAGCACCAACCTGCTCCTTCATCTCCAAGATATCAACATCAACCTCCTGACTTGCAATGATCCTTCCATTCAAAGTAGGCTGAAGCTTCAACTGAGCTAAAGATGCTCCCAATCCTTGCAAGACAACTTCAATACCTGCTCGATCCAATTCTTCCATCAGATGCTTTTGAGTTATAATCAAACTGGATAAACTGCTCTTGCGACTAAGTGCATTAGCAACAACATTAGCTTTCCCTGGATGATACTTGATCTCAGGTCGCATGTCCTCAAGCACTTCCAACCATCTCCGCTGCCTCAAATTCAGATCCTTCTGCTGATATATGTACTTCAAACTCTTGTGGTCCGTGTACATGTTCAATTTCTCACCGTACACGTAGTGTCTCCATTGCTTCAGGGCAAAGATAATCGCAGCCAACTCCAGATCATGAGTCGGGTAATTCTTCTCATGCGGTCGTAGTTGCCTAGATCCATAAGCGATCACTCTTTCTTCTTGCATTAAGACACAACCAAGCTCACGATGTGAAGCATCGTTGTAAACATCATACTCAACACCTGCTCTAGGCAAAGCCAAAATAGGTGCAGTAGTCTACTTCTCTTTCAACTCCTGAAAGCTTACCTCACATTGCTCAGTCCACTTGAAGTTCACATTCTTCTTGGTCAAACTAGTAAGCGGTACAGCTAACTGAGCATAACCTTGAATGAATCTCCTGTAGTATCCAGTCATTCCAAGAAAACTTCTGACTTCCTTTACTGTAGTAAGCCTAGCCCAATCTCTCACTGCCTCTATCTTCTGAGGGTCAGTTGCCACTCCCTCCTTAGAAAGGATGTGATCTAGGAATGCCACTTCAGATTTCCAGAAATCACACTTGGATAGCTTGGCATACAACTCCTGCTCTTCCAGCTTCTTTAAAACTGCTGCCAGATGCTCGGTGTGCTCCTCTTCTGATTTGGAGTACACGAGGATATCATCGATAAACACCACGATGAAAGAATCAATGAACGGCCTCAGAACTTTGTTCATCAAATCCATGAAGATTGCGGGTGCATTCGTCACTCCAAATGGCATAACTAAGAATTCGTAATGCCCATGTTGAGTTCTAAATGCAATTTTGTGCACATTTTCAGCTTTCACTCGAACTTGGTGATATCCTGATCGAAGATCTATTTTAGAGAAAACAGCTGCTCCTTATAGACGATCGAACAAGTCATCAATTCAGGGAAATAGGATACTTATTCTAAACAGTGACTTTATTCAGCTCCCAGTAATCGATACACATTCTCATCGATCCATCCTTCTTCTTTACCAAAAGCACTGGTGCTCCCCAAGGTGACGCACTAGGTTGAATAAAGCCGTTCTCCAACAGTTCCTCAATCTGCCGTTTCACCTCATCCTGTTCCACTGGAGCCATCCTATACGGTGCCTTAGAAATATGAGCACTTTCCGGTTGAACAGTGATGCTGAACTCTACATCACGATGCAGGGGTAACCCAGGAAAATCATCCAAGAACATGGTCGGATAGTCCCGAACCACAGGAATTCCTTGCATTTCCACAGGAATCTCTTCCTTGCAGATAGCTGCCACTAGCCTAGAACACTTCTTCTTCCCTTGGAAAGTGACTTCAGGTCCACCTGGAGCCTTCACTGTTACTGTCTTGGTCTTGCACTCGATGCTTACACTGTACACCGACATCCAATCAATGCCAATGATAATATCGACTCTCAAGATAGTCAGCTCGATCAGATCAATTCCGAAGGTTCTGTCCCCAATCACAATCTCGCAATCCGCATAATACCGATCAGTGGTTAAAGTTTCCCCTGATGGAGTAGCTACTGCTAAGATCTTGCCTGGAAAAATCTTCGGTTCAACTCCCAACACTTTAGCAAATATAGGAGACACAAAAGTATGAGAGGATCCAGTATCGAACAAAACAACAGCTTTCATTCCATTTAAATAAAGTTTTCCTATTACATAATACACACCCATTACGTAACAATTCACAAAATAAGCGGGAAAAGAAAACAACATAAACCTCTAAATATCCGCCCTCGTACCAGTGATGACATGATTTACTTCATCGGCATCAGCTTCCATCAAGGCAAATACTCGCCTTGGTTGGTACGATCTCTTTCCAGTCTGCTGCATTGGTACATTGCAATTACCATTCTGTGGCTTGGAGCATTGAGATTGGTAATGTCCCGTCTCACCACAGTTGAAGCAATTTACCGCAGGAGGTTTCACAACATTGTTCCCGGGTTTTCCAACCACATTAATAGCGTTCGCCCCTGTCGGTTTGAACCTTTGTGCAGATGGTTGTCCCTTGAAATTCCCAGAATTTGCGGGCCTCTTTCCAGACTGCCAATTGTTCCTTCGATTCTGAACAACATGAAACTGCTCCATGTCTGCTTCCGTGGCTGCCGCACGCTTGACCAACTTGTCGAATCTTCTGATACCAAGAGGTAGGGATGGCGAACGGGTCGAGTGGACCGGGCCGGGCCCAACCCGTACGGTTGGCACGAATACTTAGCCGGGCCGGGCCGGGCTATGTTTTCGTTTGGGTGGCCCGCCCAACCCGTGAACCCTTTAGGATTCGACCCGGGTTGGGCCGGGTCGACCCGCGGGTTGGCCCGTTTAATATTATTATTATTATTATTATTTTGGTAGCTTAAATTAAAATAATAATAATAATAATTTTACAAATGATGTATACAAACAACCATATCTTTGTTTGATGAATACTACAATTCTTCAAAAATTATAATACTAAGTAAGTAATAATACTAATAAGTAATAATACTACAATTCTTCAAATATCCCCAAATGATGTTTAATTATAATACTAAGTAAGTAATTAATTAATAATACTAATAAGTAATAATACTACAATTCTTCAAATATCCCCAAATGATGTTTAATTATAATACTAAGTAAGTAATAATACTAATAAACAATAAAAATCGTAATAATAATAATAAGATTGAAAGAGTGAAATTGACAACAAATTTTGAAATATTATTCATATGAATTTAAGTTATACAATTTGAACAATTTATAACGAAATGAAGAATTCAATTCACAAATAAGTTTTATACAATAACATATTTCTTATATACAATTTTAATTGAGTACAAGTTTTCTAATTTGACATAACAAGCAAAGCTGTTGTTGTTGTTGTTGTTGTTCTTCGGGTGAGTTGGTCCCACTTGTGGAACTTGATAGTGTTTTCCCTTGCGTCCTATCTTCAGCCTTCAGCCAGTCTTCTGTGCAAACGAGCATCTCTAACGCCTCGGGCTTCAACCGATTCCTATAATCAGATAGAACCCTGCCACTTGTAGAAAATACAATCTCAGAAGCAACTGTAGAGACATGAGGAGTTAGTAAATCTTTAGCCATAATTGACAGAATACTAAAAGTGTGTTCATGTTCTTTCCACCATTGTAAAATATCTAGTGGAGAAAGAGTAGGCTCAGTATCCTGTTGGTTATACCAATTTAATTCATTTGGTTGATTAGTCCTAGATTTTTTAGATTGAATTTGTTCAAGTAAACTAAATGTTCTATCACCAATTCTACTTTTACCCTTACCTTTAGAACTACCAGAAGAAGAACTAACTACAGAAGTTGTACTACTAGAAGCAAAACGTCTATCATAATAATCATACAAGTTATTTAACGTAGATTCAAACTGAACTTAAAAAGTAGCGCAATCAGTTGTTAATTCTACATTGTCCTGTAAATATCCAAAAAATATTTCTATCAAATTCTTCGTACCTTCTAATTTGATACAGGGATCCATAACAGTAGCAACACAAATCAACATAGGAGGAGGAAAATAATACTTCAAAAAATTTTGAAATGCAGGTACTACAATGTCACTAATATAGGGATCATTTAACATTTCGTTAAATATTTGCATCATGCTAACTAATTCAATAAAAATGCTACTAGAAGTAGATTCATATGTTTTTGAAAATTTTAAAGTTGCGGTTTTAAAAGGTTCTAAAAATTTCAACAAAGATTCGGCAAAAAACCAATCGGGGGGAGTCATTTCAAAATTGTGCATATTTTTTGCGATACAAAAATCATTTACAACTGCTTTATAATCGGTGACAACATTTAGTAAATCAAAAGTAGAATTCCATCGGTGTCTAACATCCTTTGGAAATTTTCTAAAAGGAACATTTCTAACCCTACACCAAGCTTTCCATTCTTGTAAAATGCTTGGACTTAATGCAATGAAATGTACACAATTTCTAATTTTAACTATATATGGATCAGCTATTCTTAATGCATCTTGAAGACATAAATTTATAATATGACATGCACATCTAACACGAAATATATTGTCAGATGGAGGGTTTAATACAGATTTTAAAGTAGTAATTGCTACAATGTTGTTAGATGCATTGTCAAAACTAACAGCCATAATTTTATCGCGAATATGAAAAACATCACAAAATTCTATAATACGGTTTGCTATTTCAGCGCTACTATGGGGATACGGCAACGACGCAAGTGATATGATTCTTTTTTGAAGAATCCAATCATTGTCGATCCAATGACAGGTTATTTCCATCGTTGGAATATTGTTGACACCCGTCCAACAATCCAAAGTTAAACTAATCCTACAAGTTAAACTCCATAAAATTGCAATCAAAGCGTCCTTCATTTCCATGTACACTTTAAAACAATCCGATTTGCAAGTATTTCTCGGAATTCTTTTAAAATGAGGGTTTAAGGCCGTTTGATTAAAATTTTCCAAGTTCCTACTCTCGGGATAGGAAAATGGAAACTCTTCCTTAATGACTAATCGGGCCATTTCCTGACGAACAAGTACGGGATCATAAGGGTGGCTATCTACTTGACCGGTCCTGGGCTTGATTTTTTGTTGGCCTTGTATTTGATCAAGAAGTTCTTTGTGATTATGTTGTATGTGCCTACTAATTGTACCGGTGCCGTCACCCCTCTTGAATTTGTATGTTTTAGTACATGTTTTACACACCTTCAAACCTATACCCGGAGTATGTTCGTCCGGGATATAATCATAAAACTTATGCCAATCGCTAGTTTTTCCTCTACTTTTCCTACTACGATGGGGTTGTGTAGTTTCGGTTTGTTGTTGTTCTTCTTCTTCTTCTAATTGTATGTCACCTACAACATCGTCATGTGTACCCCATTGTTCCATAGTAGGATCAATGTAATCTTGGACGGGCACACTAGTAGGGACAATTGGTGGCCTACGTGAAGAGGAGGAGGAATCTTGTCCGCTACGACCGCTACCGCGTGATCTAGACATAATGTAGTAATGTGGTATGTAAAAAAAAATACAATGTTGGAGCGGTGAATTATACAAAAAAAATCTAAAAAACAAGAGGATTGAGATAGAGAAGTTCAAAAAACGAACAATAATTTTAACTACAACGCAAAAAAAAATTAACGAGAGAGATAGAGATATTTTGATACCGTTCACCGTGGAATACGCGTATGTAAAAAAAACCGTTAAAATAAGAATATAATAGAAAAAATGGAGGAGCTCTTTGCCGATTCTGCAATTGAAGAGTTGAGAAGAGGTTGAAGTAGATTTGACGAGGGTTGAAGAGAGTTGAAGACGTTGAAGACGTTGAATTTTGATTCCGATACGACCGAAATTTGATCGTGTATATTCCTCCTTGTAGACTTGTTTGATGAATACTACAATTGTTCAAAAATTCTTTACAAATGATTTATAATAGTAGAGAGAGTAAGAGAGTGAGGTGTGATTTTTTATGAGATTTTTGGGGATATTTATAGGCTAAATATGTGGGAAAAAACAAAAAAACAAAAAAAAAAAAACAAAATAACGGCTCTTTGAGCTGTTCGGAACGGCTCTGGAAACAGAGAGCCAGAACGGGCGTTTTTTCGACCGTTCGACCCGCGGGTCAACGGTCGACCCGTCACGGGTCGAACGTTCGACCCGTACGGGTCGAACGGGTCGGAACCCGCGGGTCGACCCGCGGGTTGGCGGGTTGAATTCGCGGGTTGGGCCGGGTTCGTGGGCTGGGTTTCGCGAGTTTAATTTGCTTTAATTGCGACCCGGGTCGACCCGGTACTGTTCACCGGGTTCGACCCGAACCCGCTAAGACGCTAAGCGGGCCGGGTTGGCGGGCCGGGTTGGCGGGTGGGTCGCCAGTTGACCCGGTCCAGTTGCCATCCCTACCAAGAGGTATCATCCGGGACCTCAAGCTCGGCCTCAATCCATGCTCGAACATACGAGCCTTCTTCACCTCATCCATCACTAATTCAGGAGCATACCTTGAGAGCTGAGTAAACTTGGTCTCGTACTCTCTAACTGACATGCCACCTTGTTGTAGTGATAGAAATTCCATAGCCTTCTTCTCTTGGACGTCGGAAAGGAAATAGTGACTGCGAAATTCCTCCAAAAATTCCTCCCAGCCATGAACAATACCTCCCATCGTCCGCTTCATCGACTGTCACCACACAGCCGCATCCTTCTCAAGTTGCAGAGTCGCCAACTTCACCTTGCTGCCTTCAGGGGTCTCCAGCACTTCGAAGATCGTCTCTACCTGACAAATCCAGTTGTCAGCCGCATTAGGGTCTGACTTCCCTTCGAACACAGGTGGTATCATTCGTTTGAACGATTCCACGAGTTTGATTGCTTCGTGCACCGGATTTGTAGGTACCCTTCCTTGGTTCTGATTCATGGCCATGGTGTTGAGTGTCTGATAGACCCTCGCGAGTTCCGTTTTCAAGTCCAGACCTTCACCATTTCTAGCTCCTCTTCTAGCCATATTCTGATGCAAAAGATCCATTAAATTCGAAGTATAGGACATGAATTTTAAATCAACTTTGCATTTCATTAAATTCCAAACTTTATACATTCGAATTGAAAACATTTCTTGACATCAGAATGAAAACAGTAGAAGCTACAACAGTCTAACTCCTACAGTTCCTCTTCACTTCTCGAAGTTCTCCCCATAGTTCTTCAACTTCTTCCTTTAGCACATCGGTCATATTCTTCCTCTTCTCGAGTTCCCATACACGATGACTGAGAACTGCAAAGTCGTCCTTACGCTTTGCCAATTGAGCCTCCAATAATCCAACTCTCTCCTGCAGTATTTCTATCTGCCTCTGAAGAGATATCACAAGACTACTTGGAACTGGTTCTTCTTCTTCGTCAGAAGAGTCATCAGATGAATCCGGAGGTGGGGTGATCTCTCGGGATTCAGGCCATTCTTCTCCGTCAGAATCTGCTTGCCCTGGGTAGTACTCTTCCTTAGAATCTGCTTGTCCAGGATAATAATCTTCCTCGATGATATGCCAATTGTCGTCTCCAGCAGGGTCGAAGTGATCAGCCATCTTAGAAATAGAGAGGAAGAAGCATAAGTCATAGAGCAACACAAATGTAAGTAACTTACATTTAAATCTCTAGACTCAAACACACACTCTAATGTCCACTTCTAGGGTGTTGTTCCTTATAAATTTGTACAAGTGTGAAGCGTGGCTCTGATACCACTCTGTAACGCCCCGAATTCCAAAATACACTGAATTCGAGATTCCACAAGATCTTTACACTTCTTTCGTACAATTTTACAACGAATTTAAAACTTTTGACTTTACATCAGAGTTACATGAAACTTTACACTTTACATTTTTATAGCAGAAGCAAATTTACAACATTTAAATAAATGTACAACAACATTTGAATAATCTCTAAGCATCTGTGCCTCTTTAATCTTTATCATGTCATTTACCCTGTACACAAAACTGTGGGTACGTCAGTTTATTCAACCGACGAACATTATACACGGCCAGCCTCTCTATGCCGGAAATAGTATAACTGATTTTCCATGTTTAACAAACACAAACTTATCACATATCAAACTAAAGGGAATACCGTATTGATGTCGTGTTGTGATTGTGCACTTAGTCCTTAATGCAATTATTTATATTACATGATACTAATGCACACTTGTTCGGATTTTATGCATCCTATGCTACATTGGTCCAAGGGCAAGCCTCTTAATCGTTCTTCATCTTGTAGGGTTCAATCCCTCATCATGACTTAATCTACTACTGTAACTACGGTAAGTATCCTAGATGTTCTATGAGTACAAGCTCGTGTACAGAAAACCTGAAGGGGAATCCCACGCCATGTCTTGATCTACTTCATCAGGGGAGACTCTAACCACTGATCGATACTATGCTGACAGTGAGATCGTGATTGGAGATCGAATCTTTGGGATCGATCTGATCGAGCTGAATGTTTTGGGAGTTGATGTTATCATTAGCATTGATTGGATGTCGGTGTACAGTGCAAGCATTGAGTGCAAGACCAAGACTGTAACAGTGAAGGCTCCAGGTGGACGTAAAGTCGCTTTCCAAGGGAAGAGAAGATGTTCGGAGCTGGTGGCAGCTATCCGCGAGGAAGAGATTCCTGTGGAAGTGCAAAGGATTCCTATGGTTCGGGACTATCCGACTGTGTTTTTGGATGATTTTCCTGGGTTACCCCCGCATCGTGATGTAGAGTTCAGCATCACCCTTCAACCGGGAAGTGCACCCATTTTTAAGGCACCGTATAGGATGGCATCGGTGGAGCAGGATGAGATCAAACGGCAGATTGAGGAACTGTTGAAGAAAGGCTTTATTCGACCTAGTGCATCACCTTGGGGAGCACCAGTGCTTTTGGTAAAGAAGAAGGATGGTTCAATGAGGATGTGCATCGATTACTGAGAGTTGAATAAGGTCACTGTTCAGAATAAGTATCCTATTTCCCGAATTGATGATTTGTTCGATCATCTACAAGGAGCTGCTATTTTCTCCAAAATAGATCTTCAATCGGGATATCATCAAGTTCGAGTGAAAGTTGAAGATGTGCATAAAACTGCGTTCAGAACTCGACACGGGCATTACGAATTCTTAGTTATGCCGTTTGGAGTGACGAATGCACCCGCAATCTTCATAGACATGATGAACAGAGTTCTGAGGCCGTTCATTGATTCTTTCATCGTGGTGTTTATCGACGATATTCTTGTGTACTCCAAGTCGGAGGAGGAGCACACTGAGCATTTGGCAGTAGTTTTGGGGAAGCTTCAAGAGCAGGAGTTGTATGCCAAGTTGTCCAAGTGTGATTTCTGAAAATCTGAAGTGGCATTCCTAGGTCACATCCTTTCTATGGAGGGAGTGGCAACTGATCCTCAGAAGATTGAGGCAGTGAAGGATTGGGCAAGGCCTACTACTATGAAAGAAGTCAGGAGTTTTCTTAGATTGACTGGATATTACAGGAGATTTATCCAGGGCTACGCTCAGATAGTCGTGCCGCTCACTGGTCTGACCAAGAAGAATGTGAACTTCAAGTGGACTGAACAGTGCGCAGAAAGCTTTCAGGAGTTGAAAGAGAGGCTGACTACTGCGCCTATTTTGGCTTTGCCTAGGGCAGGGGTTGAGTATGATGTTTACAGCGATGCTTCACATCGTGGGCTTGGTTATGTCTTAATGCAAGAAGGAAGAGTGATCGCTTATGGATCTAGGCAACTAAGACCGCATGAGAAGAATTATCCAACTCATGATCTGGAGTTGGCTGCAATTATCTTTGCCTTGAAGCAATGGAGGCATTATGTGTATGGCGAAAAGCTGAACATGTACACAGACCATAAAAGCTTGAAGTACATCTACCAGCAGAAGGACCTGAATTTGAGGCAGCAGAGATGGCTAGAGGTACTTGAGGACATTCGTCCGGAGATTAAGTATCACCCTGGAAAGGCTAATGTTGTTGCTGATGCACTTAGCCGCAAGAGCAGTCTGGCGAGTTTGATTACAACTCAGAGACAGCTGGCAGAGGAGTTGGATCGGGCTGGTATTGAAGTTGTTCTGCATGACTTGGGATCATCGTTAGCTCAGTTGAGGCTTCAACCGACACTGAACGAAAGGATTATTGCAAGTCAGAAGGTTGATGCGGAGATTCAGAAGATGTTGGAGCAGGTTGGTGCTGGCAAGTTGCCCGGATTTCAAATCAGGGATGGAGTGTTGTGGTTTGGAGAGAGGCTATATGTTCCGGGCCAGTCGGACCTGAAAGAAAGTATTCTTCAGGAGGCACATGCTACTCTTTTTTCTGTGCATGCTGGAAGTACCAAGATGTATAGGGACATTAAGCAGCATTTCTGGTGGTCATCTTTGAAGCGGAATGTGGCTAAATTTGTGTCGAGGTGTGAGGTTTGTCAACAAGTCAAAGCCGAGAATCAGAAACCTGGAGGTTTATTGCAATCGTTACCTATTCCGGAATGGAAGTGCGATAACATCAGTATGGATTTCATTACGGGTTTACCCAAGAGTTCTAAGGGCAATGACGCGATTTGGGTTATAGTCGATCGACAACCAAGTCTGCTCACTTTTTGGCAATGAAACTTACTGCTTCGATGGACAAGTTGGCTGAGATATATGTTGGCGAGATTGTCAGGCTTCATGGCGTTCTGTTGACTATTGTGTCTGATCGAGATGCGCGGTTTACTTCGCATTTCTGGAGGAGTCTTCAGACAGCTTTGGGTACCAAGACAGATTTTAGCACTTCTTTTCATCCCCAGACCGATGGGCAGACCGAGAGAGTCAACCGTATTCTTGAGGATATGCTTCGGTGTTGTGTACTAGACTTTGGGGGCAATTGGGAGAGGCATTTACCTTTGGTAGATTTTGCCTACAACAACAGTTTTCAAACTAGTATTGGGATGGCGCCATACGAAGCTTTGTATGGCAGGAAGTGTAGGACGCCTGTTTGTTGGTTCGAAGTTGGGGAGCGTCAGATGTTTGGGCCTGAGCTTGTGCAGCAAACCTCTGAAAAAATTGATCTGATCAGGAAGAGGTTGGTGGAAGCTCAGAGCAGGCAGAAGAGCTATGCAGACAACCAGAGAAGGGCCCTTGAGTTTGAGGTTGGTGACTTTGTCTTTCTGAAAGTATCGCCCAGTAAAGGTGTGATTCGTTTCGGCAAGAGTGGGAAGTTAGCCCCGAGATTTATAGGCCCGTACAAGATATTGAAAAGGATCGGGAAAACTGCTTATCGGCTTGATTTACCGGAAGAGTTGTCTCAGGTGCATAATGTCTTTCATGTGTCTATGCTGAGAGGTTATATTTCAGATTCGAGTCAACATTTGCCTGAATTGCCGGAAGGTTTGCAGTTGGATCTAAATTACATCGAGTCTCTTGTCGAGATTGTTGATCGTCGAGAGAAAGTCTTGAGGAATAAGACAATACCGATGGTCAAGGTAGTCTCGAGAAACCATTTGGTTGAAGAGGCTACTTGGGAGTCTGAGGAGAGGATGTTGAGAGATCATCCTGAGCTTTTTGCTTGATTTGTATTTTGTAATTTCTTGTGCTTGTTTTTGTTTCTCGCTCTTGACTGTAGTTCTGGGGACGGAACTATTCTAAGGAGGGAGTGTTGTAATGCCCCGATTTTCATTTATGAAAATTATTTATTTTTCTTTGCACGTAGTGTGCACGTGCAATTTTTGTAGTATAAAATCTTATAACTATCTTCTTTAGGGATAATGCGTATACGTAATCTCTAATTATTATTTTTATATAAAGGCCCATTTTCTTCAAATAAACAAAAGCATTTCCTTTTATTTTGGCCCATTAAATAAGGCCCATGAAATATTCCTTATTTTATTACAACTTGTAATGTTAAATATTTATAAGATTATTTTCATACAATTAAATGTACATATTTGGGCACTAGTGAGTGCACGTGCATTGCATGTACACGTGCATGAGCACACTATTTTGGGGCCGGTTTTGGAAAGAAGTGGGATTTGGTGTGTGGGTGGTTACTTGGTGTGTAGGTAGTTACTATAACTCCTACTCTCATCCTAACCCTTCATCTTATAACCATCTATTTGATCCTAGCCCTCTAATCCACCCAAAAATTGTATATAAATACCCCTCCCATTTAATTATTTTCTACACTAAAAATCTATTTATAAGAAAAGAATTTTATTAGAAAGTTGAGTGTTCTTTGGAGGCCGGCCACCATTCGACCCAGATTGAAGCTTCGGTTCTGAGAAGGAGCAAGGAGGAGGAGACGTGCATCGCACTAGGAAGCTTTAAGGAATTTCGTTTATCTCTTCAAAAGGTGGGTGTTTCTCATGACTTCTAGTATAGAAATCATGCTAGGATTGAGATTGATTGGTTATTATGCGTGTGTAAACTGAAGTGATAGAATGATTGTTATATTGAAATCTTCCATGCTATATATAATGTGAAAATTTGATTGAATGGTAAAGAACTAAAGACATTTAGAGAAACTGGAAATTACCTGTACAGTCGACCGATCAGGTTGAACAGTCGATTGGTACGATGAAATAAAATATGTACAGTCGAAATTCCATGATAAGATGTACTTAATGTGTGTCGTGATCTTGACTTTCCTAGCATGCTAATTCGGAGTTATTACTCATCTCCGTAGACAAATAATGGGTAAAGGAAAATTGTATGTTTAGAAATTGCATTTGGGTGAAAGAAAATACTTGTCATGTGAATTCTACATTAGATTGTAAACTATGTTTATGATGATGGTAACCGGATAAAATTGTATGTTTGTATCGATCTTGAATAAACTGTAGTCTAACAAAATGCTGTGTGCTAATCGAAAGAAAGAAGGAAGAAATATTTCCCTAATTCGAAGTTTAACTCTTTTCAGTCGACCGAATAAATGTAGTAGTCGACTGTCCTGAACAATAAAAGTTTTCGAATCAAAACCTTGTAGAACAGCCGACTGGTTTGAGTAACAGTCGACTGACCCGTGATTGATATTTTAGAGTTGTTAACACTGCGGAACAGTCGACTGGTCATGTGTAGCAGTCGACTATTCCGAAACTTTTCCTTAAATAAAATCCTTGTTTAATAAGTCGACTGGATATATTCTAAGTTGACTGTCCAGATCATTTTTTTGACATCTCAGAATTCTAGATTTGCTTTATGATAAAGGTTTTGCATCTACTGTGATGAATAAAGATTTTGTGTGATAAATTCTAGTTGTTTTGCATGAATTTATGAAGCAAGTCATTTTATGGAGTTATGAAAGTTTTATGATTGTGAACACTATGAACATGTAAAGGAAAATCTATTGTGATTATGAAAAATGAACTTATGAACTGGAAATGCTCAATTCTTGGTAATTGTGAATTGAAATTGAAAACTAGAGGGTAGCTAAGTCTCCAACCGGCAATTGGAAAAGAAATGAATTGAAATGAATTGTTGAAATGAAAGACCAAGGTTTGCGTCAGGTTGAATGAATGTAAAGTCCGGTATAGTGGAGTGGCTAACTCTAGAAATTTGACTTTGTTCATGATTCTAATAAAATAAGGACTAGATACATAGTGAAGATGTGATGAAAGTAAGAGAAAAACACGAGTATGAGGGCCATCGGACTGGCGGTGTGAGAGTGATCCACAGGCTGTCTGCTTGATGCATCAAGACATGTCGTGGGCACTACTCCAGAATTATCGTTCCGGTGGCGACGCTTGTGGGGTATTTGAGTGGCTACGGGTGGTGCCATTGTTCCATGGTGGAGGCTGAATTATCCATAGGTTGCCTGCTCGATGCGTCGTGTCAATGCGTGGGATTTCCCTCCAGGCTGCCTGGACATGGGCTCGTAGATCATAGAACATCTAGGATACTTACTGTAGTTACCGTAGTAGCATAAGTCATGGCGAGGGATTGAACCCTATAAAATGAAGTACGATTAAGGGCTTGCCCTTGGACCTATGTAGTATGAGATGCATAGAATCCAAACAAGTGCGCATTAGTGTCATATAACATAATAATTGCATTAAGGATTAAGTGCACAATCACAACACGACATCAACAGGATAGTCCCTTTAGCTTTGTTTGTGAACAAGTTTGTGGTTTGTTAAGAAATGAGAATCATTATACTGTTTCTGGCATAGGGAGGATGGCCATGTATAATTTTCGTCGGTTGAATAAACTGACGTACCCACAGTTTTGTATGCAGGATAAATGGCTTGATAAAGAATAAAGGAGAACTGATGCTTAAAGATTATTTATCGTTGTATCTTTGTATAATGTTGTAAACTGCTTCCGCTGTCATTACATGTAAATTATTTGTGATATATGCTTCCGCTGTAAAATGTAAAGTGTAAAAATCTCATGTAACTCTGATGTAAAGTGAAAAGTTTTTATTTCCTTGTAAAATTGTACTAAATGAAGTGTAAAGATCCGTGGAATCTCGAATTCAGTTGTATCTTGGAATTCGGGGTGTTACAGTGGGAGATGATCGGAAATGGCAAGGAAAGGGGAGTTATCGATCGGGAGTAGGAGATGGGGGTGTTCGGCCTTGAGGTTGTAGGCCGGAGGGAATGGCAGGCCGGGATAGGGTGCCGGCGGCCTGGGTTGTGTGCAGGTGCAGGCCGGAAACAAGGAGAGGGAGAGAGAAAGAAATTAGGGTTAGGGTTTAGGGTTTAGATGAGAGGGAATATATATAGGGTTTAGTTGTGGGTTAATGGGTTAATGGGTATTAGGAGTAGTAGTAGGTTTACAAATGGGTTTTGAATTTTGGGTCAATTAAATAGGAATGCAAATAGGATTGGGAATTTATAGGACAACCAAATCATCACCACTACAAACGCCCACACATAATATATATATATATATATATATATATATATATATATATATATATAATAAAACGACGAGACGAAAATGAAGGAACGATCAATTAATAGAAGAATGAAGCAAAAGAGTCACTCAATCAAAACAAAGAGCTCGAAATGAAATAAAACGGATATATATATTGAAAACAACTCCAATATACGGTTCAGAGAAATACAAGAGAGAAAAATACACGAAAAATACACTCCAAAATACACAAAATAAAAAATAGGGGTTACAGCTTTATACAGAGTCGAGATTAAAATCTCTCTCCTTAAAGCAAAATTCGCCCCGTAGTGTGACGGTGACTAGCGAATTGCCTCCCAGGATACAACTGTATACATTTCCCTGAAGAGCAGCACCCAAACTCCAGAGATTTCAGCGAACAGTGTCGTGATGTACTCTATGTTTTTGACACAGAGGAGAAGAAGAAGAAGTATAATTCGGATTATCAAAATCTGTATCACTGGCAGACAGGATACAGTAGTCTTATAGGAGAAATAGAGACTGTTTGGAGGCTCATTACTCTGTAACAGCAGATTAATGGTCCATTACTCTGCAACAGCAGAGTAGTGGTTCAGATCCATAACTGATGAGCCATTACTCTGGTGTTACAGAGTAATGGTATCAGTTATCGAATGTGAAGAGCCTCACTAGTGTACTAGGGGAGAAAAAATTTGACTGGGGCAAAAAAATATAGGCCAGAGCCAAGCCAGACCAAGCCGAGCCGAGCTGAAGCCGGAGCCGGGCCGGGCCAGCGCGAGTGGGTGTTTGACATTTTGGCTGAGTCCTCTCTCCACTACACGTTAGTGGTAACCCCCGGGTCACGCCCTTTAGTCTAGTTTTCTAGTATATATACTAGAAAAAGTCTTTCCCAATTTCTGATATGGGACTATCCATTTTTTCCAAGTTTCCAAGTTAGTACATTTCAAGTACCCAACTTTGGACCAACATTTCTCATTCATACGGAATTCGTTTTTGGCAAATAAGTACATAATGGAATAGTACTCGACGAGAGGATCGCAATCCACTCATTTTCCGGCACCGCCGGTGGCCGGAGCCCGCAGGAATCCGGCCTGGAAAACTGCAAAAATTAATTCCAATCGAAGCTGCTCTTAAATATATACATGTACTTCAACACATACATCACCTTCAAAAATAAACCTTCTCCATTTCCCACCATTCTCTCCATTTCCCACCGTTACATTGAAGTAAGGTGAGGGTTGAATGGAAAAATTCAAAAACATGGCCAATCTACCCTGAACGAAAGGCATATTATAAAATAGTTTTCGTTCGTTTGTTGCAATCGTAAAAGGTATAAATGCATAAATTCGAAAAAAAATAAACGGACGGAACATGATGTTTCGCATGTGAGAAAAAATTAAAAATTAAATGAATTTTTTAACGGAGAAACGAAAAATTTAATATTAAATTAAATATGAAAAAAAAATTCACATCGGATGTTTCGTCCGTAGTGATTTTTTTTTTAAGGTTGGGACGAAACATCCCATTAGTTTGCAATTTGCAAAATAACCAGACGAAACATGTTTCGTCTGGGTTTTGAGGGTGGATGTTTTTTTAACAATATGAAATGACAAATATACCCCTCTTCTTCTTCTATAAATTTGTGAAGAGTTGAGCTCTTACTCTTCAAACCCGAGAGCTCATTTCTTCCACAATTTGTTTTCTCAAACCTATCTTCTTTTCAATCTATTTCCTTCTTCAAAATTAGATTGGTATTGTAACCCATATTGCTCGTATTTGTATTTTTAATTATTCTGAATAAAATTCTTGATTTCTTATTTTCATTTCTGGGTGTATTTAATTTCTTTTATTTGTATGGTGTGTTGTTCTGCTCTCTCTTGTGACTCATTTTGCATTGATTCAGCTTCTTATTTATTTGGCCTACAATTTGTTCTTGATATTGTCTATTGTGTAAACCTATTTCATGGCTTATTTGTCTCTTATTAGATTCTTTTCTTTCTATTGGATACTGCGCAGTTCACCCAAACCCATATTGTCTTTATATAAACCCCATAATTGAACCCTAACCCTAATTATCCAAACCATAATACCTATTCTCTCTCTCTAGCCGTCTCTCTCTCTCCTACCACCGACCTATCTCTCTCCCGCACCCTCTTCACTGTCGTCGTCCCTCTCTGACGCCGGCAACACCCCCCTCCGACCACCAGACCCCATCTCCTTCATCTCCTCTTCTCCCCTTCGCTGTGGCCAAGACCCGACCCCAGGCCGAGCTCCCACTGCCCCTCGCGACGCAGTGCCGCCCCTGTCCTGTCGCTGCCATCGTCTCGTCCTCGAGCAGCCGCAACACTCAGCCCAGGCCGCTGCCCCTGCTGGTGTTGCTATCGTCTGACCTTGCTGTTGCTGGCTGCTGTCTCTTTGTGTGGGTGCGTGTGCGTTGTGTGCACATGCTTCGGTTGGATTGGATCTCGTTTCTCATCTCTTGTTCGTGTTCGTTGCATTCGTTGTTCAGAATCCATTCCCGTTATTCTATTCTTCGTTTTTGTCGTCTTCATAATCAGGCAAGTAGTTTGTATGTGTTCTTTTTGTCATACAAGTTAATACCGTAAGTAATCTAGTATGAAAATATTTGTACTCTCATGATGATCCATATTTGTTAGTTTAATCGTTGACATCATCTCTTGATCATGGGTAGTACAATGATTAACACCCATTGCATGAAAACAATTAGACTAGTGGACATCTTGACTGTATGTTGTTTGTGACACACCGTATGTTGTAGATGACTGTTGTATAGATGTTTGTTGGATGTATGATCTCATTATAGACCGTTTATTCACATGCCATGTTGATTTAAGTCATTCACATATACCATGTTTTGTATGACATCGAGATTGGACCTTTTGTAGTTAAGTTATTTAATAAAATGCATAAAAGAACTTTTGTTTCACTGCTGTCCTATGGTGCAAAGTAATTTCGACCCTGTCAACATCAGTAAAATAAATAAGTTTGTGAACATGGATTGTAGCCTTTGTTTTCTAGTTTTCAGAACTTTCGACGGATTTGAATTCCGAGTTTTGATGCATGAGTTATTGCCGTTTTACTGCAGACATATCGTATTTTCCAGATTCTGAACTATATGTATTCTGTATGGAATTTTATTTTAAAACTGATATTAAAAGTATAATTTGAAATATATATTTTGCTGAGTATATTTAGGTATGACTAGGAACAATCCCTAATTTTTGTGGAATTAATTAATGACTTTTGTATCTCATTTTATGCCTTTCAAATCAATCGATATATTTGTAAATTGATACTATTCAGTAAAGAATTATGTTTTTAACCTGATTCTATTCGTTTTTGATGAAAACCTTGTGAATAAGAAATGTAGCCTTATTTGTCTATTTTATCACCCTTTTGACGGATCTGGGTTTCAAATTATATTTTATGAATTACCTTTGTTTTGGTACTGCTGTGTCTGAACTTTCATAATCGAGATTTTGTTACATTACTATGTTTTCCCAATTTTGATGACTATACTATTTGTAATATAAATTCATGATATTTTATATTTTGAGACTAGATATGTTAAGAAATCTTCCAGATTTTTCTTAGATTTAATTATGATGATTTTAAACTCGTTCCATGCCTATAAACAAGATTTTGTATTTTCTTGTTGAACATAACTTCTGTATTAAACGCTGTTTTCGACCTTGTTTTTGTGGCTGATGTGTGACTTATATATATGTGCTGGAATCAGCAGAGAGTCTAGTTTCTAGATTCTCTGACGGATCTGGATTTTCTATTCTGTAGCAACGGGAATCTCAGATTTGGTACAGTGGTGTCTTGCTGTCCAGAACTGAAAATTTCGTTGTTTTGACTATTATGAGTTACTTTTATCAACCGTTGCAATCGCTATATCATCTTGGACTTATTTCCTATTCTTGCCATATCTTTAGCCTATTTGTATTTGTTCACACATATTTATTAATAATAAAATAAATCAAGCTAGGGGTTTTTAAAGGAAAAGATCGAGAGTGGACAATATAGAAATACATATTCAGAAGGGACTCGTTTTCCCCATTGTTTACTGTGGTACCTAATGTTTATCTCTGGATGCATGAGGGCATGATTCATGACACCGTTACTGTTTGTTATTACTGTTACTGTTGCTGTTTGTCTGAATATATTGCCCTATAGAAGTTCCACTACAAAATCTTAAAACGAAACTGTTTGATGTAGCAACCATGTGGTAAAATCTGGGATGCATAAAGTGCTACCTAGTTTAGTAATAAACATTAGACATAAGAATAACTGTTTAAACTGTCATATCCTGTTACGGTTACTGTGGATCTCCACAGTTACTGTTGATTACTGCTACTGTTGACACACTGTTATTGTTGAACCTTACTGTTACTGTTATGCTTCTCCTGTTATCACCACACTGTTTACTGTCATCTGTAGACTATTATATTTACTGCTTTCTCTATGTTAGTATTACCTGTTTAGTTTAGTTCCCCCCCCCCCAATTTTCCAACTTGTATTGCTTACGACCCGACTTGCATTTAACAAGCGATATGTTTTCCTGTTTTCCCTATTTTCCTTGTAATTGCCATATGAGCAGGTTTTGCTGATCAATTGCCTATTGGAGTTAGTGAGCAAAGTTTTGAGCTGCGCAATTGGAATAATTTGCTTAAAATATTTTGATGAACTATTTTATTTTATGAACTGTATTGAGATTGTATTTGGACTTATTGTCCCAGGATTATTATTTTGTTTCGGATCTAGTATTTGTTGGAACATTTATTATTGATGCAATAAATGTAACACCCCTCAAAACTGGAAATGACAATTTTGCACTTCGTATGTTACGCACGTGTATTTTGTACCGTTACTGGTGATATCCGTAACGCATTTCAGTATAAATATCATACTTATTTTGTATTTCAACTATTTATGCATTTCCCGTCTTCTCAAAATTTACTTTATCATATTTGAGTCAACTTAAATATTAAATTCTAATCTCTGTATTTTTACGTACTTTATACGTGTTATTGATGCACGTATCGATTACGTATTTTCCACTACTACATGTAATATTTTCTATATATTTCAATTGTTTATTTAATGATGTGTTCGAATTAATTTTATAAATAGAAATTCATTTTCTCGTATTTTAATTAAAATACTTTTATACGTGCGGTGCACGTGTTTTCTATGTACGTAGTGATTACGTTGTGGAATATATAAAAATTAATAACTATATTTTTCTTTTGCACTAGTTGGTGATATGACGAAAAATATTAACATACAAAATTGAATTGATCAAAGGATAGGCACTAGTTGGTGATATGACGAAATGAGTGTAAACGTGAGTTATGGGCTCCAGAATGATCTTTGGAGTGAGACGGTCCCCAGTATTCCTAGACGATGGACGTAAGGGCCACAGAATGATCCACGGAGTGGGAACTATCTCCAGTATTCCGGGACAAGAGCGACGCTCGTGGGATGCTTGTGCAATGAGGGCTCCAGAATGACCTGCGGAGTGAGACAATCCCCAGTATTCCGGGACGATAGACGTAAGGGCCACAGAATGATCCACGGAGAGGGATTGGTCTCCAGTATTCGAAGGACGAGAGCCAATACTTGCAAAGTGTTTAAATCTTGTAGTAGTTATCGTAGTAGGTTGCATGGCGAAGGATCCAACCATATAATGTGAAGTACGATAAAGGGCTTGCCCTCGGACCTATGTAGTGTGGGATGCTTTTGTTTTGCTTTTAATATTTTTTTGATATTTTGAGTTTTTTTAGGAGTTTCAAAGTACAATAAAAATTGGGAAAAATTCAATTATTCTCTAAAATTATTTATAGTTTATAAAAATATTTCTACAATATTTTGACATATATTTGTGAGAAATAGAAGTGTTTTTACAATAAAACTATGGAATGAAGAACTTGATAATTCTTAAAATGTGGTTCTTGTATAATTAAAGAAAATTGAAAATTTTGGAATGCAATTAGTCTTCTTGATAAGATTTTATCATTATTAACATTTGATTAAGAATATTCAAATTTGTACACAAGGATATAAAAGATTAAATTATAACCGAAGTTGAAATGAGTTACTTCATGTTTTAAGATTATAAAGAAATGTATGTGAGAAAGATATTGTGAATAAAGAAATGAATTATCTTGATGAGGTTAGATGTAACCTTTGTGGTCTCAGTTGAGACGGGTGCTATTCTAGGGTGAGCGAGACCCAGATTACCAGCAGTTGAAATTTATGAAATTGTGAGAAGTAACCAGTTGGGTTGACTGTCTCAGTGTTTATTTAAAGACCGGTGGGTAAGCTAAACTCTAGTTCTTAATAATCATAACTTAAACTTAAGAATAAGCACTAATTGGTGATATCACGAAATGAGTGCAAACGTGAGTTATGGACTCCAGAATGATCCCTGGAGTGAGACGATCCCCAGTATTCCTGGATGATGGACGTAAGGGCCACAGAATGATCCACGGAGTGGGAACGATCTCCAATATTCTGGGCCGAGAGCGACACTCATGGGATGCTTGTGCAATGAGGGCTCCAGAATGACCTGCGGAGTGAGACAATCCCCAGTATTCTGGGACGATGGACGTAAGGGCCACAGAATGATCCACTGAGAGGGATTAGTCTTCAGTATTCCAAGGGCGAGAGCCAATACTTGCAAAGTCTTTAAATCTCGTAGTAGTTATCGTAGTAGGTTGCATGGCGAGGGATCCAACCCTATAATGCGAAGTATGATTAAGGACTTGCCCTCGGACCTATGTAGTATTAGATGGTTTTGTTTTGCTTTCAATATTTTTTTTGATATTTTGAGTTTTTTTACGAGTACCAAAGTACAATAAAAATTTTGGAAAAATTCTACTATTCTTCTAAAATTATTTAGACTTTATAAAAAATATTTCTATAATATTTTGACATATATTTGTAAGAAATAGAAGTGTTTTTATAATAAAACTATGGAATGAAGAACTTGATAATTCTTAAAATGTGGCTCTTGTATAATTAAAGAAGAAAAAAATTTGGAATGCAATTAGATTCTTCTTGATGAGGTTTTATAGTTATTAACATTTGATTAAGAATATTCAAATTTGTACACAAGGATATAAAAGATTAAATTGATAACGGAAGTTGAAATGAGTTACTTCATATTTTAAGATTATAAAGAAATGTATATGAGAAAGATATTGTGAATAAAGAAATGAATTATCTTGATGAGGTTAGATGTAACCTTTGTGGTCTAAGTTGAGACGGGTGTTATTCTAGGGTGAGAGTGGACCAGATTACCGACAATTGAAATTTATGAAATTGTGAGAAGTAACCAGTTGGGTTGACTGTCTCAGTGTTTATTTAAATACCGGCGGGTAAGTTAAACTCTATTTCTTAATAACCATAACTTAAACTTAAGGATAGGCACTAGTTGGTGATATGACGAAATGAGTGCAAACGTGAGTTATGGACTCCAGAATGATCCTTGGAGTGAGACGGTCCCCAGTATCCCGGGACGATGGACGTAAGTGCCACAGAATGATCTACGGAGTGGGAACGATCTACAGTATTCCGGGATGAGAGCGACGCTCATGGGATGCTTGTGCAATGAGGGCTCCAGAATGACCTGCGAGTGAGACAATCCCCAGTATTCCGGGACGATGGACGTAAGGGCCACAGAATGATCCACGGAGAGGGATTGGTCTTCAGTATTCCAAGGGCGAGAGTCAATACTTGCAAAGTGTTTAAATCTCGTAGTAGTTATCACAGTAGGTTGCATGGCGAGGGATCCAACCCTATAATGTGAAGTACGATTAAGGGCTTGCCCTCGGACCTATGTAGTATGGGATGCATAGAATCCGAACAAGTGTGCATTAGTGTCATTAAATATAAATAACTGCATTAAGGATTATGTGCACAGCACCCACGACATCAATAGGATAGTCCCTTTTTAGTTTTGTTTGTGATCAAGTTTGTGTTTGCTAAAGAATCGTTATACTTTCGGCATAGCGAGGATGGCCGTGTATAATATTTTGTCGGTTGTAAGCAACTGACGTGCCCACAGTTTTATATGCAGGACTTGGAATTAACAAGAAGATATAAAAATGAATTTGTTGCTGATGATTACTTAAATGCTAAAGTTGTTACAATTGTACATTTATCATTGTTGTATTTTATTTATTCCACTGCATGCTGATGTAAAAGTCTTTGATGTAAATAAAGTTTTAAATCCCTGGTAAAATTGTACGAAGTGAAGTGTAAAGATCCTGTGGAACTTCGAATTCAGGCTTATTTGGAATTCGGGGTGTTATAATAAATACTGTTGAGTTATGATTGTTTTTGCATGCCTGGTTAGAGTATACTGTTATATTTACTGTTATGATGAGTCAAGCAAGTTCGTACAACTTATGGATGGTGAAAACTATCCGCTGGGCTTAGCCGCGTACCATATTCCGTATTCTTTTGGAAAGCGGGGCGTGACAGTTATCCCCAAAAAATATATATATTATATATCAGTTTATATATCGATGTCTTCAATAAAAAGATTTATCGGACGGATGAAATCAAAGCATCAACAACCAACGCCAGCTGAAGCATAAACAAGCAGCCAAATAGAAGCGGAGTTGTAGAATGTATACTACACCGATCAATCAAATTGGAAATGTATTGTAGATGATTGCAATCATTTGTGCAAACTTATTAATGTCCAACCTGAAGGTGGATTTTGCCAAGTTAAGGGAGATTGGAGGGAGCCAATTAAAATTTACAGAAAATACTGCAGTCGTGTCCCAATTATCGAGTAGTTGGTCGAACAGGCGGGTTGGCACCGTTTTATACATATAGATACGAATAAGTCGTTTATACGGCTTGTGGACTCATTGGTAGAGAGATGGTGGGATACGACCCACACTTTTTACAAACCGTGCGGTAAGCTAGGATTCACTCTGTTGGATTGGGTAACGCTAACAGGAATTTCAATCGGTATCGGGCCCTTGTCCCCATTTAACGACGAACCATACACATTTGAAATAATCCAGACTCGCTTTTTCCCGGAGATTAAAATAGATGATTGGAAGTCTCATGGTATCCGTTGCCCGTTCCTGAAACGTTATTTTAACAACAGTATGTTCGAGGAAGCTAAGACAAATATTGTTCTAGCGATAAGGATTGCAAAAGCATTTTTATGTTCTTCCTGAGGGTGTTTCTTTACTCTAATGGTTCACAATTAGTGAGTTGTGGCTGGCTAGCTACATTTGAATATATGAATATAGCAGGCACATACGATTGGGATAGTCCAGCATTGACACTCCTGTATTTGTCTATGGACACTTGTAGCAGGCTGAAAGTGAAGTCATTTAACGGGCCTTGGCAAGTACTCGAGGTATCTCTAAATTTCACATCTAATTTGCTAAGTTGAACCTTTAAATAGTAGTTAAATGTCCGAGTTGACACCTAATAAATGTTTGTTTTATGTAATATTAGGCTTATGAATACGCAGGTTGTTGTGTACCAATAACTGATAGGAACCTTTCTATGGAACGTCATATGGAGAATGCCGACAAATGGCTGAAAATTTGTCGATGGAATCATGAATTTTTAGATATAGGTCGTTCGGACCAAATTAGGTACAATATTTTAATGGCTCGTGACCAATTGAAGATGCAGTCATGGAAATCTATTATATGGCATCTATATAATAGTTCGTCATTCAATGGCGTGTATGAAATTGAAGTTGCTAACTTCATTTCTCTTCATCAACATGCATTTATGGATTGCAACCAGGTAAAACTATTATTAATGACATGAAGTATTTACAGCTGTTAGATATTATAGTCCCACATTGGGTATTGTGCTAGTTTTGTATATGATTTACTCTTATATATAGAAGATATTGTACTCAGTTATTTCTCAATTCAATAATCAGTATTGTTTTCATCTCTTTGATTTATCTTAACATGGTATCAGAGCCAATTATATAAATTTTCTTTTCTTAAATTTCTCCATAAAAAATCCTCAAATTCCAACAGCAAAAAAAAAAATCATGAAGAAGAAGAAGCAACCATTCATCGACATCAATTCAACATCAAATCCAACATCGACGTCAATCCCCCGGACCTCCACTGTCGGCACCCTCGTCGACATCGTCATCGGCACCCTCATCGTCAACAACGAACCCATCACCGTCCAACTCCGCAACCCCTCGCCTCTGTCTCATACTTCTCCTACTTCGAAACCCTAGCCGCCCCTCTCCTAGCCCACCACCAAACCCCCCCCCCTCGACCTCCACTGTCGTCACCAACCCTAGCCTCCCCTCTCCTCTCCCACCTCAAACCCTAACCCTACTTCTCTATTTCTCTTCTATACCCATTACTCGAAACCCACTTGTACCCAAATCCAAATCCTAATACCCTATTGCCCAAAACCCTATTACCCTATTACCCCTTTTCTGTACCTGAAACCCAAACCCCCTAACTCGTTTTTCTATTTTCCTTATATAAAAAAAATCAAAAAAAAATTCACAAAAAAAAAGAAGAAGAAAAAAAACAAAACAAAACAATACAATTACAAGTACTACTACTTGATGGAATATCAGTCTCTCCCACATATTTCGACCTCCACCAACTTCTCCACTACAACTGGCTCTCGTTCCTCCTCCAGATCCAAATAGCATCAGTGCCATCTTCGTTCTGCCTCCGGCCTTTTACCTTCTCCAAGCATCATTACTCACCCTACCCCACCTCTACTTCCGACACCGGTAGCACCGTCCTGTCCCCTAACCCGATCCAGACACCAACAACATCTCCCTCCTCATTGTGCTCTCAGTTACAGCAACACTAGTCTCATCCCTTCTCGTAGTGCTTCTTCCCTTACATCCTCGGCCATGCCCGTCACTCCAGTCTGGTCGTTTCCTACTGATTGGGCTAATCTTCAGCAATGCCTCATTCAGCTGGAACTACAACTCATGGGTCAGTCTATCAATACTGGCTCCTCTACTCCTACATTCTCTGCTACTCCCGATATGAATTCATTCTGGATTTTAGATTCTGGTGCATCACATCATCTCACTAGTAATCAAATACTGTTCACCACCTGCACTGCACTTCCCTCTCACTCTCCATCTCTACACACAGTTGATGGCTCACCATTTATCGTTACACACTTAGGGGCAATTAGCTCTCCCACTCTCACATTACCTTATGTTCTTTATGCTCCTTATTTATCCATGAACCTTATTTCTATTATGCGTTGTGCGATAGTGGTCTTGTCGTTACCTTTGACTCCTTCGGTTGTTCTATTACTGATTCATGCACCAGTGAGGAGTTTAGGTGTGCTAGTCATTAGGATCGTCTATATCATCTAGATTTTCTTCGTGCACATCACTCTCCTTCTAGTTTTGCTGGTATTGTTTCTTCTGATGCTGATCTTTGACACATACGTTTAGGGCATATTAGTGCATCTCGTCTCCAGACTTTAGCCTATAGTGGTGCCCTTGTTCCTCTTACTTTTAAACATTTATCTGATTGTCAGGGTTGTCATTTGGCCAAACACATTGCACTACCCTTTAGTCACAAAAAAGCACTTCTCAAACCACACATCCTTTTCAACTTGTTCATTCTGACATATAAGGACCCTCTCCTGTACCTTCGTGGAAAGACTATCTCTATTATGTTGCCTTCATCGATGACTTCACTAGACATACATTGGTTTTCTTATGCGTCAACAATCTGAAATACCTGATATTTATCGGTTCTTTGCGACTATGATTCACACTCAGTTCGGTGTGCGCATCAAGATTTTTCGATCGGACGGTGCTCATGAGTATACCTCCACCACTATGAGATCGATCCTTCTGTCTTATAGCACCCATTTTCAGCAATTATGCCCTCACACGCATGAGCAGAATGGTGTAGCTGAACGCAAACATCGTCACATCCTTAAGACAGATCGCGCTCTTTTACTCTCCTTTTCCGCTCCTCGTTCTTTCTGGACTGAAGCTATCATAACCTCTGTTAGTCTCATTAACATTACTCTCTCATCTGCCCTAGCTGGTATGACTCCTTATGAGGCTCTTTATCACTCACCTCCCGACTACAGTATGCTCCGTACTTTTGGGTGCACCTGTTACGTCCTTCTCCCTCGTACTGAGCGCACGAAGCTGTCCGCTCGTGTTGCTAAGTGTGTTCACCTAGGTCTCAGTCCTGAACACAAAGGTTATCATTGTTTTGATCCATCGGCAGGTCGTGTCCGCATTTCTCGACATGTATCCATCGTGGAAGACCCTCCTTACTACCTGGCTTCCCCCCGACGAGGCTATATTTCTCGATTCGTAGTTGTTGCTAGCTCCCCGACTTCATCTTCCTACATTTCTTTTGATCCCACTCCTCTGGCTCCATTCACATCTCCTGCAGTCCTTACACCTATTGTTCCCTATACTGAAACACCACCTACATCCCCACAGCTGCCAGCACCCACCCCACCTACTTCCTTACCGACACATGCACCCACTCCACCATCCTCACCCCCACACCCTATCAGTCCACCACCGCTTCGTCAGTTTACACGTCCGCTTCTGGTATCCCTCCGACACGTTATACACCTGATGCCACTGGTCCGTCTGACCAGTTTAGTTTTGCCACCCTAGCTTCCTACTCACCACAATTTCATGCATATCTCACTGCTATACACTATACCTGTGAGCCCAGAATCTATCAGGACGCAATTTAATATCCCGAGTGGAGGAAAGCTATTGCAGAGGAATTCCGTGCATTTGATCAGACTGTCACTTGGGACGTTGTTCCTCTGATAGAGGGTGTTAGCCTTTTAGCTGCAAGTGGATCTTTAAGGTCAAATATCAACCTGATGGATCTATTGAGCGGCACAAGGCTCGTCTAGTAGTCCAAGGATTTACTTAGGAGCATGACATTGATTATGATGAGACATTTGCTCTCGTTGCACAGATGACTACTGTTCGCACTCTCCTTGCTGTTGCAGCCATCCGTCAGTGGTCGTTATACCAAATAGACGTGAAGAATGCTTTTCTTCATGGTACCTTATCTGAGGTTGTTTTTATGGATCCTCCTATTGGCCTCCCTACTCCTCGTCATGTTTGCCGGCTGCATCGGGCTATATGGTCTGAAGTAGGCCACTCGAGCCTGGTTTGAGTATTTTCGCCTTGTCATCACCAAGGATAGTTTTAGTCAGAGTTCCCAGGACCATTCTATGTTTATGTGTGTTGGATCCTGTAGGCAAGGCAAATAATACTAGAGGGGGGGTGAATAGTGTTGTATAAAAATTAATTAAGAACTTGAACTTTGCGTACTGTTAAGTCGACTGAAAAAGATATACAGTCGACTGTTGCGTTAGATAAGAAGAGTATTTTACTGAAGAGCTACAAGTCTGATCAGTCAACTTATAGTGGAAAACCAGTCGACTTACCAGACAAGTTTTTGAAATAAAACTCAGAAAAATTAAAATTACAAGTTGAGAGAATACAACCACAGAGAGTCAATCACAGCCAAACACAACGATATATCCTGGTTCGGTCCTCCCGACCTACATCCAGTCCCCAAGCAACACACTTGAGATTTTCCACTATTCCTGAAAAAGTACAAGAATACTCTACTACATTTGACAACAACAATGTCAAATTCGTAGATCTCTCTCACCACTAGAGAGAGAATACCCACTCTACACCCTAGAGTGAAACCGATTCTAAAACCAAGAGCCTTAATCTCCAACCGAGAGGACCACTCTCACAACCCGAGAGTGAAAAAAAAAAATTTGAGTTTACAACAACCTATAGCCTTGTATGTGATAGTGCTTTGTATAGTGGCTATTAGGTCAACTTCTGAACTCAGTCTAAAATGAAATCAATGTTATATTAGATGAAATTCAGAGAACCAAGTCTGAGAGAGTTTGTATGCTTCTGAAACGCTTGAAAACAAAAGACTTGAGAGTTTAAAGAATACTTGGAGTTGAGTAACCTTTGTCAAATGAATTCTATACTCTTTTTTTAGAGTTAGAAACGTTTGGATGTTGAGAGGTTGAATCCCAACTGCCATACAATGGCAGTAAAAAAGTGTTGATTTTGAAAAACAAGTTTTAAAATCAGAAAACTGTTGAAACGGCTTGAACAGTCGACTGGGTTGCCATAATGAGTCGACTGGCCAGAGCTTGTATTAGTTCAGGCAGTTTCGTACTATGACAGTCGACTGGTTCCAAGGAGTGGTCGACTGGTACTCATACAGCTGAACTTATTCAAACTTGTTTTGACATTTTTATTTTGTAAAATACTCAGATTATTTAAAGTATGAGTGAGTGTGTATGTGACAAGGCTTTTACAAGTTTCTAGGACTCAAAGAATTAAAATTACAAGACACTTTGTTTAATACAATTGAAGCACTTTGAATCTTGTCTTGAACTTGAGTCTTTGTCTTGATCTTGAGCCTTTGTCTAGATATCTTGAAGCTTGATCAATTACTCTTGAAAGCTTCATCATATTGTGTTGCCTTTGTGTATTTCACCATGGTATTGATTTTGATACAGTCTGCAAGAGATATGTGATAGAAAAACTTTGTATTGTGTTGTAGCCATCAAAACCAAGAATCAACATTCTCCTCCTTTTTGATGATGACAACACAATAACTTAAAATAACAATATACATAGCAAGATGTCACACATGATTTAATGATATACAAATGTGAAATAAGCCGCCCCTAAATAATGTACAATATGCACAAAATTGTAAAACATGCACAACATAAAACATATAAACAAAACCATATTTTTCTCCCCTTTTGTCATCAACAAAAACATAAGGAGGAAGGATACATCATAAAGAAAAAAATAAACATTAACACATTGTTGCAAATTACATAATAGAAGAAAAAAAAATAACAAACAGAAAACATAGTTGAAAAAATAAAAAACATCAAGTTTACTCGTCTTCGTCGTCGTCATCACTTGTGGAGGCAGGAGGAGGTTGTGGAAATTGTTGAGAGAACAAGTGAGTAAGGTTAGCAAGATTAACCTCAAGATTATCCTGTCTTGATAGGATAAGATCGGTACGATCCATAAGATAATTAACCGAAGTATAAAGACTCTCAGGATCAGCAAAGACAGCTCTAGGATGAGAAGAACTAGAAGCAGAAGACCGATGACCATAAGTGGCTAAAGGAATAGGAGGTACATTCCTTTGAGGAGACCGAGAAGGAGAGTTAAGGATCTTCAGACGAGCTAAACTCACACGATTAAAAAGACTCATAGTGAGTAACAACACTCGACTCAGAATCAAGATCAACTTCATAAAAATTGAAAACATGAGTAAGAAGTGCACCAAAAGGAAGGAAAGAGGTGTGAGCCTTATGGAGACGATTGAAAATGACTCGACTCCAATTTATTTGGATGTTGCCGAAAATGGCATACACCGCTTGTTGCAATTCAAAAGAGAATTGGTCGTAGGTACCCGTTTTAGGGATAATGTTATACGACAATATGCGGGCAACAAGCTTGGCTAGAGGAGTAATCGATTTGTTGGTCAATGGAGGACCTCGATTAGGCAAAAAAAAATGGAAAAAATAGATTGATCATCCATTTCAATTTTCCCTAAATCTAATCCTTCATAAGGGATACCCAAAATAATTCCCAATTTTTCAGGGGTTAACCTCATTCGAATATTTTTTCCGTATTATTAAAAAATATTTCGTTACCATCCTCGGAGGTGGAAACCTTCATATTTGTATAAAACAAATAGATAAGTTGAGGATAGTAATAGGGTTGATTTACAAGGGAAAGTAATTCAAATAACCCAAATTGTTCAAACAATGGGGCGATGGGGAACCTATCTAAATCAAGAAAATTGACAAATCTACCCGAAAATATTACAATTTGACAGATGAGAAAAAACTTCTCAACAAGATTGGGATTCCTTAAGTATTGAAGGTAGTTCTGAGAAGATTGACCTTCTTCTACATTAGAACCTCTAGCTGTCTTAGGTTTAGGCATATTTGAAAGTCTAAGAAACTTTTGAAAAGAAAGAGAGATTAAAAAAAAAATTTACCCACAACTAGAGAAAGAAGCACAAGTACTCAAGAGACTCAAAATGAAATCAACGCCAGAAGCAACAATGCCGAGATCTTCAAAAGAGCAGCAACGAAGTGGTCTTCAGAGCAGCCGACTGGAAAATTTGGGAAAAAGTAAAAGTGAAAGGGGAATGAGAAGAATAGGGTTTTTACTTAAGGGGTGCAGCTAAGATTAAATGAAGGGTTGAATGAAAGGTTGAGATCGAAAAGAGGGTAAAAGAAAGAGAGAGATGCCTCAGTTAAGTGACGATTCGGAATAAGAAAAAAAATCAAACTAATGTCGCGACAGTCGAATGGTTTTGATATCAGTCGACTTAGTCGAAAGAAAATTAAACCAAAACGAAACATCAAGTAAAACTTCTGTCAGTCGACTGGTTTCTGATACAATCGACTGTCCAGAACACAAAATTCAGCCAAAACATGAACAACGAAAATACTTTTTAAGTCGACTGAAAAATACGTTTAAGTCGACTTAAACAAAAATAATAAAATTTCAAGAATTATCATGAAAATAGCAAATTCCTAGTTCTTTTCTAAAGTTGATAAAAGTGTCTTCCTTAAGTGGTTTGGTAAATATATCTGCTACTTGTTTATCAGTAGAAATAAAAGCCAAAGTTATATCTCCCTTTAAAACATGATCACATAGAAAATGATGTCGAATATCAATATGCTTTGTACATGAGTGTTGAACCAGATTTTTAGATAGATTAATAACACTGGTATTATCATACATTATAGCAAGTTTTGAAAATGAAATACCATAATCCAATAAAATTTGTTTCATCCTCAAAATTTGGGCACAAGCCAAACTTGTAGCAATATATTCAGCTCTTGTAGTAGATAGGGATGCCGAATTTTGCTTTTTACTGCACCAAGATACTTGTGAATGTTCCAAAAAGTGACAAGTTCCATCAGTACTTTTACGATCAGTTTTACTACCAGCAAAATCAGCGTCACTATACGACAAAAGTTGAAAATTATCGGTGCGTGGATAAAATAAACCATATTCAGACGTGCCTTTAATTTATCTTAAAATACGTTTCACAGCTTTTAAGTGAGATTCTTTAGGATTTGACTGATGTCACACCTCGCTTCCCAAAATACGGGAATACGAGTCCGTGACTGAGGCCCAGCGAATGATGCGAATACACCATTCATAAGTTGTACAGGTAACTCAACAATAAGATAACAACAAAACCACGCAGGAATGAAAAATCACAATAGGATAACAAAAGTGCATGACATAGTACATAACATAACCAGTAGCTGGAAAAAATACAAAGTAGTCACGGGTCAAAACACTCCCGGAATAAAGAGTACATGAATAAAACATGAACTAAAGTAACATGAAAATAAACAAGACTAAAACACTTGCTCAGCAACACATTCGGGTAACTCTCCATCCGGGCCTGCAAGTACATTATTACAAATAGAAGAAAAAGAAGATATCCGTTAATGCAAGTCACGGGCCGCAAGTGGTACAAGCTAAGGGGACAAGTATAAAACGAAACAAGAAGCCGAAAAAATATCATGGAGTCAAAAATCATGTAATAAGAGAAATACAATATGTAAACAGGATCATGAATAAGACATCATGAAACAAGTGGCATGCATGTAAACAAGTAAACAAATCAATAGGAACATGTAACATGTAAACAAGTAGGCAAGTCAACGGAAACATGTAACATGTAATTGGATCATGCAAGTGCACATATTAATCTCATGTCTTTTATTAACCTAACTAGTGCAACAATCATGTGTCCCATACCACATGTTTGATACACGCAATCAAGTGAACGTTTAGATTAGTGATGGATTCTATAGGTCACGTACTCGGGAAAACATGTCAATTGTATCTTGTATCGAGATACGTGCAATGTGGAACATGTAGAGTGTTAACTTGTAACGTGAACATGTAAACCTGTAATTTTGCAAACTTGCAACTTGTAACTTGTAACTTACAACTTGTATCGGAAAACCACGAGCTCCCGTCCGAGTATGCTCTTCTATATTGCCCACTACTACATCTTTTCCCTTACACCCCGGCTTGTCATTTTTTTATTATAATCCAACATGAACAATAACTAGATCGGTAAACATCTACATGCAACAACAAGAATGGGTAACATGACAGGATCGAGTATCAAGACTTATGAAATGCATGAAAACATATTTCAGGGTTTATAAAGCATGTTATAACTATGATGTGATCAATGACATATGCAAAACTTAATCAAGAATAAAAAGATATCATAACAACATTCAACTAGTAACAAGACAAGCAATTCATGCACAACATCCTGTATAGTTCTAAGAATATATAAGTGTGTATCATGTTCATGCAATGCATATGACAATAAAGTATTCGCGATCATGTACGAATACAGGATCAATGGATTATGTATAGCAACAGTTTTCAATTCGATCGATGAATATGAATTAGAGTGAAAGAATATACTTGCGGTATTTTTCAAAGAAAGCTTGTATGAGAACAAACGAGTTGTACGAGGAGATACTTGCCTGTTAACCGACGACGATGATACCAAATACAAGAATAACGAGATCAGAATCCTGGGCAGCGAAGCACGTGTAAGATACGTGCAAAACCACCAACACTTCAACAGCACACAACAACAAACACCAAACTCCTCTTCTCCATAACAGCAAACACCAATTCACGATTGGATCTCCACACAAACACCAAACACCAATACAATAACCCAAGCAATTCTGTTCTCCTTCTTCCTAAAATACGACACAGAGAGAGAGAGATGGCTTTTGGTGGCAAATGACGAGCGGTTCGATGGGTCTTTGATGATTTCTCGGAGTTGATGAGGAGCATTCGAGGGGTCGTGGAGGAGTGGTGAGGTCGGCGGGATAAGAGTATGGAGTGCAGCAGTGGCGATCGGTGGTGCCCTGTTCTCGCTCGAAACATGGGAGACGATGCGGGGGGGGGGAGCTTGGATGGCGACTGTGACAACGCGACTGGGTGGCGACGGAGCGATGGCGGGAGGTGGTCGAGGTGCTTCGGGGGTTCTCGGAGTTAAGGGTGCATAGGGGAGAGCGAGAGGGTGGAGCTTCGAGGTGGGGTTGGCAATGGCGGGGTGATGTTGAGGCTTCGAGTAAGGAAGACGAGCGGTCGATGGGGTCATGGAGAAGACAGAGGATGGCAGAGAAGGTCGAGGCGGTGGACTTATGGAGCTCGAGCGGGAAGTGCTCGAAGGCGGAGGGCTCGACTGTGGTGGTGTCGGGGCTGGAGGTTGAAGATGAGCAGCACTTCGGTGATGGGTTGAGTTCGGCAATGGCGGAAGGGCACAGTCGAGCGGAAGGCTCGAGCGAAGGACAGGCGAGGTGATGGGCGAGGTGATGGGCGAGGTGCGGTGCTTCGGGATGATGACGATGAGGAGGAGTGAGGTCGAGGGCGTCTGGCGGAGTCAAAGGGGGGATGCGAGGAGGAAGACGATGGGATGCTCTGCAATGGCAAGCAGCGCGTCGATAAGGAGGGCAAGAGGAGAGGTGGATTCGCCGAGGTCGAGGGTGAGGAGGAAGTAGAAGGGAAATGGGGTCTGTGTTTTCTGTTGGGTTTCAAAATCGGAAAAAGTGAGCGGGAGAAAGAAGGAGACGTGGGGAGAGAGAGTGAACAGGGTACTCTGTTTTAAACAGAGGGGCAAGAGAGGGGGGAACAGGGGGTGAGTGAGTGGGGGTAGTTACGAGGTGGTGGGGAGTTGGAGTACGGGATTGTGCAAATTGGGGATACGTGAAGGAGTTGTATACGGGTAGGTGTGTATGATTTATCTGTACAAATATAGAGATGGGTACTTGGTTAGATCCAACAAGATGCAGGGTTTAGGTTAGAGTCCAATAGGAGATGGGCTTGGGATGGGCTCAGAATATTTAAATAAATCAATTAGAGTATTGGGCTAAACTTTGGGCTCAGGTTGATAAATAATAAAATCAAAATACGAAATTGGGCTTATAATAAACAATTGGGCTCAGATTAATAAATAAAATCAAAATACGAAATTGGTCTTAAGTTCAGTATTAAACAATTGAATAATTTGTATATTGGCTTCATAAAATAGTTTGAATAATATAATCAATTAAGAAAGAATAGTTACAAGATGCTAAGGATTTAAAATACGAAAAAATACTTGAAAAATACGTATTAATGGAAACAGAGGTTACAACTGATATCTAGCACACAAACATACACTAAACATAATATCTGGTCTACTAGCAGTTATATATAAGAGTGAGCCAATCATACCTCGATAGAGTTTTTGATCGACACTCTTACCTAAATCATCTTTGTCAAGTGTAGTAGTAGTAGCCATAGGTGTGGTCTTACTACTAGTGCTATCCATGCCAAACTATTTGAGTAATTCCTTAGCATATTTTCCTTGATTAATAAATATGCCATTTTGTGACTGCTTTATTTGTAGTCCAAGGAAATAATTGAGTTCACCAATGTGACTCATCTCAAAGTCATTTTTCATGGTATTAGCAAACTCTTAACAGAAATTACTATTAGTAGATCCAAAAATTATGTCATCTATATATATTTGTATGATTAGAATATCTGTCTTTATTTTCCTGATAAACAAGGTAGTATCTACTTTGCCTATCTCAAACGAGTTTCTAAGAGAAAAGTTTTTAACCGATCATACCAAGCACGAGGTGCTTGTTTAAGACCATATAAAGCCTTTTTCAATTTAAAAATGTGGTTTGGGAATTGTTCATATTCGAAACCAGGTGGTTGCTTAACATAAACATCTTCCTTAATAAATCCATTCAAGAAAGCACATTTAACATACAATTGGAAAAGTGTAAAATTCATAAAACATGCAAAAGATAATAAGATCCTAATTGATTCTAGTCTAGCAACAGGAGCATATGTTTCATCAAAATCGATTCCTTCTTCTTGATTATATCCTTGAGCAACTAATCTTGCCTTGTTCTAACGACTTGTCCTGATTCATCTAACTTATTCTTAAATACCCATTTGGTACCAATTATAGTATGATCAGGAGGTCGTGAAATTAGATCCCATACATCATTTCTTATAAATTGGTTAAGTTCATCTTGCATGGCATTCATCCAAAATTCATTCTCACAAGCTTCTTGTATATTCTTCGGTTCAAAATCCGACAAGAAAGCCGTATGAGAAATCATGTTAACATGAGATCTTGTTTGAATACCACGTGAAATGTCACCAATTATTAAGTCATGAGGATGATATCTAACTTCAACAAATGCTTTTGGTAAAGTTTGAGTCATCACAACAGGATCAGTTGACTTAACAAGTCCATCAGCTGACTGATTCACATCAGTCGACTTGAGATCCTTATCAGTCGACTTGTCTAGGGTAGTTTGCTCTAGTGATTTAATAATGTTATTTAAAGGTGATGATTCAATTTCATTATCTTTAATAACAGTAGATGAAGGCAAGGATTCATCAAATGAAACATGCATAGATTCTTCAATAGTCAAAGTTGACTTATTGAAAATTCTATATGCCTTACTCCTATTTGAGTATCCAATGAAGATACCTTCATTAGATCTAGCAACAAATTTATCTAAATTATCTTTAGTGTTTAATATGAAACACTTACATCCAAATACTTTAAAATAAGATACTTTAGGAATTCTTTCATAAATAATTCATAACAAGTTTTCTTAAGCTTAGACCTAATCAATATTCTATTTAAAACATAACATGCTGTAGAAACAGCTTCAATCAAGAAGTACTTAGGTAAATTACTTTCAACAAGCATAGTACGTGCACACTCTTGCAATGTCCTATTCTTTCTTTCGACCACTCCATTTTGTGGTGAAGCTCTAAGAAATGCAAATAAATGTGTTATACCATTCTTGTTGCAATATTCTGAAAACATTTCATTCTCAAATTCTCCACCATGATCACTTTTAATAGTGACTATGGTTAGAGATTTTTTATTTTGATTTCGTTTGCAGAAATTTGCAAATTCTTCAAACTCATCATATTTATGTTTTAAAAATAAAACCCATATAAATCTTGAAAAATCATCTACTAAAACAAATACATATCTACTTTTATTTAAAGAAGCGACTCTAGTCGGACCAAAATAATCCATATGGATTAATTCGAGAGGCCTACTAGTAGAAATCATTTCTTTTGTCTTGAAAGTAGATTTGACATGTTTTCATAGTCGACATGCATCACAAGACTTATCTTTCTTAAAAAACAGTCTTGGCAGCCTTTTAACTAGGTTGTATTTGGACAATTTAGCAATATTTTTCATATTTACATGGCCAAATCTCTTATGCCAAAGCCAAGAATCATTGTTAGAAGCTACTAAGCAAAAATCATTAGAAAAATCATTTGTTTTTAAGCATAACTTATAAATGTTGTTTTTCCTAAAACCTTGAAAAATAATATTTTGCATAGATGAATCATATATTAAACATGCATCTTTTTCAAAAACAATTTTATATTCCTTATCACAAAGTTGGCTAATACTTAACAGATTATGCTTTAGTCCATTAATTAGAAATACTTGTTCTATAGTAGGGGTAGTGTTCTTACCGACCATGCCTATTCCAACAATCTTCCCTTTGTTTTTGTCACCGAATGTGACTGTTTCTCCATCTGTCTCTTGTATGGAAGAAAGAAGATTAGCATGACCAGTCATATACTTAGAGCATCCGCTGTCAAGTATCCAACGTTCTCTTTTAGGTACCTATAAAATAAGCATTGTGAATATGATACCCTTTTCATTGGGTCCAAAAGGGATTAGTTTTTGGGAAACCAAACCCAAAGTGAGTTTGGTTTACCACCAAAAGCAGGATATAATTTACAGAATTACATACATTAAGAACATAAGAATTTATATAAGTAATTCTATTTTTTAGACTCAGGTTGATTGGAACCCAAATATTTTTAGTCTGTCCAGTCGACTTTATTGTACCTTTTAGTCGACTGTTATAAGAAGTCAGTCGACTGGGAGGTGAAATAGGTCGACTTATCTAAGGTTTTCATCTCTTTGAATAAGACTCCAAACCTCTAGACAGACGACTGACATTAGGATTCAGTCGACTGGTCCGAACTACAGAATTACTATTTTCATGAAAAACAATAGTTTTTGGTTTCTCAAAAAACTCATATAATTTGTTCTTCACGCTGGAAATAGAATCAGTCTTATTACTACTAGTATTCTTGGAAGAATGATGTTTTTCAAGAGTCTTTTGAAAACCAAGTCCAAATTTTTTATTAGATTGAACTTGATTTTGGAGAACTTCATTTAAATTCTCCTTTTCTTTATTAAATTTAGATACATTCTTGGATATCTCTTCATAATTTTTCTTAAGAGATACAAGATCTACATCCAAATTTGAAAGTCGAGAATTTAAAGATTTGACTTCAACATTCAAGTCAAGATTTTCTTGAGAAAGTGTTTGATTGACTTTCTCTAAATTTTTAACTCTAATTTTCTCCTTCTTAAGTTCTTGAAAAACTTCATTGAAAGCATCTAATAGGTCATTTGAATCAAAGTTTTCACTTACATTGTTTTGTGTAGCCATGAAACAAACGTTTGCTACTTCGTTTGACTCCTCATTCTCTTCTTTCGATGAAGAATCGCTATCATCCCAAGTTGCTTGATATGCCTTCTTGTTCTTCATATACTTGTTCTTTGTGCACTTGTCCTTCTTGAAGTTGGGAGCATTCCCTTTTGATTTCACATTTTCTAATGGGCAATCCTTCTTCATATGACCTGTCTTGTTACATTTAAAACAAGTGGGAAGTTCATTAGTATCTTTAAACTTGAAATTAAATTTACCTTTTCGTAAAAAATTTTGAACTTTCTAGTGAACATGGATATTTCTTTTTCCTCTTCTTCTTCATCTTCGGAATTCGACATGGCCTTGAAAGCGAGTGTCTTCTTCTTTACTTGTTGAGGTTCTAGATCCTTCTTGCGTTCTTCAAGTTGTACTTCATATGCCATAAGATTTCCCACAAGATTCTCAAGAGAGAGTTATGATAAATCGTTAGCTTCTTCTATGGCGGTGGTCTTCTTCTCCCATTCGAGGATTAGGGCACGAAGAACTTTCCTCACCATTTTTGCTTGCGAGTACGTCTTTCCAAGGGCCACATGAGAGTTTGTAATGTCCGTGAACCGTGTTATCATGTCCGACACATTCTCGTTCTCCTTCATACGGAACATCTCCAACCTGTGAACAAGAATAGATATTTTAGATTCTTTAACCTTATTAGTACCTTCATGAGTTACCTCGAGTGTGTGCCAAATTTGATGAGCCATTGTTGCATTTGACACATGATTGAACTCCTCTTTGGTAAGTGCACAAAATAAAGTATTCATCGCCTTTGTATTGTTCATTGTATTACTCTTCATGTCATCGTTCCATTATGCATAGGGAATTATAGGAGCGGTGAATTCTGTCTCAGTCATGTTCTAAATCTCATAGTTGATGGACTGAAGGTAGATCTTCATTCTACACTTCCAACAGTTATAGTTTGTTCCATCGAATAGGGGTGGTCTTTGTGTGGATTGACCTTCATGGTATTGGCTTGCATTTGAATTAGATGTCATTGCACTCAACCAGGCTCTGATACCAAGTGTTGGATCCTGTAGGCAAGGCAAATAACACTAGAAGGGGGTGAATAGTGTTGTATAAAAATTATTAAGAACTTGAACTGTTCGTACTGTTAAGTCAACTAAAAAAGATATACAGTCGACTGTTGCATCAGATAAGAAGAGTATTTTACTGAAGAGTTATAAGTCTGATCAGTCGACTTATAGTGAAAAACCAGTCAACTTACCAGACAAGTTTTTGAAATAAAACTCAAAAAAATTGAAATTGCAAGTTGAGAGAACACAACCACAGAGAGTCAATCATAGTCAAACACAATGATATATCCTGGTTTGGTCTTCCCGACCTACATCCAGTCCTCAAGCAACCCACTTGGGATTTTCCATTATTCTTGAAAAAGTACAAGAATATTCTCCAGCCTTTGACAACAACAATGTCAAATCCGTAGACCTCTCTCACCACTAAAGTGAGCAAACCCACTCTACATCTTAGAGTGAAACCAACTCTAAAACCAAAAGCCCTACTCTCTAACCGAGCGGACCACTCTCACAACCTGAAAGTGAAAACAACAAAAAATTTGAGTTTACAACAACCTATAGCCTTGTATGTGATAGTGCTTTATATAGTGGCTATTAGGTCAACTTCTGAACTCAGTCTAAAACGAAATCAATGTTATATTAGACTGAAATTCAGAGAACCAAGTCTTAGAGAGTTTGTATGATTTTGAAACGCTTGAAAACAAAAGACTTGAGAGTTTATAGAGTACTTGGAGTTGAGTAACCTTTGTCAAATGAATTCTATACTCTTTTTATAGAGTTAGAAACGTTTGGACATGGAGAGGTTGAATCCCAACTGCCATACAATGGCGGTAAAAAAGAATTGATTTTAAAAAATAAGTTTTAAAATCAGAAAACTGTCAAAACGGCTTGAACAGTCGACTGGGTTACCATAATGAGTCGACTGGACAGAGCTTGTATGAGTTCAGGCAGTTTCATACTATGACAGTCGACTGGTTCTAAGGAGTGGTCGACTGGTACTCATACAGCTGAACTTATTCAAGCTTGTTTTGATATTTTGATTTTGTAAAATACTCAGATTATTTAAAGTATGTGTGAGTGTGTGTGTGTGACAAGGTTTTACAAGTTTCTAAGACTCAAAGAATTAAAATTACAAGACACTTTGTTTAATACAATTGAAGCACTTTGAATCTTGTCTTGAACTTGAGTCTTTGTCTTGATCTTGAGCCTTTGTCTACATGTCTTGAAGCTTGATCAGTTACTCTTGAAAGCTTCATCAGATTGTGTTGCTTTGTGTGATTCACCATGGTATTGACTTTGATACACTCTGCAAGAGATATGTGATAGACAAACTTTGTATTGTTTTATAGTCATCAAAACCAAGAATCAACAATGTGTTCATCACTGAGGAGAGGGTACTTCTACTACTCTATATTGATGATATGATCATTACTGAGGATGACTCCGCAGGCATTGCATCCACCCAGAAATACCTTCACCAGCAGTTTCATATGAAAGACCTTGACAGAATACATTATTTCCTGGGTTTAGAGATTGCTCATGGATCTCGGGGGATACTCATTTCTCAACAGAAATACACATCAGATATTATCTGCACTGCATGTCTCTCTGACAGTCGATCAGCCGATACACCCTTAGAGCTTCATGTGTAGCTTCGTCCCACAGATGGTGAGCTCCTTCCTGATCCCACTAGATACAGGCAGATTGTTGGATAGCTTGTTTACTTATGCATGATCTGACCCGATATTGCTCACGCAGTTAGTGTTGTCAGTCAGTTTGTTTCTGCTCCTATATCAGTTCACTACGAGGCTCTTCTTCGGATCCTCAGATATCTTCAGGGTACTATCACTCACTCATTATTCATGCCTTCTACATCCAAACTAGAGCTCAGTGCATATCCTGATTCAGATTGGACAGGTGATCCTACTACCAGACGGTCTACCATAGGTTTCTGTCTATTTCTTGGTGATTCGTTGATCTCATGGCGAAGCAAGAAACATGCAGTTGTTGCATGTTCTTCCACCGAGGCTAAGTACAAATCAATGTCAGCTACTACTAGAAAGATTGTTCATGTTCGTTGGTTGTTATCAGATATGGGTGTCACTCTTACAGGAGCTACTTCCCTTCATTGTGATAACCGGAGTGCACTACCCATTGCAAGCAACCCGGTCTTTCATGAGCGAACGAAGCATATAGAGATTTACTGTCATTATGTTCGTGAGCGCTTTGAAGCAGAGACCATTTCACTTCATTCTATTACCTCGTCACAGCAGACGGCAGACTTCTTCACCAAATCTCATACTATTTAGAGATTTCAATATTTAGTGGGCAAACTCACACTGTTTGATCCATCGTGAGTTTGAGAGAGGGTGTTAAATATTATAGTTCCACATTGGGTATTGTGCTAGTTTTGTATATGGTTTACTCCTATATATAGGATATACTGTACTCAGTTATTTCTCAATTCAATAATCAGTATTGTTTTCATCTCTCTGATTTATCTTAACAACAGCGAATGTGGATAATAGAGTAAAGGATATCTTTATTTAATTTTTTGCATTGAATTTAGTTTCAGGGAGGGAGCCAATATATATGAAAAATTAGTCAAATATAACCGTTATATTTGGGAAAGAGTTGTTGTGTCTAAAACCATCGTTGGCTGACGAAATGAAGGGTAGGATATGATGAAGGGTAAAATGGCCAGTTGCCAAATAAAATAAAAAAGGGAATGGGTGTTTTGTCCCATGTGACAATGGCTTAGACGAAACATCAAAAAAAATCCGGTTAAAATTTTTTTTCTTTCTTTTTTTTTCATCGAACAAAACTTGATGTTTCGTCCGATAATTTAAAAATTAATTAAATAATGCAGACGAAAAATGAATATGCATCCATAATACCCATAATTTAAAAATGGCTAAATATAAAAAAAGTACGCAAAGTTTTGGGCCAGTTTAAAAAATGTAAACAAAAGTTTTTTTTTTAAAAGGACACAATGTTTAATTTAACTCCGCTGTGTTAGTTAGGGTTAGGGTTTGGGTTAGTTCACGGGAGTTTATTTAAACATCTGATTAGTTAAGTGATGTTTTTTTAAACACAAATGAAAGATGAATGTGGTTTTTTTAAACACAAATGAAAGATGAAAGTGATTTTTTTTAAACTCTACCCTAACCCAACTCTAACCCTAACTAACCCAGTAGAGTTAAATTAAACATTGTGTCCTTTAAAAATAAAAAATAAAAAACTTTTGTGCACTTTTTTTTAAACTGGCCCAAAACTTTGTGTAATTTTTTTATATTTAGCCTTTAAAAATTAATTAAAATTAATTTATTATGGGTGATGTTTCATCACCCATAATATAAATATTGCTATATCTAAAGCCAATTTTTCCTTTTTACTGTAGCTAAAAAGGTAAAAATGAAAATATAGCTAACGACTGCAGCGACATTTTGTGGGAAAAAAATGCATAAAATGCATTTCTGCATAACGACTGTGGATGCTCTCAGTGTCTATGAGAATTTGTACTGCATGATTGTATAGCACCCCTGTCACTCTTAATGTCTTGGATGCCCAACAAGAGCTTTGAAAGATATCTCTGGTATCTATTGCTGAAACTTAAGTGTCTGTTTCTGTTTGTGCAGGTAGATCAAAGTACTCAGGTTGATCCTCCAGTTCTTGGTAATTGCTTGCCTTTGCATTGATGACTGCGCATCCATTTTTCATCACAATTGTGGCATAAATCATTCTCTTTTCGAGCTTGCATTGTTGCTTGAGAGAGCCTTCTGATCTGGTATGTGTTGTTGGTAGGACGGTTGTAGCTGTTGTTGGTAGTGGATTGTTGCCGGGGGGGGGGGGGGGGGGGGGGGGGGGGGGGGGGGCTTGGTGGTGAAGTTTGAAAGGGTGGAAGTGTACTTGTGGAAGAGCCCAGGGAGGTCTATAATAACCCCCTCTTGTAGAGTACTCTCTTGCATCATTGAACTTGTCCTGAATCTTGGCTAATACCCAAAGTTTGAGACATGCTTTTAGGCTGAAACTGGAGCACCTCACTTCCTTTTTCAAATCTTAAACCTGATATAAAGAAGCTTAGAAAGACAGCGTTCGGTAAATCTGCAGTTTTGTTAGCCAATGCTTCAGACTCATATTGATACATCTCCAAAGTTGAAGTCTGAGACAATTTACAAAGAATGCCTTGATGATCCACATATAGAGATGGACCAAATCGGTTCATGCACCCAGTCTTCCCAACTAGCGATTGTAGCATTACCATGCTTGTGTTAAAATCAGGCTAATGCCTTGCCATCCATATATATGAAAGGAGGCAATGGATATGCAATTGATGTAAAACTAACCTTAAAATAGAGAATTTTCAAGAATCTTAACGGGTTAATTTTACCAATATGTAGTGCGGATCAAAATTAGAAATTTTAAACAATTAATTGGTTTGATGGATTTTCAAGAACTGAATCACGTTTAACAATCCCAATTAATAATTCAATTCTTCAATCAATAATTAAATCCCTAAGTGTTTTAGTAAGTAAAATATTCAATTTTGATTCGTACTCTAATCAAACAAGTGGAACACTCAATCTCAATTGTTTTGTGGACGACCGGCAAATCAAATAATATAATAGATAATAGAGCAGTAGAACACAAATATTCAAAAGTGGAAAGAGTATACCGAGGGTTCGAAGAACTCTGTGTAGATCTTCGGATGAATAGCAGCGAAAAGCACAGCAATCAAAGAGACAGTAATGGCAGCAAGAACCTCACGAGCAATGGCGGCAACAACAATGATAGGGGCCTTGGGATCTGGCTGACGTGGGTGCTCGGGAGGAGCACAGAGGCGAGGAGGTCGGTAGTTGGAGTTGGGTTCAATGATGAGGTCGATGGCGAAGTGGGTGGCTGTGGTGGTTGTAGGATGACGACGTGGGGGCTAGGGTTTCAGTCGAAGGAGGGGAGGGGTTCGGGGATGAAGGCGACGGGGAGAGGGAAGGGTGAGGGTGACGACGTGGTCGATCAGGTTGTTGGCCGGGTGAGGGAGACGAGGGTGAGAGCGGGGTGTGCTGGGGTGTCGACATTGAAGGAAGGGGACGATGGGGATTCGAGGATGAGTGGGGGTGATAGGTTTAGTCAGGGTGTAGGGTAGGAGGAAGAAGAAGGTGAGATTAGGGTTTTGATTTTGGGGATTTGGGAAATTAGGGTTTGGGTAATTTTGTTTGGGGGATTTTTTAATTTGGGGTAGATTTTAGAGCTTATCACAAACCCTAAAATTGTACTAGAATTTATCACAAACCCTAATAATTTGGATCTCACTTGTATCACACAAAGAAAGAGAGGAAGAGCAAAAACTTAACACAATTTTTTTAATCAAGAATGACATACTTTCTCATTAATCTCAAGGCCTATAAATAGGCTCAAAATACATCTTGATGCAAATCTCAAAATATTCTCAGAATCTTAAATACATAAAAAAAAGATTATATATGGCTATAATTGCCAAAAATAAATATGGTACTGAAATAAAATCCTAAACTAAATAAAATTGATGTCCTCATCATTCTCTCCTGGTGGGAGAGAGCTCGACCCAGTCAAGTCAAAACAAGTGATCCTGTCATGGTGCTCCAAAAGATCTAGATCCAGTTACGGGAGCCCCTCACGATCACTGCAAGGGTCATCCCACTTCGGCTTGTTTTACCACCTCACCAAATACTTGTGCATGCCACCATCTCTTGTGGAGATTATCTGACCATCTAAAATATTATTCAATTATTCTGTCGGTGGGTGAATAGTATCAGGTAAAGGGGTAAATGTGGGAATCTCACCATTAGGCTGCAGGGTAGGCTCATCTATAAAAAATTTCTAGGGTTGAATTTTAAGCCTTCATAAGTACTAGATCCTCAGAAAGTCTTACTTATGCCAAAATCTTCAGGAAGGTCAACGACATAGGTATTATCATTGATTGCATGTAGAATCTTAAATGGGCCTGCAGCACGTATGTTCAAGTTCTTAACGGGTCCAACAGGAAACCGTTCCGGATGAATCCGAACTATCACCTCATCACCAATATCAAAAGTTATAAATTTCCTTCTAGTATCTGCTATTAACTTGTAGTTAAAATTATTCTCATTAAGTTCCTTGAAAATTTCTCTATGCAAGTCATAAATGTGATGTGCAAATGTGGGTGCAGACTCTGTGATTTTAGGATGTTTTAACACATGGATAAAATCTATAGGTTGCCAAGTGACTTGGGAAATGATGGGTGACTCGGGTACACTCAATGAAGGTGACTGGACAGACTGTACAAAATTGAGAGACTGGTCATCCTCTTTTTCATCAAAGTCATCACTTACATTAGGTTCATAAGTAAACTCATTGTCGGGCTCATCAGCGATGACTACGGTACCCTCTACTATATTGTTCTTACTTGGGCTGGGACAGTTGCTAGCAACATGGCCGTATCTCTTATATTTATAGCACTTAGTGAGATGATCAATTTTAGAATAGTCTCTTTCGGTGTTCTTACCCGTGTTGTCATTTCTAAGTGGATAGGAATTTGAAATATGTTTGTTTGGGTAAGACTTGTTAGAGTACTGGGAAGAGAAGTGCTCAGGTCTAGAGGGATCAAGGGGATTCATTCCGGAGGAATGATCCATCGAATCGCTGGACTTGTAATGAGAACTTGCTTTAAGGGAATCCATATCGAGGATAAGAGCATAAGCTGCCGCTAATGAGTCCACATTTCAATGAATTAGCTCGTTCCTAAGGTCAGCTCGTAGTCCAGCTCTGAACCTAGAGAGAGTTTGTTCTTCACTCTCTTTACCTAAAGCATTGCACCGAATAAGAAAGTCATCAAACTTATTAACATATTCTTGTGTGGATTTACTTCCTTGATAAAGTTGGTTCCACGAATCTAGCAATCGGGTGTGGAACGATAACGGTATATCTCTCTCAGTGAGCTTCTTTCATGGCTTCCCAAGTGGATATGGGTGCCAGGCCTCGGCCTCTGCGGGCGTGTTCAAGCTTGGTCCAGTGTTGTTGAGCGTTCCCAGTCAATTTGATTGTGGCAAATTTGACTTTTAGGGTTTTGCTCATGTCAAACCACACAAAGTAGTGGTCCATCGCACGGATCCAATCAAGATAAGATTGGGATTCCATGTGGCCTACAAAATGGGAAACGTCAGCCTTAATGTTCTTCTTGTATTGTTCGTCAGGGTCACGTTCTTGACGTCGATCGTCCCGAACATTCCCTTGAGGGATCTGAAGACTAGCATGAAGCTCAGGGGCAGCAGTTTGATTTAATTCCACTTTCTCAAGCCTCTGATTGATGTTGGTAAGAGTTGCTTGAATGGCAGCTAGGATAGTGGAGATATCAGAGTTGTCCATTTCATGCCAGAGAAGTCTACGATTCCTAACTGGGTGATTTGTGAGGGCTAAGAATGGCTCTTCAGGATCTGTGATGGCACTGCGAAGTCGCATTCACCAAAAGTGAAAACTAGAGGTCGTGTGTGCAATAAAAAAAAAAAAAAAAAAAACCTAACGTGACTTAAAGATGAAATAAAATAAAATAAAATAAAAGACTCTAAAAATCCTAAATGAATGCAAAAAGATAATGCCTAAATGAGTAAGAACTAGGGTTTTAAGAACCTTCGCTCGGATACCAAAATGATGTAAAACTAACCCTAAAATAGAGAATTTCCAAGAATCTTAACGAGTTAATTTTACCAACATGTAGTGCGGATCAAAGTTAGAAATTTTAAACAATTAATTGGTTTGATGGATTTTCAAGAACTGAATCACGTTTAACAATCCCAATTAATAATTTAACTCTTCAATAAATAATTAAATCCCTATGTGTTTTAGCAAGTAAAAGATTCAATTTTGATTCGTACTCTAATCAAGCAAGTGGAATACTCAATCTCAATTGTTTTGTGAACGACAGGCAAATCAGAACAAATATTCTAAAGTGGAAAGAGTATACCGAGGGTTCGAAGAACTCTGTGTAGTTCTTAGGTTGAACAGCAGAGAAATGCACAGCAATCAAAGAGACAGTAATGGCAGCAAGAACCTCACGAGCAATGGCGGCAACAACAATGATAAGGGCCTCGGGATCGGCCGACGTGGGCGCTCGGGAGGAGCACAGGGGCGAGGAGGTCGGGGGTTGGAGATGAGTTCAATGATGAGGTCGATGGCGAAGGGGGTGGCTGTGGTGGTTGTAGGATGACGACGTGGGGACTAGGGTTTCGGTCAAAGGAGGGGAGGGGTTCGGGGATGAAGGCGACGGGGAGAGGGAAGGGTGAGGGCGACGGCGTGGTCGATCGGGTTGTTAGTCGGGTGAGGGAGACGAAGGTGAAAGCGGAGCGTGCTGGGGTGTCAACGTTGAAGGAAGGGACGATGGGGATTCGAGGATGAGTGGGGGTGATGGGTTTGGTCGGGGTGTAGGTTAGGAGGAAGAAGAAGGTGAGATTAGGGTTTTGATTTTGGGGATTTGGGAAATTAGGATTTGGGTAATTTTGTTTGGGGGATTTTTTTAATTTGGGGTAGATTTTAGAGTTTATCACAAACCCTAAAATTGTACTAGGATTTATCACAAACCCTTATAATTTGGATCTCACTTGTAACACACAAAGAAAGAGAGGAAGGGCAAAAACTCAACACAATTTTTTGTAATCAAGAATGACATACTTTCTCATTAATTTCAAGGCCTATAAATAGGCTCAACATACATCTTGATACAAATCTCAAAATATTCTCAAAATCTCAAATACATAAAAAAAAGATTACATATGGCTATAATTGCAAAAAATAAATATGGTACTGAAATAAAATCCTCAACTAAATAAAATTGATGTCCTCATCAGCAATTCTCATTAGGAGTGTGATGATAATCAAAGAATTGGTTAGCTTTAAACACGCACCCAGTTGGATCTATGCCCTCAAATCTAGGAAAATCAAGCCTAGGGTTTCTCACATGATGACTAGTGTTGTTATGAACAAACCCAAATCCAGAACTGACAGTATTAGGAACTAAATTTTTTTATATATTTTCTTTTCTTGATTAAGTTGTTGATCTGGCTTACCGCTAAGAGCACTGAAACGATGGATCAAATTAGAGAGCATTGAGCTCTGTTCTTGTACTGATGTTGCCAATTGCAATTTGTGAGTTCCTCGCCTTGACCGGTTGTGGTTTCTTGCAGAGTTTGCACAAAGGTGGTCACCACCCCCCAACTAAACATTAGAAGCATCCTAAGGCTTGTGACGACCGCATCAAGTGATTTCAAACTCAGGTGCACGTCAGCCACGGAGAGAGTAAAAGATGAAAGTACCAATGATATTAATAGATATCCACAACTATGCAAGTTATCAAATGCAAACAAAAAACCCTACTTCCCTCTTACCCCCTTAACAACTAAAAGTACTGAGAAACTAGATTTGAAAAAAAAAACCAAACAAAACCCTACTTCTGAAAACGCTAGGGGAGGCAGCGGCCCTCCTCGCAGCCGCCCCCCCGCCCTCCGTCGTCCCCCTTACCCTTCTTCCTTGACGAGCGACCACCCCTTCCCTCGCTCCGTTGAAGCACCCACGCGACCTCGACAACACCATTCTTCTTGACTCTGATGGGTTCTTCCCCAAACCCTTCGCTCCACGACGATGATCCTCGTGACCTCGCATCAATGGAGCTTGTGACCCTGCGGCATTGGAGCTCGTGACCTCGCATCGATGGAGCTCGCGACCTCGCGTCGATGGAGCTCGCGACCTCGCGTCGATGGAGCTCGCGACCACGCGACCCGCGCGACAAACACTTCGCATCGATGGAGATCTACGGCAACCCCAGAATCTGCAATGTTCCTGCCGCCCCATGAAGCCGACATCCCTCATTTCAGTTGCTCCACGCAGTCGCAAAGTGTCGGGGAAGAAGCTGCTGGTCGGAAATGCGAGATCCCACGGTGGGGAACTCGCGACTTCGCCGCCCTTCAGTTCGCTTCGCATCGTCATCGGGTGGTGCACCGGTATCGCTGCCATTGATGCCTCTGGCCGTTTCCATTGCCACCACCACCATGTCCACGCTCTCAGGGCCGATTACGGTGATCTGCAGCCATGATTTGAGCCTCTAGGGTTGCTGTAGTCGGCGAAGTAATTGAAGTTTGTGAGGATGGCAGAGACAAAGAAAGAGGCCGGAGCGTGTACGCCGGTCTGTTGGGGTGTGGTCTAGAGGGGCGGGGCTTCAGCCGGGTCGTTTCACCTATGACCACAGTCGACGGGACACCACCACCACTACGCCCTCATAATGAAAGCTGACGCCCAACACCATCGCCCGTGTGGCGAGAGGAGAAGGTGATACTTCAATCAGCTGGATCTTGTACTTGTTTTTCTGTTTGAAAGACCGTGTGAGAGAGTGGGTGAGTAAAGATGTTGCTCCCCACTACTCTATGTTGGTGTTGGACTGTATTTGTGAGAACTCACTAGAGAGAGATAGGGCGTGAGAGAGGTGAAGGTATTCTCTCCACGGCTCTATCCTTGACTACGGTTTTTGGGTGAGGGTTAGATAATTATAAGATTGTGGGAGGATAGGAGGAGTAGGGTGAGCTTGGCGGTTGTCAAACTCTGACCGCGGGGCTTGGGCCCAAAGATGGAGCCCCCCCAGCGAGTAGACTGTTCTCGGTGGTTGTCAAAAATTCGACTGCGGGGCTTGGGCCCAAAGAGGGGGTCCCCCCAGCGAGGAGAATGCAGAGCGTGGCGGATGATAAAATCCTGCCAGACTATCTTCAGGTAGGTGTGCATGTGCCGTGGATGTCGTGTACGAAGCTAAACTGACATACATTCAATTTTGCTTGTCCGAGCTTATTTGTCGGCCTACCCTCCAGGGTTGTTGGAGGGATTTGTTATTTGTACGGGTCATGTTGCTTCATGTATGTTCTATTTTCTATCTGTAGTTTGTAATTCGGCTCAGTACTCTGAGTTTGTATCGTTAATTTCGCATTAATGAAACAGAGTGCCTTATTCCACCTTTTCCTTAAAAAAAAAAAAAAAAAAAGTTATCAAATGCAAACTCACAAGAACACTATATATGAAGAAAATATAAGGGAAGGGAAAGTTGGAATTAGATTGAGGAAGACTAAGGAGGATTTATTACAGATATATAAAAAAAGGATAAGAAAATAACTGGGGAAGAAGAAAGCTGTAAAGTTCATTCATAATCGAATACAATGTAAATGCAGGCTAAATGTACTATAGGTGCAGAGGATCAGATCCTCCAATAGTGCCGACGGCATGCCCCTTCCTCTGGAAATGATTCCTTTCCTCGATCACGTGCGTTGCAACTGCCGCTGCCGCATTAGTAGTCGGTTAAGTAACCGGGACGGGTCCTCTTGTGCGTGGGCCTATACTTCATTGGGATCCAAGGTCAGGAGCGGGCTGTTCTTCATTTAAATTTTCAGTTGAACCGCATCAGAGCTAGTTATCTAAATGAAAGATTTATTGTAATCAGAGATTAAGAGGCATGTTTTAAAATTTTGCTACTATCTAATTAATAATTGCTCCAAAAATCTTCTTTTGTTCTTTTTTTAACTACTTTTATACTTATTGCAAATCCGACTTATTTTGACGACGAGTTCTCCGAAAAAGAACAAGTTGCTGGGTAACTAATAATTCCAAGATTTTGAGCTAACGAAAGCACAAGAATATGAGTAGCTCGAGCTTTGAGTTGTGTTATATCTCTATTCTCTAACTCTGTTTAAGATTCCTCCTTATTATTCCTTTAGTATTGGAGCATTCATTTTGCATATGTTGAGCTCCACTGATAGTGAACATGACCGGCTTTTTTGGAAAAGTTGACATGACTGGTTGAATATCAAGATCGGAGATCGAGTGGATAGTCAATATAGAAATTTTTTCCCGTATGATATTGACCAATTTAACCCCACTTTCGAAAATATTTATCCAACTAACTCAGTTTTGGACACGTCAGCATTAACCGCTATGGGAAATAACAGCATAGGTTATTCATATGCCGTTGTTCTGTTATTTCCAATAGCGGCATCTGTTAAAAATAATTTTGCATGTCGATATTTGGAGTAACGGTATCAGTTAACTTATTCTCAATCGTGTACTTTCTGATTTAGAAAAAAATTTCAAGTGTGAAAATTTCTGTAGCTCATACCGCTATTCCGAACAACGACATTCACATTACAGATGTCGTTGTTAGAGATAGCGGCATCAGTTATAATATTCATTGTTAGGGATAACTAATACCGTTGTTTGAAACATCGGCAACAGTTCATTTTATTACTTATACTTGGCTAATCTATTTCTGTGAACCGTTGCCACTGTTTCTAAGAACGGTAACAGTTATCTCATGCCGTTATTTAGAAGAACGACTGTGTAGGCAGAGAGTTTAATGAGTATTATAAATGATTCGTTATCTCCAACGATGTCATCAGTAATGTGAATGCAGTTCTTGATAATAACAACATCATTTATAAGTTGTTCCAGCACTTGCAATTTTTTCAAGTTAGAAAATTTACACTTGTATAAAAAATGTACTGATGCCGTTTTTCAAACAGTGGCATGCTAAAAATAATTTAAGCTGATGCCGCCTTTTGGAAGAACGACTTGAAATTAAACCTATGTCTTTTTTTCAAAAACGTGTTATGTTGAGACGTATCCAAAACCAAGTCAGTTGGGTAAATATTTTTGAAAGTGGTTAGTTTGGTAAATATTTTCAAAAATTGGGTCAATACGGAATAAAAAATCGAATATATGTGTCCTAGTAATTTACATGCACGATGCACGTTCTAATTGATTTTTTTTAATATCAAGTAAATAATAAGACGTAATCTGATATCAAATTCCGCGACCTCCATTTACTCATCTACATACTCTTTACAAATTTTTCCTAATAGCATAAACTTTTATTTTATATGAATGACACTTTTTGTAAATAATTATGTCGTAAATAAATTTAAACTTTGAGGGTATTATGGTAACTAACAACAGTTGAGTAAATAATTGGTTAATATAACTCCTACTTAAAGATGAATAGTTGAGATTAGATGGTTGAATAAATGTCTACAAATTACAGGTTGTCTACAAACGCTCCCATTATAATATTACAGATATAAAACAAACAAACTCCTGGATACTTTCTCCGTTTCATGAAAATTCTAACATTTCTTTACTAAAAAAAAACACACACACACTTAAATATTTCTCTGTTTCATGAAAATTCTAACCTTTCTTTCACTAGGAAAAAAAAACCACACACACTTAAATAGAATTTCACGAACGAACCAAATTCTTTATATTTCTATAGCTTGAGTGGGTGCCGAAGAGAAAATACGTACATTCCATGTACCAATGATTTGTTATACTTTAATTCTCATCTCTATGTCTGCTACTATAACTCAAGAGTTAAAGTTGTGTAAACCGTAGACAAATAAATTTAATTAATCTAATTTTAACCACACATTTTATAGTAAGACATATATTAACTACATATTTCTAATTAATTAGCTAGTTACCATATATATCCTCAAACTTCAAATTTAGTTACGAAAAAAATTTATGTCGTAAATTATTATTTACGACATAATTATTTGTTTTGCTCTACTATTCTTTATTGCAGAGATGAGCTTTTGAGGGATCTGAAGCTTTTCTTGATGTTATATGTTGACTGCTCTGTTTTGCTAGGATGTTTAGCTCTTATGCTCAGACTTACTGCCATTTTTGTCGCCTGCATCTTTTGTTTCTTTTGTTGGGCAGTTATCCTCTTGTCAGGGGCGTATCTGAGTTTCAGGAGGTCCTAAGCAAGTTTCAAAATGAGGTCCTTTTTAAGTTTGCAAAATAAAAAATTAGAATTATTTAAATTCAAACAAACTTTGAGCCGGGAGGACAAACTACTTCAATGAAATCAAATATATATATATATATATATATATATATATATATATATATATTCTTCCAAAAAAAATTTAATTGATAATGTACGCATTTTCCTTAAAATGTATCATGGCAAAAAGAAATTTTGACAAACTCTAATAATAAAAACGAAATACATGATCTCAACTATTTTAAAAAGTCTTACTTGCTACATTTAAATCTTTAATATTGCATAGACAATCCATGTTCACCAAAACAAGCTCATTGTTTGCATCCAAAATTTGCCTACAAAATAAAACACAAAAAAAAATATTACTTAAACATAACTCTTCTCACATTTTTAGAAGCAAAATCATTGGTTATGTTTTGATAGTCGAGTTTTCCTATTAGATCATGTTCAATTGATAACATGGCTAACCCATTCAACCTTTCTTGTGACATGGTTGATCGAAGATAAGTTTTAATCAACTTCAACTTCGAAAAACTTCTTTCCGCTGATGCAACTGTAACCGGTACAGTTAGCAAAATTCTATAAGCTATCCACGCATTAGGAAAACCAATATTGCCATTTCTTTCTTTCATAAAATTTAGCACTTCAATTGGTCTCTTTGCTTCATCTGGTAAGACTTCTTTTAAATTTTCAACTCTAAAAATAAGTCTCTTCCATCTACATCTGAGACATCGCCTTGTTTCAAAAAAATTTCAAGATTCCAACAATCACTCTTCAAACTACAATCACTAGCATAATTTAACTTCTTCAAATCAAACAAAAATCCAAATATCTTTTCATATGTTTTAAATTTTTCAAACCTACTCCTTAGAAAAGAAAGAGCTTGATTTACAATAAATATGAAATAATTAACTCTAAAGGATTCTTCCGCTGATTGTATCACATCTTCACTGGGAGTTTCATCAAATTGTTTTTTTTCTTTTAACTAACCGTTTTTCATAAAATATTGCCTCAATACCCATTTCATTTGCTATTTCTTTAGCTTCAATCATTGCTTTATCAAATCTAGTTTCTCTATATTTTTCAAAAAATAAAATGAGCCCTTTTAATTCTTCTATGGCGACATCAATATTCATATCTTCACTTTGAAAAATTTTACTCACAGAGTTTATTGCAAATAATAAATTATGCCAAATAATCATGCCAAATAAAAATTCAAAACTCTCCATTTCATTTTTGGCTAATGATGCAGCTTCACTAATTACTTTAGGATCATCATTAGAATTGGCTACATCAATTAAAGCATCTCTTATTTGTAAAGGTTGATATCTTATAGCTTTAACACTTTCAATACGACTCTCCCAACGTGTTTGTGATAATGGTTTAAGTGTTAGTCCTTTTACATTATTTTTGAAAATTTTCCAACGCTTTGTAGAAGCTGAAAATAAACAATATATGCGTTGGATAATTCCAAAAAAAGATGTAGCTTTAACACAAGAGTTAGCCATATCACAAAGGGCAAAATTAAGACTATGACAACCACATGGAGTGTAAAACGCTCTAGAATTAATTTCAAGTAATTTTTTTGTACACCTTTACGTTTTCCTTTCATATTAGATCCATTGTCATATCCTTGTCCTCTAATATCATCAATATTAAGTTGATTACTTTTTAATTCACTTTCAAGCTCCTTAAAAAGGCCAAGACCCGATGTATCATGCACTTTCAAAAAACCTAAAAAAAAACTCTTCAACTTTGATTGGATTTGAAAAAACATCTACACATCTTACAACTAGTGACATTTGTTCTTCATGGCTTATATCTGGAGTACAATGAAGTATAATTGAAAAATACTTCGCTTCCTTAATTTTCTTCAAAATTATATTTTTAATCTCATTCGCCAACATTTGAATTAATTCATTTTGAATACTAGGACCAAGATAATGATAATGGATTTCACTTTTATTAATGCGCCTAAGATGTTCTTGCATTACAGGATCAAACTCACCGATCATTTCAATAAAACTTAAAAGTTTCCATTATTTCTTTGATAAAGTTTTTTAATGTGTCCACGAAATTCCATATTATTTTTAGCAAGAGTATTCACAAGGGCAATTATCCTCACTAATACTTGCCTCCAATGTTCCCTCTCTTTGTTAATCTCTTCTTGCATGCTTTTATCAATTGTTTGATTTTTTTTCAATCTAACTTCCAATTCAAGCCATTTACTTAAACAAGCAAGATGATCACTACTAGTTTCATGTTCTTTAAGTTTTTGACCAAGATTTCTCCAATCATTATATCCTTTGGAAACCAAATTAGAAACATTTGTTTGTTGCGTAAACAATTTACAACAAAAGTAAAAAACTTTGTCTAATAAATTTAAATATACCATCCAAACTCTGTCTTGTTTCTCTCCGTTTTGTAATTGTCTAATATAGTATGAGTAAGAGATATGTCTATTGAAATCATTTAGAGGAAAGTTGATATCATTAACTCTAATTGGACCTTTAATACCAATAAGTCTCTAAAATCTTGATTAACAGCCCCCCATTTTTCTGGATCGTAATTTAAAGGTTCATACTCTTTGTGTACATATTCATTATCTTCAATTTCATTTACCAGTTTATTAACTTGGTTACCTTCTTCATTTTCCAAATTTTCAAGTCTATCATCGTTATTATGCTCTTCATTCACTATATGTTCAAATTCCTCATCAATTGATTCATTTATATGTTCATCATCAACCAAACCTTGAGATTCAACATTTTCACTAGCCAAATTAGTTTGTTTAGTATTTTTTAAAAATTTGTCCATTGCACCTTTTTGAGATTTGGTAAATTCTTCAATTCTTTGTTTTTTTTTTCTTTTTTCATGTCCGGAATCATATTTTCTAGGAGGCATACTTAAAATATTAAACTGACAATACAAAATTTCAGTAACAAAGTTAAGAAACAATAGTACCTAATTTTTGTAGCTTCGAAATTTCTCTTTTTCTTGAAATCTTCAATAATTTTCTCCAATTTCGATTTTCGGTCCCAAATCAGGAAATGAATACTCCTTCTCCAAATGATATCTGAATTTATAAAATACAAATACTAAATTAATAATGTAATTATTTCTTTACATAATCTCTAAATTAATAACTCAACAGTCAACAGTACAATTAAAGAAAAAAATTAATCTCAACCAGGATCCATAAGGACCATAACTGATAAGTCACTAATGTTTGATTGTAATTGAAATCGATTTCTGACTTGGTAAACATATATGTCAAATTGAGCGTGCATTTTACTCTTAGTGTTGCAATAAGGAACCACCCATCAACAGCATATAACAATCTATCTAAAAAATAGAATCTACAAATGTTTGATTGTAATTAAAATCGATTTCTGACTTGGTAAACATATATGTCAAATTGAGCGTGCATTTTACTCTTAGTGTTGCAATAAGGAACCACCCATCAACAGCATATAACAATCTATCTAAAAAATAGAATCTACAGGATATCTCATATCAAACACAAACAAAAGAAGGTCATGATGATGATAACTAAACTTGCCATTTGTTCTCTAAACACCTCATAAGTGATAACTGAAAAATGAAAAAAAAAAGAAAGAAAGAAGAAGAAGAGAACTTAGAGAAGATGTAGGCTGAATGGCTGATTACTGTTAGTCTGTTAACTGGAAATTGAAAAATGAAAAAAAAATCAAGAACTCAAGATGAAGAAGAGAATCAAGGATGATTACAGATTACCTAACTGGGGCAGGCGATGCGCGGCGATGGCCGATGGGCGAGGCGGCGCGACAGCGACGCGCGGTGCGATGTGGCGATGGTCGATACGCGAAGCGGCGACGGGCGCGAGCGACGCTGCGACTGGGAGATGGTCCGGTGGTCCCTCTGGCTCTGAATTCTGATTCTAGATTAAGAAAGATAAAAGATTTCATTAAGAATCAAGAAGAGTAATCAGGAGATGGAGAGAAAAGTTGAAGTTGGGAATAGATTGAGATGGAGAGAAATCAGGAAATAAGAAAGTAAAACGTTCAGAAATCACTCAAATCAGGAGAAATCATGGAGAGACGGTTGGGTTTCCTTTCTCTGTTTTTTTTTATTTTAAATAACAGCAATTTTTTTTTTAAAGGGCCCTAAAAGATCTGGGGGCCCAAAGCAACCGCTTGGACTGCTTGGGCCCAGATCCGCCTTTGCCTCTTGTACCTCAAGGGCGATTGTTATATACATCGCATCATATCAAAGTTTTTGTAACTGCCTCTACCCTGTTATCAGCTTCTTGATTTCCTAACTATGAATCTATATAGTATATTATCCTTGTTTTTCCTCTTTTCGCTTTTATCTTTGTAGACGCTCAACGAAGTTCTTTTCTATTATCGTTTGCTTGGATGTGAGGGGCAGATTCTCCATTGCTCCAGATTTTTCGATGTGTGCTCCTAGGGATCTGCGTTCCGTTACCTGAGCTTGTGCTATCTTGACTTGCTTGTAAGTCAAAACCACTTTATGTAAATCAAATCTAAGACAAAACAAAAACAAATTTTCATGTATACTCTAATCGCCATATGAATATACATGAATGGAAGCGGAAGCGATAAAATAAAATCAATAATCGTACCTCCAGCCATTGCCGTTTAAAGCCTGAAACCGTTTTCGCCAAAAGCCTCTTGATGTTGTCAATCTCAATTTTGGTTCCAAACTCTCATTTCTCACTTTAGATGGTGTATATCAGAATTGTATGAGAGAGTGAATTTGGTGACCTTTTCATTCTCATCTTTATACTACTCTAGCCATCATATAGTAGTTATGATAATTGCAAAAATAGTGGGTGGTTTCCTAAAATGATGGGAGAGAATCATGGGGAAGTTTCTTTAATCAGTTGTAACTTCCCATTTAAATGGATCACATAAATCATGGGGAAGTTTCTTTAATTAGTTGTAACTTCCCATTTAAATGGATCACATATTTGTCTACATAATTAATTAATCAAATTAATTATTACATTTGATTAAGTGGAAAATAAATAAAACATCTAACATTCTCCCACTTGATCCATTTAACGAGAGAGACTCCGTATACGAATCATGGCGACTAATTCTCTTTAAGAGCAAGAATTAATCTTCCATGTATCACAATATACTTAGTCTTTCACCACTCACACTTAATTTAATGAGTAGACCATATGTTTACTCTAGGTCAAACATAATGATATTTCTCAACAAAATAACCAAAATAAGTACGTACACAATTCCAAATGAGAAATAATCCAACTAAATGAAAGTTTCAGACAAACACAATGAATGTGCTACATAATGGAACCAAGTCCCATCCTGATTACATGATCCTTGAATCCTTTAACATGCATGCCTTTAGTCAAGGGATCAGCTATCATCAATTCAGTGTTAATGTGCTCAATGATCACTTTCTTTTCCTGCACACGTTCCTTTACGGCTAGATATTTTATGTCGATGTGTTTATTTCGACTTCCACTCTTATTATTCTTAGCCATAAAGACAGTAGCTGAATTGTCACAATACATTCTTATCGGTCGGCTAATAGAGTCAACAACTCTTAGCCCAGATATGAAACCTTTCAGCCATACACCATGTGAGGTAGCCTCAAAACAAGAAACGAACTCAGCTTCCATCGTAGAAGTGGCTGTCAAGGTCTGCTTGGCACTCCTCCAAGATATAGACCCGTCAGCTAGCATGAACACATATCCTGATATCGATTTACGTGAATCATTGCAGCCACTAAAGTCAGAATCGGAGTAGCCTACCACCTCAAGACTATCAGTCCGCCTATACATAAGCATGTAATCCTTAGTACCCTTAAGGTACCTCATTACTTTCTTCGCAGCCTTCCAGTGATCGATGCTTGGGTTACTCTGATATCTTCCTAATACTCCAACGGCATATGAAATGTCTGGTCTAGTACAGGAGCATACATAATGCTACCAACAGCTGAAGCATATGGAACATTTTTCATTCGTTCCCTTTCAATGTCATTCCTGGGGTATTGGTCCAAACTGAACCGATCACCTTTCACAATGGGTGCTACACTTGGTGAACAATCTTTTATACCGAATCTTTGTAAGACCATGTTGATATAGGCCTCTTGAGACAAACCCAAAATGCCTCGAGATCTGTCTCTATGGATCTTTATGCCGATGACATAAGATGCCTCGCCCATATCTTTCATATCAAAGTTACTTGAAAGAAATTGTTTCACCTCATATAGCAACCCTTTATCATTGGTTGCTAGCAAAATATCATCCACATATAACACAAGGAAACAATCTTGCTCCCACTGACCTTAAGGTATATACATTGATCCATAACATTTTCTTCGAACCCAAATGAAGTAATCACTTTATGGAATTTCACATACCATTGTCGGGAAGCCTGTTTCAACCCGTATATGGATTTATTAAGCTTACAAACCAAATGCTCACCCTCTTTAGAGAAGAATCCTTCAGGTTGTTTCATATAAACCTCTTCCTCTAAATCACCATTGAGAAATGCCGTTTTCACATCCATTTGGTGTAGCTCAATATCAAAATGAGCTACTAATGCCATCACCACTCGGAAGGAATCTTTCTTTGATACAGGAGAGAAAGTCTCGTTGTAATCGATTCCTTCCCTTTGAGTGAACCCTTTGGCAACAAGTCTAGCTTTATGTCTTTCGATGTTGCCATGCGAGTCTTTCTTTATTTTAAAGACCCACTTGCATCCAATGGCTTTTTCACCATTTGGCAACTCGACAAGATCCCAAACTCGGTTAGAAGCCATAGAGTCCACCTCATCTTTCATGGCATTCATCCATAAGTTTGAATCTGTAGAACTTATGGCTTGTGAAAATGACATAGGATCATCGTCGGCTCCAATATTATAATCCGATTCTTGCAGATACACTAAATAGTCACCAGAAATAGTTGATTTCCTTGTTCTAGTAGATCTCCTCAATGGAACTTGTTCATCCTCAGGATGAACTGTTTGTTCCTCATTACCATCATGATCTATTAGATTGTTGTCAACTTGTGGAACCTCAATAGTTGGCTGTCTAACACGCAATTTAGCTTGAGGTGCGTGAATGACAATCAACTTGTCACTTGAAATAGTGGGTGGAAGTTGATCATAATCCTTTTCAGGAACAATGTCCTGAAATTGATCACTCCCACTAATCAAGTCATTCTCAAGAAATTTAGCATTTCTTGATTCCACAATCCTGGTATTATGAGACGGACAATAGAATCTATAACCTTTAGACCTTTCAGCATATCCAATGAAATACCCACTAATGGTCCTTGGGTCTAGCTTCTTCTCTTGTGGGTTATACACTCTCACCTCAGACGGGCATCCCCAAATGCGTACATGTTGCAAACTCGGTTTCCATCCTTTGAATAGCTCAAAAGGCGTCTTTGAGACGGCCTTGGAAGGAACCCGGTTTAATATGTACACTGCCGTCTTAAGAGCTTCTACCCATAAAAATGATGGAAGTTTAACATTACTCCTCATACTTCTCACCATGTCCATTAAGGTTCGATTTCTTCTTTCTGCTACACCATTCTGATCTGGAGAACCAGGCATGGTGTATTAGGCAACAATCCCATGCTCTTGAAGAAATCTTGCAAATAGACCTGGTGCTTGTCCGTTCTCGGTGTATCTACCGTAGTACTCTCCACCTCTATCTGATCTCACAATCTTAATGTGCTTATCACATTGTTTCTCTACCTCAGCCTTAAACAATTTAAAGGCATCCAAAGCTTCGTCTTTAGAACGAAGTAAGTAAAGATACATATATCGTGAATAATCATCTATGAAGGTGATAAAGTATTTCGGATCATTAGCGATCATGTCTGGACAACAAATATCCGTGCGTATGATCTCTAATAGGTTTGAACTCCTTTTGGCACCAATTTTGTGTTTGTTAGTTTGCTTTCCCTTAATGCAACCAACACAAGTATCGAAATCAGTAAAGTCTAAAGTACTAAGTACCCCATCCTTTACCAATCTCTTAACTCTCTCAATGGAGATATGTCCCAATCTCCGGTGCCACAAAATAGAGGAGTCCTCATTTATAATACATCTTTTTAACCCAGTATTAACATGCATAGAACTATTAGTGATATCATTTTGCAAACAAAGACGATATAAACCATCAGACAAAATACCATATCCAATAACTTCAGAATTTCTGAAAATACTGAAACCAGAATCTGAAAAACTAAAGGAAATTCCCAAAGGTACAAGTCTTGAAACTGAAATCAAGTTTCTAGTGAAACCTGGTACATAAAACGTCTTTTCTAAATGCAAACTAAAACCACTACTTAAAATTAAACTGCATGTCCCAACGGCCTCCACATGTGAACTGGTCTGACTACCCGAATAGATGTAGTGTTCACTTCCCATTGGTTTCCTTAGGTTTTTCATACCCTACAAGGTATTCGAAACATGGATTGTAGTACCAGAGTCAATCCACCATGTATTATAATTAATATTAACCATATTAGATTCATAAATAAACGCTAGGAAATTACCTTTCTTCTCAAGCCAAGTCTTAAACTTCATGCAGTTTTTCTTCATGTGTCCCTTCTTTTTACAAAAGAAACACGTAGACTCCTTCTTTATACCTTGGTTTGCTGAAAGCTTTCCCTTTTCCTTAATGTGATCCTTTCTCTTCTTTGAAGAAGAGGCAGTAGTAAGGTTCACCTTTTCCCCCTCTTCCATCCTCAATCTGCCCTCCTCTTGAACACACATGGTCATAAGTTCATTAATTGACCATTTATCCTTATGTGTATTATAAGAGATCTTAAAAGGGTCATATTGTGGAGGGAGAGTGCACAAAATGAAATGTACTAGGAAAGATTCAGACATGGTAACTTCCAAATCCTTAAGTTGGGCCGCAATATCCCTCATGCGCATGATATAATCAAGCACACACTTAAACTCATTGTGCCTCATGGATGAAAACATCATAATTAAGGTTCTAGCAAGAGCTTTGTCAGAATCTACAAACTGCTCATCAATGGCTTTAAGGAGATCTTTAACCTTAGTATGCTTATCGACAGAATCCCGAATGCTAGCACAAAGTTTGGTCTTTATGAACATAACTGAGAGGCGATTAGATCGCTCCCACTTTTCATAAAGATCAACTGCAATTGGAGTGCTAGTCTCAGTTATACTAGGGGGTTCGTCCTTCCGAATTGCATAGTCGATATCCATCCACCCCAATTGCAGAAGCACTCTTTCTTTCCACACCTTATAGTTATCACCCTTTAATCCAGGAATGTCACAATTCACATCAGAAATATTTCCAGATAAAATTGCTGCAAAGAAATATACATACATGCTTGTAAACAAAAATTTGAGACTTAACTTTATCATGTTTTACCAATGCAAATCATGGATAAAAATATGAATCTAGTGACATAAAACCTGCCTGTGAGCTAAGGTCCTACTCAAAATTAGATTCATAACTGTATGATAAAACTATTAAATCATATTCATTCCTTAATTCCTGTGGGTAGATTAAGGAACATAATTCAATATTTCACCCTAATTAATCATACAAATATAATAAAATTTCCTGTGGGCATATTTCATCATATCACATATGATTAATTACAAACTAATGTCTAGTTTTCATATGTGATTTCATAAGAAATTTTAAATAACTAGAGATGCTGTGGCTACTCTCCAATTACTAAAATTAACAAATCACTCGACATATTTTCTTTAATAATTTGATCATGTACAATTAAAAGAAGTAAATTCAGTAAAGTGCTTTAATTGTACACCTCATAATGTTGACCAAATTCATTTATCTACATGATACTGGTAGCAAGAACAAAAGAATAACCACTAGCATTAGTATCAAAAAACTTCATCTCAACACGATGACACTTATCATTTTTCAAATGTACCAGTACTACTTTATGTCAATTTCAACTGAAAGCATTATATGAACTTTGATTTTTAGCGTTAATTAATAGAACACAGTGACACGTATGAATTACGATCGAACAAAGAAGTGTACTGTTAGTTAGACAGTACATATATTTGTCACTGTATAAATTATATTAATTAATGTTCAAGTATTTGGCATAAAGAAGGAGTCAATTCAATATATATTCTAGTTATTTCTTTTGTGAAATGAAATAACAGGCAAGGCGGAGATAAGTTTTTGGCTCTGATACCAAATGTAAGTCAAAACCACTTTATGTAAATCAAATCTAAGACAAAACAAAAACAAATTTTCATGTATACTCTAATCGCCATATGAATATACATGAATGGAAGCGGAAGCGATAAAATGAAATCAATAATCGTACCTCCAGCCATTGCCGTTTAAAGCCTAAAACCGTTTTCGCCAAAAGCCTCTTGATGTTGTCAATCTCAATTTTGGTTCCAAACTCTCTTTTCTCACTTTAGATGATGTATATCAGAATTGTATGAGAGAGTGAATTTGGTGACCTTTTCATTCTCATCTTTATACTACTCTAGCCATCATAGAGTAGTTATGATAATTGCAAAAATAGTGGGTGGTTTCCTAAAATGATGGGAGAGAATCATGGAAAAGTTTCTTTAATCAGTTGTAACTTCCCATTTAAATGAATCACATAAATCATGGGGAAGTTTCTTTAATTAGTTGTAACTTTCCATTTAAATGGATCACATATTTGTCCACATAATTAATTAATCAAATTAATTATTACATTTGATTAAGTGGAAAATAAATAAAACATCTAACATTGCTACTTGGGTATCTTGCGGTGGCATTTTGATGTCGTATTGTTTTATTTCTTCCCTGTCTTTGTAGTGTTGCCTACATTCTTTTGGTCGAGTTTTTAAGTCCCGTTGCAATTGGCTCTATTGCTGTATTTGATTTATATGACCTCCCGGAGGTGAATGTAGCTTTTTATTTCTGGGTTATTAGCTTTGTACACGGCTACCTTATTAATATATGTTAGGATTGATTTGTTAGGGTTTGAGAAGATGAGGTGAGGAAGAGAAGAGAGGGAGGCAGCAGCCTTAAAAGAGAGTCTGCCCAAAATGTTGATTGATTATTTCATTTGATTTATAGCTTACATATGTGAAGATACAAAGCCCAATGGGCCCTAAGAGCAATTGGGTCATAACATAACAATCTCCACCTTGAACCAAATTGCATCTAAAACAAACTAAAATATAAAGCAAATGCATAAAGCAAACATAACCTAAACAAATATAAACATAAAGAAATACTAGCAACATGCTAGAAACAAAACTAGCTCAAACTAGCTAGAAACAAACCGACATCAAACTTGAACAAAGCTTGAACTTTGCAATTGGAAGAGGCTTTGTGAGCATATCGGTCGGATTTGATTTGGTACTAATCTTCTTCACGGCAACCTTGCCTTCCGAGATCACATCTCGAACAAAATGGTATCGAATGTCAATGTGCTTCGTCTTCTCATGGTACATGCGGTCCTTAGTCAAATGAATCACGCTTTGATTGTCACAAAACACCGTAATAGGACCCTCGAGTGAAGACATCTCATCAACAAACACCTTAAGCCAAATAGCCTCCTTAATAGCCTCAGTAATTGCCATATATTCGACCTCGGTACTTGAGAGTGCAACGGTGGCTTGAAGTGTAGACTTCCAACTAATTGCACAATCTCCAAGGGTAAAAACATAACCCGTCAAAGAACGCCTCTTGTCCAAATCACCTGCAAAATTAGCATCCACAAAACTCGTTAGTTTCTTGCCACTACCAAACTCCAAACGAGCATCAATAGTACCTCTCAAATAGCGGAAGATCCACTTCACCGCTTCCCAATGCCCTTTCCCCGGACAAGAGAGATATCTACTTACCACATTAACAGCTTGAGCAATGCCGGGTCGAGTACACACCATCAAGTTCATAAGACTCCCGACCGCACTCGAATATGGAACCTTTTCCATATATTTCTTCTCATCATCGGATTTTGGACTTAAAGCGGCCGAAAGCTTGAAATGCGCCGCAAGAGGTGTTGAAACAACTTTCGCTTTCTCCATGCCAAAACGGCGTAGCACTTTCTCGGTAAAACTCTTTTGTGAAAGAAATAACTTTCTTTTGGACCTATCCCTTGTGATCTTATAACCCCTGTTTTCATTAATACGTAATTTTCAAGTATTTTTATGTATTTTAAATCATTAGTATTTTGTAAGTATTTTCTCCTAATTAATTTATTATTATTCAAACTATTTTACCAATTATTTGATTGCTTAATATTTATTTCAAAGCCTAATTGTTTAACTATGTTAAAAGCCATTTTATATTTTAATTTTATTATTTGTTAATCTAAAATCCAATTGTTTATCCTAGGGCCCAAAATTGTATTTGATTTTATTAAATTAATCCAAAGCCCAAACTTGTATTTTGAACTTATTTATTTAATTAATTAATCTAAGCCCTGTGGTTTAGCCCAATATCTAAATTTAATATTTTGAGCTCCTTTTTAAGCCCAAGCCCACTAATCCATTACCCCTATGTTGTACAGAATCAAATCTATACAGACACCCGCATACAATTTCTTCACTTTCCCCACTCTTCCCACAATCCCGTAACCACTCCCCCACTATCTCTCTTTCCCGTTATTAACCACTCCCCGTTTACTCTCTCCCGTTCAATATCTCATCTCTCTCTCTGTTTCTCTAACAAACAGAGAACGAACAAAACCACAGAGCTTTCCCTTCGACTCCTTCTTCCGCTGCTCCGCAACCGCCTCATCTCCACCGTCGTCACCAAATCCGATCGCCAGCTCCGAGAACCCCCGAGTTCTCCCTCCGCCATTGCCATCGAGCTCCGACCCGAAGCGCCTCGAACTCCGTCGCCACAGCCCCGCCATCATCTTCCTCTCCCCCATCGACACCACTGCAGGACCACCAAAGAATCCACCATTTCCGCTGGGACCTTTCTCTCCCTGCCACCTCGTCGCCGCCTCCAGTCGCAACCACCACCGAACCCACCTTCTTCCTCGACAACATCTCCGAGAACCCGAAGCAAGGCCAACTCCGCCATTGACGACTTCCACCCGCTTCGTCTTCCCCATCGAAGCTCCAAACCAGTCGAGCTCTCCGCCCTGAGCCTGCCATCGCAAGCCAATCATAGACATCGCCGCCTGGGTCCGCCCTGTTCACCATCATCACCTCCATCGTCGTGAACCCACTCCTCCTCTGTTCTTCGAGTCGGACAGAGCACGCCGTCGCTCCTCGACCAGCCGCTTCGCCACCGCAGTCGCTTCCCGACGTGGTGTCGCCGTCGCAGCACAGCCGTGCGTCACCGTCGTCCCTATATCTCTCTCTCTCCCTCCGCTTCGAAGCAGCGACGAAGAAGAAGAACGAAGAAGAAGAAGACGTTCGATTTGGGTGGGATTGAATTTCAGCCGTTTGATCGCTTCAAGATCCGTGCTCCCCTGATTGCTGTTCCGTGTTGTGCCCACAGCGTACCCCACTTGCTGTTCCCTATTCGGCTCCGATCCGCTGCGCGGACAGATCCCATTGGCTGCCACCCGCTGTTTGTTGTTCTACCCGCGCCAGATCCCGTCGCTGTGTTCGCTGTTTGTAGCTGATCCAGTGTAGGGAAATTAGCTCTTTATTGCTTGCTTTTGGAGTTCTTCGTACGTACTTTGCACGTATCTCTTGGGATTGTTCCCCGGGATACTCATCCCGTTATTCTTATATTATTCGAATCGACTACTACAAAAAGGCAAGTCCATTGAACTAATTTTTTTATTCTAGTTCAAATTAATTGACCTCCTGCAAGTAGTTCCATTTTTATTATCTTAAATTGCCTTGTGTCCCTTCTAGTTAGGAGTATCGAGGGTTTACACGAGCTAACCCGACATACTCTTGACCTCTTATAATTGTCCATTGACTCAAACCTAAGCCCATATAGATATAATCCATATGAATAAAATGAACAGAATTGTGTACAAAGGAAATGAATGGTAATTGTATACATTGATTGAATGAGACAATCGTGATTGGATTAATGACTTCATAAAGTGGATTGTACACAGAAAATGACATTCTAATCGTTATATGACATTGTAATGGGTTCCATAATTTGTAGTAGCACATTAATTGGCATTTTAATGAACGTATGTGTGATGGCTTTTTATAAGTTACTGCTGCATTGTCTGCATTGTACTGAGGTTTCGACCCAGTTATAATTGGAATCGGTTTAAATAATATAAAGAGAATTGTTGTTTTAGATTTACTATTTCATGTTATTATTGTACAATGCATCATGTTGCTGCATTATTATCGTTCCCTTGACATCCTTATATACACCTACATCAGTATGAATGATTTAACAGTAAAATACTAAACAAGCCGGGGTTTATAAGGGTTGACCTAGTAGTGGGAAATCTCAGAAAATGTACTCGAGGGCCTATATTGATATCGTATTGAAATGGAAAGAGAAGTAATGATTGTGAATGATTGATTGGAAAATGGAAAGTGAAAATGGTAAATGATTGTTATTGAAACCGAATACACGCTCTAGACCCCACCACTATGTCTCAAACGTACACTGTTTTGCGTGCACCGAAACTGTAGTATGGGATGCAGTAGTACGTGCACTAGATAGGAGAAATGACACTCTAATGCACATAAATTGACATATATACTTTATTAAGACCATTGCTATTAGTACAATTATTGCCCTTGCAAATTTGATCTTGATTCATATTCCTTCATGTAACCTGTTTCCTTTACTCTCTGCTTTTCACTACTTGCTGTCCGTACTTGCTCTAAGGACAAATTATTCTTTCTTTTTAGATAATCAAGTACAGGTGAGCCAAAGAGAATTTCTAGGAGGCATTGATGAGCAGTTCTTTTACAATTGGAACAGGAGTCTCTCGAGTTATTTGGTAAGTATTTACATTTCAGAATTGGTTATTGAATTTCATTCTCATTTATGTGATTATGTTTCCTGCGTGGTTGTGATTCATTTTTCTTATATTGTTGAGCTAAGACTGGTACAGCTTATGAATGATATGAGTTGGCGTACTTATATCATTCGCTGGGCCTCAGTTACGTGCCTGTGTTTCCGTATTCCGGGAAGCGGGGCGTGACAGATCTCCATCCCGAGAATTCTTTTGGCGGCCTCCAAATCTTTCATCTCAAATGCCGAACTTAGTTGCTCTTTCAACCTCCTAACTTCTTTCAAGTTTGAGGATGCAATCAATATGTCATCCACATAGAGCAACAAGTAAATGAAATCCCCACCATCCAACTTCTTGAAATAAACACAACTATCATAATTGGAACTATGGAAATTAATATTCACCATGAATGAGTCGAACTTCTTATACCATTGCCGCGGTGATTGCTTAAGGCCATAAAGGGACTTCTTCAAAAGACACACACGATCCTTCTTTTCCGCAACCTCAAAACCCTCCGGTTGGTTCATGTAAATTTGCTCCTCCAAATCACCATGCAAGAAGGCAGTTTTCACATCCATTTGCTCCAATTCCAAATCCTTCATTGCCACCAAAGAGAGCAAAACTCGTATGGAGGTGTGCTTAACTACAGGAGAGAACACATCATTAAAGTCTACACCTTGGACTTGACTATACTCTTTAGCCACTAGCCTTGCCTTGTATCGAAAATCCGTGGGATTTGAGCCATCAATCTTCCTCTTAAACACCCACTTGCAACCCACAATCCTCTTACCACTCGGAGGCTTCACAAGAAACCAAGTCTCTTTTTGTTGCAAAGATTGTAACTCTTCATTCATAGCGGCAACCCAATTGGCCGCATCTTTAGAAGAAATGGCTTCCTTGTAGGAAGATGGCTCACAATACTCCACTTCCTCTGCAATTGCCAAACAATAAGGAAAGTCGGAGTATCCATACCTTGTAGGTGGTCGTGTCTCTCTTCTAGCTCGGTCCCTTGCCAATGCATATGGTTGTGCCTCTTCTTGGACTTCCTCCAAATTGACATCATCATGTGAGATCAAATCATCACCTTCTTGGACCAGCACCTCAAACTCCACCTTCTTCTCAACCGTCTCATTCTCCTTAATAGTCGGCTCGGGTGCAATATCATTTGCCTTCAACATGGCCAACTCATTGAAAATGACATCTCTTGAAATAAGGAACTTAGATGATTCGGGACACCACAACTTATATCCCTTCACATTTGCGGGATACCCAACAAAAATACACTTCTTCGATCTAAGCTCCAACTTTCCTTCATTCACATGTGCATAAGCGGGACAACCAAACACCCTCAAATTCGAATAATCGGCCGTCTTACCCGACCACACTTCTTCGGGTGTCTTCAACTCAATTGAAGTGGTAGGAGATCGATTTACTAAATAGCAAGATGTGTTAATAGCTTCCGCCCAAAACTCCTTACCCAAACCCGCATTTGAAAGCATACTTCTAGACCTTTCAAGTAGTGTCCTATTCATTCTTTCTGCAACACCATTTTGTTGTGGAGTGTTGACCACCGACTTGTGCCGAACGATCCCTTCGGCCTTACAAAAATTATCAAACTCACGGTTGCAAAACTCCAAACCATTATTGGTCCTCAACCTCTTAACTTTCCTTCCCGTTTGGTTCTCCAAAAGTGACTTCCATTCTTTGAAGGTGCGAAATACATCACTTTTCTCTTTCAAGAAATAAACCCAAACATTCCTTGAGAAATCATCAATGAAAGTAAGCATGTAACGAGAACCATTATCTTTGGAAGGCTTACGGGAAGGACCCCAAAGATCCGAATGGATGTAGTCCAGTGTTCCCTTGGTCGAATGAATGGCCGTGGAGAAGCTCAACCTCTTATGCTTGCCAAATACACAATGCTCACAAAACTCCAAGTTGCCCGTGCACTGGCCACACAACAAGCCTCTCTTGCTCAAAATGGTCATTCCTCGCTCGCTCATATGCTCCAATCTCATATGCTAGAGCCTAGTAGCATCCTCATCCGACATAGTATCCGAACGTGCAATGGCGGCCGAGCCCGTGACCGTGGAACCTTGTAGAAAATAAAGAGTTCCAATTCTCTTCGCCTTCATGATTGTGAGAGCCCCTTTAGAAACTCTAAGGACTCCACCTTCACTTTGGAACTTACACCCCTTTTCTTCAAGAGACCCCAAAGAAATCAAATTCTTAGACAAATCGGGTATATGCCTCACACCCGTCAACCTTCGGACCTTTCCATCATGGAACTTAATTGTCACCAAACCAATTTCGGCAACCTTACACATATTGTTGTTCCCCATGAGAACCTTACCATCCGTAGGCTCATAAGTTTCAAACCAATCTCTATTCGGAGTCATGTGTTGTGAAGTACCCGTATCTATCACCCAACAATGTATATTATCAATATTGGTATCTACCACACAAAGAGTATCAACCGTGTCACATTCGGCCACATTAGCCTCCTCCGAAGAAGAACCTTTACTATCTGCCTTTTGTTTATTTTTGAGTTTGAAACAATCGGCCTTAACGTGTCCCTTCTTCTTACAATAGTTACATGTCAAATTCTTGTGCCTAGACTTCGAACGGGTCCTTGTATCTTTCGAGTTTCGGTCCCATGACCTACCTCGATCAACAACCAAACTAACACCTTGGCTCCCTTTCTCATTATTGGTCATTTCACTATCAATGTGCAACTTGGCTTGCAAATTGCTCTTAACATCCTCAAGAAAAATTTTTTCTCTACTATAAATCAACACGTCTCTAAAAGCCTTGTATGATGCTGATAATGAGCAAAATAACAAAAGGGCTTGGTCCTCATCCTCCACCTTAACATCAATCTTACTTAAGTCATTCAAAATAGATGAAAACTCCGTAATATGATTGAAAATTGATGTACCTTTAACCATGCGAAGGGTGTAGAGGCGCAATTTCAACCGCAGTCGATTGGTGAGAGACTTCTTCATGTAAATGTTCTCCAATTTCTCCCACAAAGCCTTAGCGGTCTTCTCCGATAGGACCTCTTGCAATGTCGAATTGCTCAAAAATAATTGGATAATAGAGAGTGCTTTATCATTCATCTCTCTCCATTTCTTATCTGGCACCGCATCAATCAATTTTTCTCGACCAAAAATGACATCCTTAACGCCTTGGCTCGAAAAAATCGGTGCCATACGCACTTGTCATAATGCAAAACTCGTCTTTCCATCATACTTCTCAATATCATATTTTCCCGACATATCCATTCAAATTTCTTAAACCCAATTCAACAAAACTCCAAATTTCCCTCCAAAAATTAATTACTCAAATCACAAAATCAAACATTCTCCTTCTTGATCCGGACTTGGAGGTCGATGGTGGCGGAGGGAATCAGCAACAACAGCACCGAAATCAGCAACAACAGCAGCGAAGAGGACCGGATTTGGGCGTCGACTTCACTAGCCGTTGGTGGCGGAGGGGATCAGGAGAAGGGATCGGGATATGGAGGTTTTGGTGTTGGCTCTGATACCAATTTCTTAGGATTGATTTGTTAGGGTTTGAGAAGATGAGGTGAGGAAGAGAAGAGAGGGAGACAGCAGCCGTAAGAGAGAGTCTGCCCAAAATGTTGATTGATTATTTCATTTGATTCATAGCTTACATATGTGAAGATAGAAAGCCCAATGGGCCGTAAGAGCAATTGGGTCATAACATAACAATATATATGTATATGTTTTACTGGGCTGGAGTCTTTCCGACTCCATTCGTTGTATCAAAAAATTTACGAAAATGTCATTCATATAAAATAATTGTTGATGACCTTTCGGAAAAATTCGTGAAGAGTGAGAGCTATTTTTAAAAAAAGGAGATATGCATCTCACGCGCAAATTATTTGGTGGGTAATAGTTACACTTCGAAGGAAAAGAAGTTGGAGAAGATAACGCATATTGAAGCAAATTTATGTTAGTATATCTTGATACCAACGCTCCAATTCATACACTAGTAACACTACGCCACTCTCTTGCTACAAAAGTTATTCATCACCATTGATAGCTCTACTCCGCTATATACATCCCAAACAAAAGAAAAACGATAAGAAGAAATCCCCTAATAAAGGCCAACCATCAGCAGAGTTGTTCAGAATCAGTCATCCCTCTTTCATTCAGTTTCTTCGTCGGTAACAAACTTCCCTGAACCAGGATTCAAAGCTGCGATGAAGAAGAAAATGACATTGAAGATAACCAAGGGTTCAAGCTCACTGATGGGCACACCAGTCTCGATGTTCAACTGTGCTAGTGCTCCCTTCCCTGTGATAATTTCTCCGATTATGGAGAATGCAATACCCAATTGCGCTAGTCTCCCAACAAAAAGTTCATTTGACTTGGTGAATCCGAAAAGTGGACCTTCAACATAAATAAACCAGAAAAAAAAACATGAACACCATCGCTATGAAATTACACGTGCACAGTGTAACAGATAAATTGCATATAAGAAATTTGCTATAATTTACCCTCAAGAGTGTGTGTTTAGTTTCTTATACAAGTTTTGAAATTTTGAAAAGGGCAATTCGCGAGTCAGGAAAAAACTTACAGGGCAATAATGTTTTGTTGCTTAGTAGCAAAAACAATAGAAGAAATTTTTTTTACATGAAAAAGGTGAGGAATGGCAAGCAACTAATTTTGTCCCCTCTTTTTTTTTGTTGCATAATTAAAGCTTTGAAGAGTTAAATAAGCAACTAAAATGTATGGATGTATTTTGGTTTAGTGCTACTATACCTCCTTTGAGTCCTAGTGCAGTCCGAAAGCCCTTGCCGGGTGGAATGACAGCCTTTTCAAGTCCTGTCGGAGGATCGTCGACAAATTTTCCACGGTCGCCAAGAGCTCCAATAGCTCCAAGGAGAGTGAAGAGGATGAAGAAGAGGAGCGGCTCGGCCTCATAGATGGGTATTCCAGTTTCAATATTCAGTTGCGCTAAAATTCCTTTTCCTGTGATTCCTTCTCCTAGCAGAGATGCCTGCAATATTCAAAATTCATTTAAGATAATGTTGAAATAAAATGTAATGATTATAAGTATATACTTTAGTGTAAGATTAGTACTGGTTCATTCAATCCTCCTGATTTTTGATCGCATATTACTATTGCTAAAAATGTCAGTAATATGTTTGTTTGATTTTTTCTACACTATTAATTACTATCTCAGTAAGATTTTTTTTGTAGCTTAGATAAAAAAATTAAAAATTATAATTATAAATTTACTTGCCCCATCTACTAAGTAATGCCTTAGTGAAATTTTCTCTAAATTATTGCTTGACATTCTCTTGACAAGGTATATGAAGCATAAGAACGGATCAACTCACAGCAAATCCAATCATGGCAAAACGACCCACGAACAGCTCATTCTGCTTGGTAAAACCAATCCCTCCTGATGTCCCAAATTAATATACCATCTTCAACCTTCGGCTTCGGTTTCTCCACCTGAATTCAGTAGTACAAAAGTGGTACAACAATCGAACTTAGCTTAATAAAATTGTCCTACAACAACATGAATAAAAATTAAGCTTGAAAAATCAATATCATATACAGTACCTTTTTTGCAGGAGCCCTAGTTTTAGACTTGAACAGAGCCAGAGTTGGTATAGAAGAGAAAGAAGACGAAGAAGAGAAGTAGTAGTTCTTGCATGACAGTTGCGAGAGGAAGAGATGAGACAACGGAATTCGGGCGAAGTCGCCCAACTTGAGATTGGAGGAGCAATGGCTTGTTCACAAAGCTAGACATGAATGCAGTAGATTGAGCCGTGGCTTAGTCTAATTTCCTATGCTTCAATTCTTGATCAACATAAGAATAACAATGGAGGGTTTTAATTGAAGCAGGAGGAGATAGGGAGTATGTGAGGATGGTGGGCAGTGAAGAGACCACGTATGCAAAATGTAGATTTTGTTGAGGAGGACAAAAAAAAAATTTGGAGGGGTTTTCGGTTAGGTGGGCACTTGGCATTTGAATTGCAAGGTATATGAACTTGTGGCATATTGAAACATGCAGTGAAGTGGTATAAGAGCATCACCAACCATACTAGCTAAAATGGCTAGCTAAATTGTTTAAATAGTATTTTTGCCTAGTGAATTTGGCTAGCCATTTTGCTTCATCTCCAACCATACTTCTTCCTCTATATTTTGCCTCTTGCTCTCAATTTTGTCTCTTCATGTTTTTGGCTAGGCAAAATGCCTAGCCATTATGTCTAATCGATGGAGATGCAAAATGAGTGTGACTCTCCAAATATGGCTATGCTTTTTCATTTTGGCTAGCCGTTGGAGATGCTCTAAGTCCACGTGTATCGAATGGAGATCTGGTTGTTAATTCACTTCACTTCATTTCCTTCTCTTTTTGGAGAGGAGATGCAATGGCTTACTATGTGCATATCATATATACAATCGTAACTAGATTTTCATTTCTTTTTGTGGTGTGAGATTGAAGTCAAATAGCTAGAAAACAATAGTATTGATTCCACTACAAGTGTCTAAAACTATCGGCGTGTTGTATTCGTTTGGGGGTGGTTTGATAAGGAGTAGAAACACTATTGAAAATTAATTTCTGAGTAGAAACACTGTTCATAGCTTTATTTATGAGTAAAAGATGTTGAATTTGGTTTCCAAGCGGGAGCACTGCAGCCAGGGCCGGTCCTGAGGTATTTAAGACCCAGATAAAAAATAAAATTGTACCCTTTATTGACACTCATGTATTTTTTGATATATTAATAAAATCTCTATCTCTAATCTCTAATCTTTAATCTCTAATCTCTAATATTATAATGGGAAAATGCCTTAGTGTCATTTGTCAATCTATCAACATGTGTGATGCATGTACATAACTAATATGAAGGAGGTTTCAAGTTCAAGTTCTCACTATGTAGAATTTTTATTTTTTTTTAATAAATTTATTAAGACGTGCATTGTTCATGCATAACTAACATAAAAGAGGTCTCAGGTTTGAGGCCAGACTATGTCGAAGTTTTTACTTCAATAAATACATATTTATTAAGACGTGCATCACACGTGTAAATTACTAGTATGATATAACGGCGGCGGGGGGGGGGGGGGGGGGGGGGGGGGGGAGATAAAACCTGTAACCCCCTGTTTTCCCAAAAGGGTATTTTTGTATATTTTCTGTATTTAAAAATTTTTCTCAAATTATTTTTTTTCCTGGTTTTCAAATTTCTTTTGTCAAAATATATTTTTATATCTCTTATATTTTTCCGGAACCATATATTTGATTATTTTCAATATATATTCTTTTTCTGACATTTTTGACCTCCTTGTACTGATTGTGTGCCGTTTGTTTGTTTTTCGTCGTTTGGAGATCTTTTACTCATTTTCTTGGCCCCGTTCAAATTTATTATTTATTTTTGGGTTATGGTGAATTTTTTAAAGTGTTTTGACCAATTTGAGATTTTTGGCCCTTAAGGAGATTTTTAGGAGCCATAAATTTTATTGTATTTTGTATCCCCATTTGAATTTGACCCAATACCCATTAATCAATTGTATACCTATTAATTCCTATTGATATCCACTACCCATTAACCCACAATTAACCTATATAAATACCCCCCATAATCGCAAAACCCTAACCGTAATCTCTTTTTCCCCTTCTCTAATATACCCGGCCTCCCCTCCTTCACCAAATCCATCCGGCTGCTACCCACTGCCCAGGCCGACACCCCTTTGCTGCCCCAAACCATTGCCGACCATACAAACCATCCATCCATCGATCCATACAACTCCTTCTACATCAAAACCTCGTCTCTCCTCTCCTATTGTGGCCGGCCTGCACTCAAATCAGCACCAACCATCCCAAAACAGCACCTCAACCTCTCCCCTCGCTGAGTTGGCAAGTGGGCATCTCCCACTTTGGTTCGTGCATCAAGGAGATCGATCGTAGGCGCGTTTCGGTTCGTGGGTTCGCTTGGAATCGCGTGGAAAGGCTTCTCGCTCGTGGATTTCATTGCTAGGCTTTGCTTGGTCGCGTTCATCGTCATTAAGAGGCAAGTAACTTGTACATAATGTCACTAGTTTGATACAAGTCAAAAAGTTCACTAATAGGGTAGTTGAGACTAGATACGACTAAAAATTGGATTTTTATTTGTGGGTTTTGTCTCTATTGTGTAAATCAGGCTATAGATGACTTAGGACATTAGAATTGATAGGTTTATGCCGTAGGTTTCACCCAAAGCGCGATTTTGATCGCGTATGTCATATATCGCATGAGTCGTGTTTGATGGTTTAGCCATATGAGAATAATTAGGTTTTGACATGTTAGAAACCCTTAGATATGATATTTAGATAATGGGTAGGATGCGTTTCGAATTTGGATGAGTTTGGTTCTTTTTTTGTAGAAGTTATGACGTTTCTAAGATGAGTTGTGAAATCTGGAAATTCAGGCTGTGCTGTATTGATTACTGTTTTTACCTGGGTTAGAGTCCGAATCTCAACGTGGACATTTCACAGTAAATCGTAGAGAATTGAATCTATTTTCAAACCCAACTGGTTTTACTTCGTTTGGAGTTCGTATGCTGGAGATATGATAATTTTAGTATATGTATGTCGGTAGTTTTCAGATTCAGTTTGGGGTAGTTTTTGTTAACTATTTATTTTCAAGATCTAGGTTATACATGATACCATGCCATGATACTTTGCCCAGTGTTTCCCCATGATGTTAGGAAGTTCCTAGATTTATGTGGTATTTTAAAGATAAGTTTTAAGTGATGTTTTATATCCTTTTCCATGATCTACTTTTTCTGTAAACTGCGTGTTGTGCTATGTTGATTTCAGTTTTCACCCTATTTATATTTACTGTATGAAAATTTTACGTGAGATATGAAAGTTGGAGAATTTTATCTACTTTTATCCCGTTTTGGCAGAACTGGATTTCGATGCGCTGTTTGCGAGATATGTTTGTTTTCGTACAACAGTGTTGAGAAATTTCAGATTCAGCAAAACCAGGTTTTGTGTTGCTTTTCATTTTTGACGACTTAGTTATACTTCCTGGAAAATTATGAAAATTATTATTTTTGAGTCTATATATTTAGGGGATTATCCCAGATTTTTTGTGGATTTATTTGATGAGTTTACATGCTGTTTTTTATGTGTTGGAAATCATTCCCCTGTTTTCTGGCTGTACATGAAATTTGTGTTGAAATGAGTTTTAAGCTGAGATGTTGTGAACTAGTATAGGACTTTATTATACTCGTTAGAAGCGTGTGGATGTCTAGTTTCTAGATCCTTTGACGGATCATGATTTGCATTCTTGTAGCTCTTTGAATCACTGATTTAGTGCTGACTAGTCTTGCTGTCCTGATTATGAACCTAGTATATTTTGCTCGTATATGTGAATCTATATTACCCATGCACGCTGATTTGATATCCTGAACCTATACCTGATACCATTATGCTTATTTGACACTATTTTGCGCGTAATCATGCTTGTTGAACATTAATAATTAAAAGTAACTAAGCCGGGGTTAATGGGAAAGATCTAGTAGTGGATAATTCAGAAACGTGTACTCGGAAGGGGGCCCGTATTTTCCACATTTGGAATTTGGTATATGATTTGGAATATTTGACATTTGGAATTTGGTATATGATTTGGAATATTTGGAATTTGGTATATGATTTGGATTACTGTTCCTGAGTACACTGCCCTGCATGGTCCCCTACAAAATCTAAAGCGAAACTGTTGTGTTGTAGCAACCATGTAGGATGGGTTGCATGTCGTGCTACCTAGATAGTAATCACACAAGACTTGAACTTAATACATGAACATGATACTTGACATGATATATGTGTGCTTGACTACATGATACATGAGACTTGAATTACTTGAAACATGATACGTGATACACGATTACATGACACTTGACACTTGATGCATGTTTATAGGATACCTGATTGATACTTTTACCATGCTAGTTTGTCTAGGTTGACATTATACATATACCATGTGCTAGTTAGTTATCCCCTTTCCATGTGCTTGTATCCTACTCTATTTGTGACCCGAACTTGCCATTGACGGATACTTATGTTTTCTCTTTTCTCTTTCCTGCATTCGTTGTATTGCAGATTTTGGATGATAGGTTCCTGAAGGTATTGGCAAGATGAGGGGCTAGAGGCTGAAATTTTGCTATTATTATCTCTTATAGTTGCTTGAACAAATATTGTATTTTGAGACTTGTAATTATTCTTGTATTTGGGCATTATGACCTAGGAATATTGTGTATTTCAGATCATAACTATTTGAGATTAATCTATTTTATTTCAAGTATTTTTGTTGGTATTTGGTTCATAAGTGCATGTGGTTGATCTTTTTCTGGCTTCCGACTCTAATTATACTGTGATATGTTGTAAAGATTTCTTGAACAGCTTATGGATGATGAAATCATTCACTGGGCTTTTGTTACGTACTCGTATTCTGTGTATTTGGGAAGCGAGGCGTGACAAAACCATTACCCCAAAAAATAAAGATTACTTTGTTTTGCTAAATACTTCATATTTTTCATCAAGTATAATGGCAACAATTCTTGCATCTAAAAATAAAAAAAAAACAAATCAAATCAATCACATCTCATCTAAAATGATTTCTTCTTGCATTTTTAAAAGCAAAATCATCAATTATATGTTCAACCTCAATATTTTTCAACATATTCTTTTTAATACTTAAAATTGTTAATCCATTTAACCTATCTTGATTCATATTATTAGCAGATACGATTTTAATCATTTTAATTTTGAAAAGCTTCTTTCCGCAGATGCCACTGTCACATGTACATGCACTATAATCCTATAAGCAACCAAATATTTGGAAACATATCTTTTTTTTTGGGTGCAAACTCCATAATTTTAATGGAATGTCATGCTTTATTTGTTTCGTATGCTTCACTTGGTAGCATTTCTTGCAATATTTATAATTCTGAAAGTAAATAATTCATATCAATATTAGACATCTCACAATGTTTCAAAGCAATTTCAAGTTGCATACAACAATTTTTTATTTCATCATCATCCAATGAAACTAACCGTGATGCATCAAATAAGAAGCCTAATATAGATTCAAAAATTTGCATTTTTTCAAATCCACTCTTCAATTGAGAAAGTGCCGTATTAACTAAAATAAGAAAATAATCAGTTGTAAAATTTTCTTGAGTATATTGTTGCTCTCTATCCGTATCAGGAATCTCATCAAAAAGTCTCTTTATAAAAACCCCACGTTTTACAGGAAATAAGAGCTCAATTTCCATTTCAGATGAAATTTAGCTTCAATCATAGCAGAAATAAATCAATTTTCTCTATATTTAAAAAAAATAAAACCAACAATTCCAAGTTTTTAATTGCAACATCAAGAAGTATATCTTCAGTCTATAACTTTTTACTCACTAAGTTTATGCTAATTTAATTAAAGTTTGATTGAGAATATAATATATAACTAAGAACACTTTCTGAACCATTAATTAGCAAATAGGAATTTAAAAAGTAAAAATTAAAATTCGAAAACCATTAATTAGCAAACAAGAATTAAAAAGGTAAAAAATAAAAATTTAAAAAATAAATAACCATTAATTAGTAAACAAGAATATAGAAAGTAAAGAAAAATTGCTCTTGTTGAGTTGAAATTTCTTTAGCTTCAATCATAGCAGAAATAAATCCATTTTCTCTATATTTTTAAAAAATTGAAACCAACCATTCCAAGTTTTTAATTGCAACATCAAAAAGTACATTTTCAGTCTGTAACTTTTTACTCACTAAGTTTATGCTAATTTAATTAAAGTTTGATTCAGAATGTTGTATATAACTAAGAACACTTTCTGAACCATTAATTAGCAAATAGGAATTTAAAAAGTAAAAATTAAAATTCGGAAACCATTAATTAGCAAACAAGAATTAATAAGGTAAAAAAATAAAAAAATAAATAACCATTAATTAGTAAACAAGAATATAAAAAGTAAAGAAAAATTGCTCTTGTTGAGAGTTGAACTCAAAGACCTCCCACCTACTAAACAGGTGCCCTAACCAACTGAGCTATAAAACCTTTTACATTCTTAGTTCAAATATTAATTAGTTATAGTGTTACAAACCCATTATACTTACAAAATTTTGTGCCCCTCATCAGACTTGGGCCCTGAGCGGTCGCCCAGCCCGTCCTAGGTCAGGGCCGGCCCTGACTGCAGCACTTTTTTTGACCCTTTTGTTTTCCAACCAAAAAGAGAGGGGAAAATCACTATTCATCTGATTTTAAATTGATTTCTCTCTCATATCTCTTCACATTATCTAATAACATGACTCCACCTGTTACTCTACAATTATTTTTTACAAACTTTTTATTTTTTTACTAACCTCTATTATACACTATAGTAAAACTACAATCAAACAAACCATTTTTTTAGAACTTATTTTCAAATATTTTTTTTTTCTCCCAATAGTAATCTCTTAGATTGGATATATTTTACAACCAACCAAACTATCCCATGGTGAAAATAAGAAATGAAGTAACTAGATTATATCATTTGTCATGTATTTTTCCTTGATGGAAGATACCAAGTAGCTAGTGTTAATTCAACGATGAGGCTTTCAGAAGTACTGTTGAGGGCGAGATCGATTAGCAAGATAAACTGAGACTTGAGGAAATAATGAGCCTATTTGTAAGTGAATAAACTCGACACTTGGTTTTATTCATGTAATTAGCTTAAAACTACACCAGAATTTCAAATAGTGCCTGAAAATTTTATTTTTATGCTCTAACTAGTCTGAGGTTTTTTTTTTTTTTTTTTTTTGACTTAAAGATGACCGCATCATCACTTTATTAATGAAAAGTTAACAAAACAGAGTAGAGCATATTACATAGATTATAGATCTAAACAAAAGCCAAACATCAAAGAAACGACAACTCTAAACAATAGCCTCTAATGCATAAAAGAAAATACAGATACAACGAGGCAATATATGCCAATCCTTCGTCGTGAATGTTCTGATCTATTCCTCGTCATCCATACGAAGTCTCTTCCTTGCTCCTGCCTGACCTGCCCAATCGTGAATGAAGAAGAATATTCAATGCATCATAATAGGAAATCTATTATTGACATTACGAAAACATAATTAATTACGGTCTAGCCATAGACCCCATAAAGTAGCCACAGCCACAATATTCCAGGCTATTCTATCCTCTTTCTTGATAAGATCTACCCTCCAATGACCTCACACCTCTGTGCCAGATCTAGGAACATCAATGCATCTAAATCCTAAACTCACTACATCTCAGGCAAGCTTGGCCTTAGGACAACAAAATAATAGGTGATTGGTATCCTCATCCGCACTTAGACATCTCGAACATCTAATGTCAATTTGCATAGTGCATTTCTATAAGTTGATCTTAGATAAGATAGCGTCATTCATCACTAACAAAATAAACACTCTGACTTTCAAAGGCGCCTTGATACTCCAAATGATGTTGGCCTCGTCACATCATAATCCTCCATCGTTAAGCCATTTGTACATAGATGGTACCGTGAATGAATTAGAAGGCTCCAGATTCCAGGTTCTTTCGTCGTCTGTATCAGTAGTGTATCTTCCTTCCGTCCGAATGAAGTTGTTGAGATTTTGCAGTTGATTAGTACTTTCCTGCGAAAGCTGTTCTGAAACCTCGAGCTTGAGCTTCCCGTTACGCCATACATCCACAACTAAAGTGTTGGTATCAATCGTAGCCGTTGTACCTTTCAGAAATAAACGAAGAAGGCTCAAATGTCCACACCATTTGTCTTTCCAAAATATGGTATCTTTTCCATTCCCAATCCTACACAATGTATTAGAATGGAAAGCCTCCCCAACTTTCGCCATGCCTTTTCATAGGAACGATGCTTTTCCGTGCGCGCTTCTCCCCCCATATCTATATTTTTTCCTATATCGATAAGCCGCAAATGATTTACACCACAAAATGTTTCGTCTCCTTTTCATTTTCCACCACCACTTACTCATCAACGCTTTATTCATGTCTTTTAAGTCCAAAATTTCGAGACCTCCAAATTTCCTCCTCTTACACACCCTACCCTATTTCACCAAGTGGAACCCTTTATTGGTCTCATAAGCTCCCTTTCATAAGAATCTTCTTCTGCATTTGTCTATTTTGTTGATGACCCATGATGGTAGCTCATAGATAGACATTAAGTACATCGGGAGACCACTGATCACCGAGTTTAATAGCATTATTCTTCCCCCCCCCCAGTGATAGAAGACATCCCTTCCACCATGCCAATCTTTTTTTAATCTTATCCATCAAAAGTTGCCAATCATCTCTATGCAGAGCCCCCGCTCTAATGGGCATTCCTAGATAGTTGAGATGGAACTGTCCAATATCACAACCGATATAACTCTTGATGGTGTTAATAGAGATGGATAACTGCTCACTGATGGGTAGAATGTAGCTCTTCTTTAAGTTCACTTTCATTCCGATCCAAGCTTCAAAGCATTGTAGGACCATGCCGATGGCCAAAATTTCCTCTTCCCTTCCAGCACAGAACATCAGGGTATCATCTACATATTGAAGGATTGAAATCTCATCTGGAATTCCTTTAATGGCGATTCCACAGATAACTTCCTGTTCTCTACCTCTCTTGATCATTTCGGGCAGGCCATCTGCCACAATAGCGAATAAAAGAGAAGAAAGTGGATCTCCTTGCAAGTGTCCTCTGCGACATTTGATTTCCTTCCCTAAAATTTCCATTTACTTGAATAAATGATTTCCCTCCTTTGACCCATGTCTTGATCCACGATCTCCACTTTATTCCAAAATCTTTGAACTGTAATGCTTCATCCACGCACTCCCATTCCACTTAGTCATAAGCCTTTTCAAAGTCAAATTTTAATAGAATTCCATCAGCTTTATCTTTGTTTCCTCTATAAACAATCACGTGTGCAGATGCTATGCTATCCATGATGTATCTTCCTCTGATAAACCCACTCTGAGATTCTCCGACCATATCATTTAGATGTGGAGACAATCTATGTGCTAACACCATAGTAATAATTTTGAAAGAGCCATTTAGGAGACTAATTGATCTTAAATCTTCTACTCTTAGCACCTCCTTCTTTTTTTGGATTAGGACGATATTTACATAATTAATCCTATCCAAATCAGCAACTCCATCGTAGAATTCATGGAAGATGTTCATGAGATCCTTCTTGATGATATTCCAGTAGAGTTTGTAGAAGAAAACTGAAAGTCCGTCCGGTCCAGGTGCCTTGTCCTATCCTAAATCTTTAACAACGCTTAATACTTCCTCTTATGTGAACATTCTCTCAAGTCCATCGCTTCAATCTATCCTTGATGAGCTCCACATATCTGGTAGCAACTTACATCTGTTTGTTTTACTCCTTCCCAATAGCTCTTTAAACCTTCTGTCTATGTGTTGCCTAATCAATCCTTCATTCTCAGACCAAACTCCGACGATCAGTAATCGGTAATGCGATTTTGTCTCCTTCTTCCATTTGCTACCTTATGGAAGAATTTCGCATTTACATCACATTCTTTTAGCCACTTTACACTTGATAGTTGTCTCCAATATTGCTCTTCCATTGCTCCTATCTGTTGGATATCAAGTCTATTCTTGGATAGCTCCTCAATCTCAGCGCCAAGAAGGTCCCTTTCCTCTTGTATAATTTCTAATTCTTGAACCCTTTTACCCAACTCTTCCCTCTTTATTTTGATTAACCCAAATTCTTGCTTTGCCCACTCCTTCAACCGTTTACGAAGCCATCTCGTCGTTTCAATCCATGTTCTAATTGCGTTACGTTCTCTGGTAGTCACGTTCTAGGATTCTTTAATGATTTTGCGGATATTGGTACACATTATCCATGCTTTCTCGAACCTGAATGGGTGCCGGTACATTGTGTTTCCATCGCCGCAGTCTAAGGCTAGGGTTAGATGATCCGAAGTGTATCTCGTAATACACTTCACGCTTGCCGATGGGAAAGTGTATTCCCATTCGAAAGACACCAAAATCCTGTCTAATTTAGTAAGTATAGGATTCGTCTGCATATTCGACCACGTAAATCTCCTATCCATTGACTCCATTTCCATCAGATCTAACTCGTTAATAGTGGAATTGAAGTTATCTCTATAGTGACGAGTAGCTCCTCTTCCTCTATGCTCATGTTGATATCTAGTAATGTTAAAATCTCCACCGATTACCGAGGGTCCATCCCATCTTCTTCTAATATCTTTAATCTCATCCCAAAGTACTCCTCGTCGTCTAGAATCACATGGGTCATAAACTGTTGTTACCACGTGCTCCCAACCATCAATCTTTCTTCTAATTCTAATAGAGGCTGTGAAGTCCCCAATCAATTCCTCAACAATCTCATATAATCTTTTATCTACTCCAACCGCAATTCCGCATGAAAATCCAACCGCCGATTTAAACCTCCAGTCGAAATCCTTCGCCCATCTAAAGCACTAGACTTCCTCAGTCTTAAGGTTATCTATCCTCGTTTCTTGGAAAGCACAAATGCTGGGTTTACTCCTACTAATCGTGTCACTAATTAGTCTTTTCTTGACTCTTTGCCTCATCCTTCTAACGTTCCAAAAGATATATAACATTAATAAGCTAAATAGACATCTAACATCTAATCCTCTAAAAGGGACTCTATTGCTTAACAACCTCCCCATTTTGTTTCTCCTTTAATCATATGGGCATGCTGGATCTGTTCGACTCTATTGGAACCCATGGCTAGATCATACAGACTTGCATAATGTATAAGGGAATCATCACTTAACAAATTTAAAACTGATAAATTTTTAGTCGAAATACCTCACAAGCGGACGCTGGTTCTTTGGCCTGTGACGCTGCCCTTAGATCATTTCGCATGGTCCTTGAGATCCCCATTTGTCCAATTGCATTTTGCTCTTCCTTTGATATTCCATCATTTTCTTGCTTGTGCTTCAAGAATCCCCTCCTCCTACCAACTCATGATCCTGCTTTTCCAAATTTTCTATGTATGTGTCACGCCCTGCTTCCCAAAATACGAAATACAAGCCCGTGTCGAAGGCCCAGTGAATGATATTAACATCATCTATAAGTTGTACCAGTCTTAACTCAACAATATGAAAAAGGAATAATCACAACCATGCAGAAAAACATAATCACATAAACAATTACTGAGATAAAATATGCAGTAGTCCAACATAATAACCAATAACTGGAAATAAGCAACAATTATGGGTCAACAAAGCCCGGGATACAAAGTTTAACAAATGTAACAATGCAATATAAAAAAATAATATGGAAGAAACAATTTATTTCAAAGCAGCTCCTGTTCCAATCCTAGAAGAACTGCTCATCAATGCCTTCTGGCAATTCTCCTTGTGCACCTGTGGTTGGATCAACTACAGTGGGGAAAAATGCCCGTTAGAGCAAGTACGAACAGCAAGTAGTGAAAAGCAAAGAGTAAAGGAACATGGTACATCAAGGAATATGAAGCAAGAACAAAATCAAAAGCAATAATAATGTCGATAAACAATTGTCATGATCAAGTGTACAAGTGTCAACTTTGATTTATTAGTATTTTATTTTTCCTATCTAGTACACGTACTACTGTGTTCCATACCACAGGTTCGGTGTATGCAAAACAGTATTCGTTTTAGATATAGTGATGGGATCTACAGAGCGTGTGCTGGGTGTAACAAGATAACATGATAACAAGCTCACAAGTATTTCTCCACCTTCCATGTCAATAGTCCATGTAAACAAGAAGGGCCCTATCGAGTACAGTTTCTGAGATTATTCACTACTAAGTCAACTCTTATTACCCCGACTTGTTTAATATTTTATTATGTCATTCATGATCATGCAAGTTTGTATAAGAGTATCAAGGTGATGATAAGGATGCAACAAAATAATGTGATGCATGATAATATACATGTAATTGTGAATCTGAAAAGAGCAGACACAACCATACTAAAACAACAATAACTCACAAAATACAATTCGTAATTTGATTCCGTCAAAAGGGATGTAAACTAGACATATGGGGCTACAATTCATATTCAGTAAGTTTCAATTTATTCTGATTACAACTAGGTCGATTACCCTAATCTTTACAGCTTAAGGGTTCTGGCAACAGCTTATAGTCAAAACTCTATATGTGAAATCAAGGTGTAAAATCAATATAAAAATCTAAAAAATTTAGAAAATGAATCCTAAGCATGTCTACTAAGTTTCTAGAGAGTTTCATGTCATTACACTACTGTTACTATGGTGTTTCAACTGAAAGTTGTGTCAGTATTTCACTGAACTGCAATTCTGGAAATACAGACCAGTAGTGACTAAAAGTGCAATAACTAACAACTCAGAGATCGGAATCTAGATCCGTAAGATTTTCTGGAAACTAGATTCATTGGGCAACAATTCCTTTTTTATATATTTCCAGTTGATTTTAATAGTAACAGGGTCAAAATCTCAGTACAACATGGGGCAGACAGCAAGAAATAATAAAATGTCATCATATACATTCTCAAAATGAATAACTATATGTTCTTGTATCATGGAATGCATCAACATTATATACAAGAAGTTAAGATGAATTTCTACAGTACACAAGGTAAGATTTTCAAGTTATGATTCAAGTACTAAAATCACAAATGATCAACATGCATTTAATCACTATATATTTCTCATATGCAAGTTCTAGTCAATTTGTTCATGTCGTGTGTGCATGCAAGTTTGGATTTGAATCAATGGATATTGGCATGAAGTCGAGGATACTTCGGGTTAGCTCGTGTAAACCCTCGATATCCCTAACGGAAGGTACATAATGCAATATTACGATAATCGAAAGAGAACTACTTGGGGAGATCAATAATCTTGAACTAGAAAAATTCAACGGGTTCAAGTGGACTTGCCTTTGGATGATGATTAGATCCGAATGTGCGAAGAATAACGGGATCGGAATCCCGGCGACACAGCGACGAGCAAATGATCACGATGATCACAGTCGGCATGGATCTTGATGGGGATCAAGATCGGATGATTGAATGGCGAGATCGAAGGTCAAGATCAAGACCAAGATGATGAACACGATTGCAATGATCAACGATCGAACGACTGAGATTGAATTGATCACAAAACAGAGCAAGGGGTGCTCTACGATGGGAGGTGGATGACGACTAGCTGCGGCATTGGGCAGCCGCAGGGTTCGGCTCGGTTCTGGAGGGTGTGCAGGAGCGGTCGATTGGTGGTCGTTGAAGGGTTGAGTTTCGGAGGCGGAAGGTTGTAGATGCAGGGGCGATGGTGGGTTCCTTCGAGGTCAAAATAGAGGAGAGGAAGTGACGATGATTGTGAGGGCTGTGGCGAGGGGGCATGCACGGCGATGAGGCAGACGACTAGGCGATTTGACGGAGGAGGAAGGCGACAAGGGAGGGAGGTAAAAAGGTGGTTCGACTAATTAGGGGGCTGAGGTGGCAGGAGGCAGGGCGTCGACTTGAGGGTGCGATAAGAGTAATGACAGTCGACTGTGGATGGTGGAAGATGGATATGACTATTGGTGTTGATGAGGAAGACGATGAGGATGATAATGGTAGCGGGAGTGGTTTGCTCGACAGTAAGGCTTCGAAGAGGTGGGTTGAGTGGGAGGCGAGCAGAGGCAGGCGACGGGATGAGGGACTGAGGTGCACGGAAGGTGAGGGCACGAGGACAGAAGATCGATGAAGATTGAGGGCGACGAGGCGCAGGGTGAACGGCAGGGAGACGAGGGGGTCGAGCGGAGGTGAACAGTAATAGGAGTTTGAACAGTGTAGGGGGTTAGAAGATGAAGGGGTTTTGGCTATGTTTAAGAAGAGAAAGAGAAAATTAGGGGGGTTAGTGGGCAGTTGGGATTAGTGGGAGAAGAAATCGTGAGAGAGATTGAGGGGAACGTGAAGTTGATCTGGTCAATAACAAGTAGGAGGAGAATTTGGGTTTGGGTATTGGGTAAAAAGGGAATCCAATAAGATGTGGGTTTGAGTTAGAATCCAATAGGAGATGGGCTTTGGTTGGGCTCAGGTTATTAATAAATAATGTAAATCAAATGAATATAAAATTGGGCTTTAGATGATGGGCTTCAATTTAAATAACTAAATAATACAATATAAACCAAAATCGATGGGCTTTACGATAATAATAATAATAATAGTAGTAGTAATAATAATAATAATAATAATAATAATACAAGACAGAATATAATTTTGGGTTCAACATTCTCGTGAAAGTAATTCAATAATAACAATAATAATAAAAATAATGAAAACAACAATAATAATAATAATAGTAATAATAATAATAATAATAATAATAATAATAATAATAATAATAACAACAACAACAACATTATACAGCAAAATAAGAATTTGGTTTATCAACTTTATATTAAAATAATCCGAACAGAAATATATATAGTCGATCAATTATAAATATAAATTACATCGTTATTCAAAGTAAATATAATTGTCGATTATAAAACACTTAGTAAAAGATTCGAAACCAATTTAGCAAAAAGTAAGTTTATAAATAATCAAAATACCAAAAATATTCAGGAAATACGTATTTACGAGAATGAGGGTTACAATATGTATCGGAAATGTGATTGTCGTCTCGCACTCCGTCTAAAGCTCCTATGATCTCACCGTGTAAATGGTGACCATCAATATTCAACTCACTGCCAATACCCTCTCCTTCACATTAAATATCATCCTCATCATTAGAAGTATGCATCTTCTTGGATTCCTCGTATTCAATAGCTGTCACCCCATCAGTTATAGAATTAAATGAATTTTCTTGCACACCTTCCTTAAGGCCCACCTTCTCAGGCCCAATAGCATGGCCCACAATTTTGTTTCTCATCATAGCTGTCATTACCAATCTAATAGATTCCTCCACCCCCTCTTTGGAAAACGACAATACCTCAACGTCTACTAAGAGCATCTGTAGTCGTTGATACCCATATTTTGGGTATTTAGCAAATAGAAAAAGGAAAAAATGACTTTGTGCTGCAGTCGTCGCAACCCAAAATTTGAGTTTTTGGACTATTAAATCCTCAGACGAAACATTATTTATCGTCCCTCATTTTAAAAAAAGAATTATTTAAAAATTAACTGGAACGGATGAAGGATGATTCACCGTCCCTAAAAAAAATTCAATTAAATTTTTTTTGATGGGATAGGAAATGATTTCCCGTCCGTCGATTTTTTTAAAAATTAAATTGTGGGACGGGCCAATTTTTTTATAAAATAAATCGATCATCTCCCGTCCAACGATTTATCAAAAAAAAAATCTGGACGGGAAATGATTTCCATCCGATACGGGTAAAATAAAAGAAAATTCAACCGATGAAAGATGATCTTTCGTCCTGATCGAACGGAAGAAAAATCATCTTTCGTCGGCTAATTTTTCCAAATTTCTATTTCATCTGCCAAATTTGGTAGACTACTATTCCTCTAAAACCCAAATTTTGGGTTTATAGCCAACGACTGGAGCACATAAATTTCTATTTTCTGAAAATTTTGGCAAAATAGCCAACGACTACAGATGCTCTTAGCCTCCATCTCTCAGTACATCGATCGCCCCACCATCGTTTTTTCTTCCAAAATTCTAGCTTTCTTCCTCGCCAACTGTGTACACCCCATCCCATCACATGTCCCTTCGCCATTAAACGTCGAGCCCTGTGCGGCTCCTGCCGTTGAATCTAGTATTGTCGATGGAGACCTGCTGCCATCTTTGACCCCTGACTCGCTGAGGAAGTGTAACCCATGTTTTTTATTTTATGTATTTTTGGATGTATTTTTCTTCTTTTGTGTATTTATTCTCATTGTATCTCTCTTGAACCATATATTGGATCTTCATTTTCAATATAGTCATTTTTGTCGTCTCATTGGAGTTCTTTATTCATTGTCTCCTATTATTCCATCTCGGTTTGATCGAGCTTATATTTCGACCCCCATTATTTATCCATGTCCTATTTTATTCATTCATTTTAAATCCTATTCTAGATTTTCTTTGTGGATCTATTCATACCCATTAGCTTGATAACCCTATAACCCTATTAAGCTAATACTGCCTAAACCCAATATCCTATTACCCACACCCATGGCACCCGGTAACCGTTTGCGTACCCGTTACCTGTATTACCCCATCATCAGCCGTCACCCCTCAACTAAACCCTAACACATTTTTTTACCCACCTATATAACCAATGATGTATTTACCCAAACCCTACCTTCTATACAAACCCTAGCCGAACCCTGTGCCCCTGCACCTTCCCGTCCTCCCGCTCTCTCTCCCTCATGTGCCTGCCCCATTTCCCGAGCCTTGCAATCCTCTCCATCGCAGCACCCTCCCTCGTCTCCTCACCTCCTCCTCGCGACAGCAGCCACAATAGACCCCTACAAGCTCCCCTCCGACGTCAGTCTGCGACGACGTCAGCCAGGTGACTCAGTCAGCCGCCAGTGCTCCTTCCGATGCAGCAAGCAGCACGTGTGCTATCCACCGTGCTATGTTCCCCTTCTGCTGCAACAGCAAGCATCTTTGGCCACTGTCCGTTGTCTTGTCATCTGTCTCCCTCTTGCTCTCTCTTTGTGTGCGTGTTGATTTGTGGCCTTGTTCGTGGTTCGTGTTCGGAGTTCGTTCGTTGTGTTCGTTCTTCGAGAATCCGTCTGTTATTCTTGCTCCTTGCACCTGTTCCCGTCGTCGTCTGTAAGACAAGTAACTTGTATTCTTTTCTTTGTGTAATACAAGTACTAAATACTGTCTATAGTGTAGTTGTGTTCTAGAGATAATTCTTGTGTGAAACTCCTGTTGTATCTTGTCTGTATTGTGTTGAACCGCTCGTAGTTGCCTCATTACACACATGACATGAAATAACCTAGGGATGACCACTTCTTGATATATACATATATGTTGTTCGTATGATATCGTGTGCTTGATTGTGTTAGTTGTGGTATACTTGTTGTAGGCATGTTAAATACCGTATACTGTGTTGCTTGGACATCTAGTACACTATATTTCACGTTTGGTTATGTTTTGGATGAGTTTTATATGAACTAGTTGATTTTGTGCATAAAGGACATTTTCTGTTTTGCTGGTTCCCCGTTTTTGTTCAGTAATTTAGACCCTATTAAGGTCAGTATATGAAAATATTTTGTGAACATGAATTATAGAGAATTCTGTCTACTTTCCAGAATTTTTGACAGATCTCAGTTTCGATTTATGAGTTTCGAGTTATGATTATTTTAATACAGATGTGTTTAAAATTCCAGATCCAGTTTTATATGAATTCTGCATGGTAATTTATTTTCTACTCATGTTAAACATAATATTTTGATCCAATATTTTTCTGGTTATAACTAGACTTGATTGGGATTAACCCCTAATTTTTGTGGATTTAATTAGCAACTTTTACAAACTATTCTATACTTGCAAACAACTACTTTACATGCAGAATTTTCTTGCTGTTCAGTAAAGATACATAATATCGACCGAATTCTATTTGCTGTCTATAAAAACTTTGTGAATATAAATTATAGCCTACTGTATCTATTTTATCACCCTTTTTACGGATCTGGATTTTGATTTATATTTTGTGAGATATTGCTGTTTTAGTACTGCAGTGTTTATGATTCCAGCTGATTTACAAAACTACTGTATCTTGCTGCTTTCTTATTTTAATTGACTATTCTATCTATGTTGAAAAATTATGAAACTTTAATTTCTATTACTAAACATACTACGGAATTCTCCAGATTTTTCGTGGATTTAATTAGTGAGTTTTCATGCTGTTTTCCTGTTTATGAATACAAACTCCTGATTTCTGGCTGAACATGTTTTCTGGATACAAATCTGTTTTGAGCCTTGTTTTTGTGAAATACCATATGACTTATATATATTTGTTGGATTCGGCCAGGAGTCTATTTTCCAGATTCTCTGACGGATCCAGGTTTTCATGTTTGTGCCAACGGAAATCCCAGATTTAGTGCAGTACTATCTTGCTGTCCTGAACTAGAATTCTCGTTGTCCTAATCTTTCATGTGTTGCCTTTCACCTGTGCATGTTTATCTTTCAACCTGAACCTGTTACTTGTTCATGCCATTTTATTCTTGTCCTATTTGTGACACATACATGCCTGTTTGATAATAATAATAAATAACCATGCCGGGGTTAAAGGGAAAGATCTAATAGTGGAAAATATAGAAATGTGTACTCGGAAGGAGATCTATAGATCCTACGTGATATTTCACACTTGAGGCTTGATATTTCATACTTGAGGCTTGATATTTCACACTTGAGGCTTGATATTTCATACTTGAGGCTTGATACTTGATTACTTGAAGTTTGTCCCTGAGTACACTGTCCTCTATGATCCACTATAAAATCTAGACATAATTTGTTTGAATGTAGCAACCATGTGGTAAAAACCTAGGAACGCATGAAGTGCTAGCCTAGATAGATTTAATACAAGACTAGAACATGATCACTTGACACTTGCTACTTATTACCTGTACATAATACTTGATACTTGTTACTCGTTACTTGTTACTTGTTTGCGTGATACTTGTTTCACTTGACACTTGATACATGCCACTTGCACTTGTTCATCTTGCCATACTAGTTGTTCTTTTTTGTTATCATGTCTATTCCATGTTATTTGTTTACCCTTTTCCTGTACTTGTGTCTGCACTACAAGCGGTCTGTACTTGCATTGACGGGTATTTTGTTTTCTTTTCCTCTTCCTGCAATTTTGTTAAATTGCAGATTATGGAGATCAGCAGCCTGATGGAGTTGGTGATATGAGATTCTAGTTACTGGAGATTTTTGTCATATCTATTTTTTTTTTCTTGTCGCTTATCTTGAACAATTGTACTTGGTTACTTGGATTATTTTGTATTGGGCAATGTGACCAGGGATTATTGACTTGTTCATATATGGTTTATTTGAGATTAATATATTTTGTTTCAAGTAAATCCTGTTGGTATTTTGATTCAGTTATGCATGCGTGGTGGTATTTTGATTCAGTTATGCATGCGTGGTTGACTTCTCTGGCTTCCGACTCTGATTATTCTTGTGAAATGTTGTAAAGATCCTGACAGCTTATGGATGATGAAAATCATCCGCTGGGCTTAGTCACATATCCGTATTCCGTATCTCTTTTTGAGAAGTAGTGCGTGACAGGAAGTGATGAGTAAGCCACATCATTTCTGTCATGAGATGAGCAATCCTGATTCATTGGCCTCCGATCGAGAGGAGGAGAATTATTCTTGATCAGTGTCTTTGTTGTACGCTTGGGATTGTCTTGCTCCAAATCCAATGGCCGATGCCTGTCTTCTACCTCTCGCTCCGCCGTCTGTTCATCTTCCTCGTCAAGCTCCTTCAAAAAATCGTCACAGAATGTAACATTCTTCTTGCTCTTCGTAATGACTTTAACCTCATAAATCTCTTGCTCAAAGTCTACTAATATCATCGACGAGATATCCTCTAACTTCGCAACTTCGATTCGAAGCCTAGCATATTCTCTGCGAGTTTGATGCATTGTATTTTTATCTATGTCGATGAACTTGGCAAAACCTCTGACCAAATTATGGAATCTGGAGCGAACCCAACAGTGGTATGGAAAATTATATAGTCAAATCCATATTGAATGGAGAAAATCTACTTTAAGAGCCCCGATGTTTGCGAGATGATCTCTAAAAAGTTATGTAGAAGTCTGAACCCTCTAATCCTTCTAGTTGTAAAACCTCTAACGCTCCCTCCTCTTTTTGGTAGTGAACAAAGAATATGTTTTGGGTTGTTTGCTGCACTACCCAATTCTCGTTCGACGATGTCGTAATTGCTGCAGATAAAACCTCAGCAATGTCTTCACTCTTAGGATTTCTAGATTGTGCCTTCACAATAACACAATTCAGAAATCTCCTCTCGAACTTAGCCATCATCGGAGTCGGAGTAATCGTCGCACTCGCAACCTTCCTAGCTCCAGCCGAGCTATCTTGTGTTTTGCTCGAATCAAAAATGTTGAGGGAAGCCACAATGCTTGGTTCTTTGGTTGCTGCTTTCGTGATGATCTTGTTCTTCAAGCACGCCGTAGAGATGTGGCCATAACTCTTGCACACATAAGAGCATCTGTAGTCGTCTATACCCAAAATTTGGGTATTTAGCATATAGCAATAGAAATTTGACAATGAGTTGTAGTTGTCTAAACCCAAATTTTGCCATTTCTTCGACGGGCGGAATATCAGGGAAGAATATCATTTTCCGTGAGAGCAAAAAAAAAATTCGTAAAAAAAAAAAAAAAACCCGGACGGGATATCATATCCCATCCGAAAAAAGACTTTTTGAATAAAAGAGTTAATGGCCCATAATTATGAAGTATAGGCCTAAAGTATAGGATTTAAAAATCGAAAATGAGAACTTCCCATTTCTTGGACGGCATATGATCTCCCTTTTTGATTTTTTTAAAAAAAAGTTAGAAAATCGATTAGACGTGATATCATATCCCGTCCGATCTATTTAATAAAAATAATTAAAAGTCATCGATGGACGAGATATCATGTTCCAAATTCCAAATTTTAGCTTTTGCCATTTCTTCTCTCAAATTTGGCAGACAATTGTGCACCTCAAACCCCAAAAAAGGTATTTGGTCAACGATTACAGATGATTTTTGGCCAAATTATCTATATTTTTTGGATATTTGGCCAACGACTACAGATGCTATCACGAAACCAATCGTTTTTGCAATTGTGAATAGAGTGGCCCTTCTTTGCACATTTGTGGCAGTGCTGCCTACTATCGACTTTGGCCGAGTCTAGGAGATGTTGCTCCCCTTTTGTTCAACACTCATTTCCATCTTCTTCATCTTCTTGGGGTTCACCAAAATCCACTCTCCTTCTTCATCGTATCACTTACTAACAATCTCTGTTTTCGGCGACAGAGCAATACGATGAGCTCTATGTTCATCATATCATCTCTTGTCCGTCCTAATAATCTCAGCATAGGACCTCCTTTTACTCTCGAGAGATGCTCCTCGTACTCTCTCTGTCTGCCTTCTACCTTTTTCGATTCCATCCATCTTTCTCGATCGATCTCTATGATCACATCTAGGTTCGCGAGTTCTAGAGCGATCTCTTCTGCTGTCCTTGGTCCCCTCACCATATCGATCTCCACGATGCCTGCTCGCTTTGTCGCTCCCAATCTTGATCTCTCTCTCTTTTGGGCATGGCTAGAAACTTGCTCAAGTAGTTGCTGTTGAAGAAGGTGTTTAGGTGGTTGGGTTTGTTTGGGGCTGAGGTGTCTTGGTCTCTCCTCCTCATCTTAGAAGTTTTTTTTTTTTGTGTGTGTGTATCTCTAGTACCTTCAATCATCTTTTGTTCTCGATGATGGTTAATTAGTTTGGAAATGGTTGTAACTAGTCCCAGTTTTTGTTAGCGCAATGACATTAAACCCAATATTTTGCATCTTTTTTATTTTTTATTTTCCATCCTCTTAACAGTATTTTGTATAGAATGCTTGTATTTGCTGCTATGCTATATATCATCAACCACAATAAGAAACTTTAGTAGTATAGTGACTATAAAATCAACATGTTACAGATGCAAAGACTGGAAAGTTCATGCAATTATTTCAGAATCTACCTTCTTAACAGAATTATGAGGGTGAAAAAAAAAGGAGAAAGAAAAACAAAAAGGACATAACTTTATAAAACCCATTTGTTTTGCGCTTGATGTGAAAGCCCATCAACAGATGGGCTGGACTTGGGCCTTATTTCTGTTGGCCTTCTAACTAAGTCTTCCCTAACTAAGTCTGTCGTCTTCTTTCTCAGTCAGACCAAGCTCAGTCCCCTCCTACTCGCTGGCCTCTGGAATGACGAAATTGCCCCTCGATTCTTCACTCTAAATCTCCAATTCCGAAATCCCCCACTCTCAATATTCGCGCCCAAACCCTAACCAACGCAAGTACGTATCCTCTCTTCTCCCTCTTTTCACAGAATGTTAGATGTTGAAATCACCCCCAATTCAACTTTCTATTTATCCATTGGTAAAAAGGCAGTTCATAAAGCCGATGATTTGTTCTTCTTCTTCTTTAGTTTAGGATTATGAGGTGTTCGATAAATTGATGTTGTTGGGATATCTATGTGTGTTTTCTGTGATGAGAGGATGATGAAGATCGTAGTCGTAGGTGAAGAATTTTAGGCTATGACTGGAAAACAAAGTTAGGATACATATTGGTATAAGGGCATGTTTCGATACGGAGTTAAAGTGGAGGCTAGTGAAGGTGACTTGTATTTTGATCCGTTTGAGTCATTTTTTGGAGTTAAAGTTTCCTCAGGTTATCACACCTCAAAACTAATGGATAATTGTAGGTATCTGTATTCCAGTCTGACCAAATTGTTATTTTAAAGTTAAATATGGAGGTACAAGTGTGCAATCTTTAGGTATCTTACCTTTATTACTCTGTATCCTAATAGGGTGTTCTTCAAAGATACTGATAAGTAAGAATTAACATTGCTTTTTGTAGAGTTGACATTAATCCAGGTATCTTAACAGTTGGAACCCACTAATTTGCAATAGATTAAGGCATCATACCTTTAAAAACGTTGTCAAACAGGCCAAAGATAGGATAATGGAGGTATCTTAGGTAAGCCCAGTGCACGTACCTCTGGTTACCATCATACCAAGACCACATGCATAGAGTAATGATGATTGAAGTTAATTTTTGTTGTCGAGCTAAAGTTTTCTCAAGCACTCTTGTGTTCCTCTGATGCTTCACTTCCACAGGACTCATCATCTATACAGATTGTGTATGCTATTTCCATTTAGATTTTCACATGCAAACATTAGTGACATGTCCATTTTAGATAAGAGCCTTACATGGACATAATACTCATTTTCAGTGTTGGTGTAAGATAGATGTTAAACCTTAGACTATTTGTTAGTATGAACACTGTCAAAATAATTAAAACTCTTTTAGAGTAAAAAGAAAAGGAAAGAAAAGAAAAGAAAAGAAAAGAATATATGGTTTCTTCTTGAATTCCCCAAGTAATTGAAAGTCTTCCTGCCGTGCTACATGGTTGCATGCATTTATTTAGAGTGATGATTAGGATTTGGTGAGTAGGCTTTCTAGACAACCATGATGGAATTGTGCGTGTTATCCTTATTTTTCAGTCGCTACATTATCTAGCTAGTCGTAGCGAACTGTTTATTGCATTGCATTCTTTCAGTACATTATGTTCTCGGGTATTTTGATCTGAAGTTTATGTATCTCAAATAATGAATATTTATGGAGAGTTTATTTATCAGTGTTCTAAAAGTCACTGGGCGGTAGTCAGGCGGCTGATGGGGGGCTAGCACCTAGACCTTGTAAGCGGGGCCTAGCGGCTAGGCACTAGGCAGTTTTTGTATATATTTTTAAAATATATTTATATGAACATATAATATTGCATAAGATACAAGATATATATATATATATATATATAATACTAAAAAAATAACTAAAAAAAATCATAAATGAGAATTAACTCAATGGTAGAGCACTCGTTTTGTGTATTGCCCATTACCAGGATTCCAATGAGAGGGGCTATCAATTTGAGATTTTGACGATTTGAGACTTTGAGGATTTGGGGAAAGCATGAGCGATTTAGGGAATTTCAGATTTACGGATTTAAGTTTTTTGGGAAGAGAGGGAAGCACGAGGTCGGGATTTTGAAAATGAAAGGATTTAAGTGAACCGTTCACTTAACACACAACAAAACCCGCCCAAACCTGCCTAGACCCGCCTAAGCAGCCAAACTAATTTTTTAAAAGGCCCAAGCCCTAGGCGAGTCGGCTGGGGATAGCCTAGAGCCTAGGCGGGGCCTAGGCGGTCACCTAAGGGAATTTTTAGAACACTGTTATTTATATTCCTATTCATGTGATCACTATTATTACTTGCGTGGATTTGCTTATATACCTTGTTGAGCTTATAACTGTATAGCTTATGGATGGTGTAAGTTAGAATGCTTGTATCATTTGCTGGGCCTTAGTTGCGTGCCGTGGTGTCGTATATTGGGAAGCGGGGCGTGACATATTTTTTTGTAAAAGTGGATTGGTAGGCATAGCTACGAGACGTCAAGTGAGTAGGCGTTGGATTTGGAATATAGTCTACTTTCTAGAACCTCTAATGGAATTAGATTTGCATTCTCGTAGCAGCGGAAAAAGAAGTCTTAGTGCAGACGTGTACTGTTGTCCAGATTTGTAGTTGGTGTCCTTTGACTATTTATATTTTACTATTCTTGTGCTAATGACTTGTACCAGCATAGTAGGTCGATGGATTTTCTTTATATCATGTATTTGCATTCATCTTTTGATACTTTCTTGATTACCACACTTGATACTATTGTTCCCATCACCGATTGTACCGACCGCTTATTCATGGTCAACTATGATAAAAGAATGATAAGCCAGGGTCATAAAGGGTACAATTTAGTAGTGAACAATATAGGAGTGTATTTGGAAGGGGGGCCATGTTTTCCGTTGTTACCGCTGAATCTAGTGTGGGGGTAAACAGATAGAATTTGTGGACTCGTAGAAAACCTGAATAGCAAACACCCAACCTGTTCCGTCGGAGTTCGATCGCTGACTCCCTCCGTTCACCTGCAGGGAAGTGCGAGACACCGGGGTTGATCCCGGCGACGCACCCTCCGACGCTCTAGTCAGTAACCAGGAATGATTAAGAAAGAGCGTTAATAGGAAAAAGAGTGATTACCCTGTAACAGTGGTAGGTTGGAGGTATTTATAGCCGCCTTAGGGATCAGATTCGGAAGGTAGTAATTCCTGTGATCTGATAAGGAGTAAAATTCTCATAACCAGATTAGGAATCTGTTACCCTTAATTTCCAGTGGGAGGATAATGGCGAATCAGGCCCGTTGATTTGGCCTAATCAGAGACCCTGATTCTATCCAGCCGGACTGGGTCTGAATCGGGTCGGGACCCGTATCCAGCTGAGGTGGATTCGTTCGCGGGTTATCGGATCTGTGAGAAGGAGATCCAGTACCCGTTTCGAACCCATCTGTATGTGAGATTACCGTTTTACCCCTGGGCTTCAAGATTCGTGCTCGATTTGGGCGGTTCCGATTTAACCCCACTTTTAGCCATATCACGAGCCCCCCACTCCTAAAGACTGAGTTTGATCAACCTTTGAGGAGTAGTTTTACTGTTTTTAATGGCTGGCGGGGTTGTATCGGAGTCCAAACGGATGGTCTTTGAATCTTTGAAGGAGGTAGTGTGGCGATTCTTCAAGCTGGTTGCATCCTCAGTTGTTCTTGAGCTTTTCTGGCCGTTGGGTGATTTCTTTCTATTTTTTTGGATTATGTATTTAATTTTGCGAAGTGTTAACTAGTCGTTCGGGGGTATTAACAACGCGTTCCAGGCATTAATTGTTCGTTCAGGGGCCCGAAAATGTACCCCCGAATTCACAATTATTGCCTAGAATTTTTAGTTAATTTTTCCGAATTTTTAGAATTTTTTTCGCAATTTTTAAATAGATAAAACGATTAAAATAAATAAAAACTAATTTTTAATACCGATTTATGGCGTGGCGCGATCTGGGCCCTCTATCAGCGCTGAGCGCGATTTTCTGGGTGATCGAACGATCCGCCTTCCTCGGCAGATAGTTTCTTCGTATACGAGGGTCGGTTCCTCGTCCCCTTGGCTCGGCAGCTCGGGTTCCTCGTCCCCTCGGCTCGGCAGCTCGGCACATGGCTCGGAATCTGCCGAACTACGTGGCATGATCCTGAGCGTCCATCTCAGCGTGGATCCCTAAAAAGCGCTATCTTGTCGTTTAGCGAACGTGGCAAGATCTGAGCCGTCCATCATGACGAGCGCGTTTGTTGACAAGATCCAACGGCTGAGGAGGGTCGGCAGATTTTTTCTCCATATACGAGGGTCGGTTCCTCATCCGTTCGGCTCGGCAGCTCGACGCATAGCTCGGAATCAGCCGAACTACGTGGCATGATCCTGGGCGTCCATCTCAGCACGGATCCCCAAAAAATGCTATCTTGTCGTTTAGTGAACGTGGCAAGATCTGAGCCGTCCATCATGACGAGCGCGTTTTTTGACAAGATCCAACGGCTGAGGAGGGTCGGCGGATTTTTTCTCCATATACGAGGGTCGGTTTCTCGTCCCCTCGGCTCGGCAGCTCGGCGCATAGCTCGGAATCGGCCGAACTACGTGGCATGATCCTGAGCGTCCATCTCGCCGCGAATCCCCAAAAAACGCTATCTTGTCGTTTAGTGAACGTGGCAAGATCTGAGCCGTCCATCATGACGAGCGTGTTTTTTGACAAGATCCAACGGCTGAGGAGGGTCGGCGGATTTTTTCTCCATATACGAGGGTCGGTTCCTCGTCCCCTCGGTTCGGACATTCGGTGCTATTTAGCCGAGGTATGGAGTTAGACATTTTGAAGCATCTTGGCTCTGGAGTGTCGCCACCCTCCGACCTAGTGGCTCGGCTGCTTAGCCTAAGCTGTTCAGTAGCTCAGCTAAGTAGACCGGTGGTAGGAAGCTCGGAAGGTACACGTGGTCAGATCTGGAGCGTCCATCATTGCGGGAATCACGAGGACTGGGTTCAGATCACGAGAAAATGTTATTTTGTCGTTTTGTGAGCGTGGCGCAATCTGAATCGTCCATCGTGTCTTGACACGAATTTTGGAGAGATCCGACGATGATTCAGCCTCGGTAGGATTTTTCTCCATATATGAGGGTCGGTTCCTCGTTCCCTCGGTTCGGAGGCTCGGTGCCATTTAGCCGGGGTATGGAGTTAGACGTTTTGAAGCATCTTGGCTCTGGAGCATCGCCACCCTCCGACCTAGTGGCTCGGCTGCTTAGCCTAAGCTGTTCAGTAGCTCAGCTAAGCAGACCGGTGGCAGGAAGCTCGGAAGGTACACATGGTCAGATCTGGAGCGTCCATCATTGCGGGAATCACGAGGACTGGGTTCAGATCACGAGAAAACGTTATTTTGTCGTTTTGTGAGCGTGGCACAATCTGAACCGTCCATCATGTCTTGACACGAATTTTGGAGAGATCCGACGATGATTCATCCTCGGTAGGATTTTTCTCCATATATGAGGGTTGGTTCCTCGTCCCCTCGGTTCGGAGGCTCGGTGCCATTTAGCCGGGGTATGGAGTTAGACGTTTTGAAGCATCTTGGCTATGGAGCGTCGCCACCCTTCGACCTAGTGGCTCGGCTGCTTAGCCAAGCTGTTCAGTAGCTCGGCTAAGCAGACCGGTGGCAGGAAGCTCGGAAGGTACACGTGGTCAGATCTGGAGCGTCCATCATTGCGTGAATCACGAGGACTGGGTTCAGATCACGAGAAAACATTATTTTGTCGTTTTGTGAGCGTGGCGCAGTCTGAACCGTCTATCGTGTCTTGACACGAATTTTGGAGAGATCCGATGATGATTCAGCCTCGATAGGATTTTTCTCCATATATGAGGGTCGGTTCCTCGTCCCTTCGGTTCGGAGGCTCGGTGCCGTTTAGCCGAGGTATGGAGTTGGACGTTTTGAAGGGACTCAGTAGCTCGGTTGCTCAGCCAAGATGCTCGATAGCCCGGCTCGGCAGCCCGGTGGCCGAGTCGTGGACTTAAGTGATTTGAGGAGTCTTTGCTTTCGAAACGTCGCAACTCTCCGCTTGGCGCTTTGGCTTCTTAGTGGGCTTTTTAGATTCCCAAGGAAGCCCAACATCACACTAGGTTATAAGCTCTCACTCCCCCACCCCCAAGTTCATTTCACTTTTTACTCCAAACTTTCACTTTCACTCTCTGCGTTCTCTGCTAGCGGCAATTTTTTGCTCCAAGGCGGTTACGTTAGCTGTCGCGTGGGCCAGGTGATTTTCGGCGATCTTATTCCGACCGTGAACGTCACTTCAAGGTCAGTTTACTTGCCTTAGCCTTTTTCTAGAGATGTCAAAGGTTGACTCGGGGAGTGAGGCCTCGTCCTCGGGCGATAGTGGTGCCGAGGAGAGGAGGCAGATGAAGATCCGAAGGAAGGGGAAGCAGGTGGCCGAGCCGTCTGTGGCCGAGGCAAAGAAGAAGAAGAAGAGGGTAGTGGCCCAATCTCCTGTAGTCGAGGAGATTATGGAGAATCCGAGGCAAGCCCCTGAGATGGGCCGGTACCCTTGTGTACTGTCCGGGCATGCTGGGGTTAGGCAATACGAGGGCGACCTTATGAAGAAGGCGATCATAGGTCAGTCGGAAGTTTATGAAGAGAACAACCCAATTCTGACCACCGAGGCTGACGAGATTGGATCGGTGCTGTCTGAGAGGGACCTGCTCCGGATCAGAAAAGGGTTCGCCATCCCTCCGGAGTACAAGCTCATTCTCCCCGGCCCTGGGATGCGAGCGAACTCCAAGCTGTCGTCGTCGGATATGTGCATGTTCGACTACGACTCTCTGAACGCCGGACTGCACTTTCCCCTGCACCCTTTCATTTGTCAGGTCCTCGGGTGGTATTGCCTTGCGCCGACCCAATTTATGCCGAACACGTGGCGCCATGTTAACGCCTTCCTGCTGCAGTGCCGCAACGCCGAGGTCGAACCAGACCTGACGATCTTCCGAAGCATGTATCGGATAAACCGGATGCACAAGACCGAGCATCGCTACTACCTGGTGTTGGATCCTGTAGGCGAGACAACAAACACTAGAGGGGGGTGAATAGTGTTAATAAAAAACTGCGGAAATTTTCTCGGTGCAGTCGACTTGGTTATGAACCAGTCGACTGATATAAACCAAATAAAGCAAAACAATAACTCTGTGCAGTCGACTGATGGATAAGATAGACGACTGAAGACACAATGAAACTACAACTGAAAAGGCACTGACCAGTCGACTGATAGTGCAAGGAGTCGACTGTCCAGACACTTTTTGCAGAACTTAAGTAAACAAGAGTAAATGCAAAATCAAGACAATCAATCACAGAGTACACAAGATATATCCTGGTTCGATCCTCCCGACCTACATCCAGTCCCCAAGCAACCCACTTGAGATTTCCACTATTTTTGAAAAAGATTACAAGAATACCCTACGGCGTTACGACAACAACCTTGTCTAACCCGTAGTCCTTTCTCTCAACCAGAGAAAGCAGACCCACTCTACTACCAAGAGTGAAACAAAACCGACTCTACAACCTAGAGTCAAAAACACTCTCCAACCGAGAGCAAAAGAACAAGAAATACTTTACAGTCAACCTATAGCCTTGTTGGTGTTTGTGTTGATGCACGTGGCTAAAAAACAAGGTTGACTTCTATACTCAGTCCAGAGCGAATTCGTTGCTATACTGGACTGAATGTAGAGAACCAAAGAGTATGAACTTGAAAGCTTTATTCTCAAAAATATCACTTAGAATTTTTTCACAAGGAATGCTCGGATTTTTAAAAAGAATTCTGTAGATCTTTTCAGTGAGATCTAAACTCTACTTAAAGAGTTTGATCTCCTGGACGTTGGGAGACAGTTACTCCAACTGTCAACCAACGGATCTAAGCTTTTGAGTTTGAAAAAAATTCGATTTTGAAAAACAGAAAAACGGTCAAAAGCTCTCGAACAGTCGACTGGGTTGCCATATGAGTCGACTGATCAGAGTTTGAATAAATTTAAACAGTTTTGTACTATCAGTCGACTGGCAGATGCTTAAGTCGACTGGTACTCAAAAGTTAAATTACTTCAAACTGTTTTGACTCTTTTTGGGGGGTTTTTAAGAGACACATTATGAAATTTTGAGTGTGTGTGTGACAAGGCTTTACTTCAGACTAAGACTCAACAGAAAGTAAGATACAATGTTTTTACAAGACACTTCAATTTTGACACAATTGAGCTAAAGGTCTTGAGTCTTGAGTCTTGTCTTGAGTGAAGTCTTGAATCTTGTCTGAGTGAAGTCTTTAATCTGTATCCTTTGAGCTTGTTCATTTGTTCAGCTGAAATAGTCTTTTGTATGTACAACCTGCAATGTTAGCTGTATAACAGAGACACATGTTGCACTGTGTTGTGATCATCAAAATCAAGAATCAACACCTGGCGCCGAGGAAAGGCGTTCGGATTATAGAAAACCCGGACTCGATTAAAGGCTGGAAGGAGATGTTCTTCATATTGAGGGAGCCGTCGATGCTGCAAGTTCCGAGCCGGTGGAAGGTAGAGGTGCCAAAGTTCGCGAGGGCCGACCCGGAACTGTCTGCGACCGAGGAGGAAGTGGTGGGGAAGATCATGGCCCTCCCGATGTTGAGCTGGAGGGAGATGACCGAGGAGGTGCTACACGGGTCAGGCCTTAGTCCGATCAACCCGAGTACGCTCCTGACATCTCGCAATTTTTTTATTTTTTTTCTTCTAGTTTTTAGCTCGTTTCATTAACTTTCAATTTGTTTGTTATTTGGTACAGAAGCGCCGAAGATGGACTTTACGACCATGATGAACGAGAGGGGTAAGGTGGCCGATGGAAGGAAGAGGAAGAGGCCGAGCACGACCGCCTTGTCAGGTCGGCCTCCCAAGGTAGCTTCGGCAGTTATTCTGCCTCCCCCTGTCGCTGAGGTCCCCTCGCTAACAGTGGTTGTTGTCGCCGAGTCTTAGGCTCTTGCTGCTTCTTCCGCGGCCGGTGAGGCCTTCGACGTCTCGGCGGCGTTGTCGCTTCAGGCTCTGCCGCTGACCGCTGAGGCCGAGGTGATCTTGACCGAACAGCATAAGCAACTGTTCGTTCCGGACTGGCGGGTCAAGAAACACGATGGCTTCCTCGGGAATTCGCAGATGTCGATGCAGGCCGTGAAGCACTTGGCGACCCCGATGGACCGAGCCGTGCTGAAGGCGGGGACGGTTGGCGACGACACTTATGAGGTCGCCCGGTCGCTTGTATCGGTAAATCGCGTGTACCTTTTCTGTAGAATTTTTTCAAGTCTTCCGTCCGGCACTCACTTTGTTCTATCTTTTCGTTTCGACAGGCTACTTGTCACTTCAACCACCTCCTTGAAGCGTTCGCCGAACAGGAGAAGGAGTTGAAGGCCGCCTGTGATAAGGACAGGGCGGATAAGGTGAAGGCGGTTCGGCAGCTCGAAGCGGAGCAGAGGCGAGCCGATGGCTTGGAGGTCCGGGTTGCGGACCTTGAGGCGGACCTGGAGCGGACTAAGGGGCGGCTCGCCGAAGAGGTCGCCAAGGTCGCTAAGGCTGCCGAGGAGCTGGCGGCATCGGCTAAGGCTCTGGCAGAGACGAAGGCGGAGAAGGACGCCTTGGCGACGAAGATCAGGGCCGAGGTGGAGGCCGAGGCCAAGGAGCATATGGCCACGAACATGGAGAGGTCCTACCAGAGGGCGCTCGACCATGTCCAGGACCGCGTCCCCGGCTTTCAGCGGGTCGGCTACAGGCTGTGGCCCGGATCCACACCAGATGGCGAGGAGGAGGAAGGCGAGGGTGACGAGGGAGAGGGCGACGACGATGAGGAAGTGGTTGCCGAGGTGGATGTGACCAACCCCCAGGTTGGGGTGGGAGATGAGGGGCCGTCTGGCGAAGCGCCTGTGGTTGAGCCGACGACGCAGGTGGACCCCTGATCTCCTTGTCTTTTTGTAATCTTTTTTCTTCTTTTAAAAATGTAATGCCTTTTTGCGGACTGGCCACCGCTTCTTCCTTTATGAATGAAAATTTTATTTCTTATTTCAAATTTGTGCAAGTGTTTGGGTCGGTCCGTAGTCTCCCAATTTGTGACGTTCTTGTATGTCAGATCCTCGAACATGCCCCATATACCGTAGCGGCTCGGCGTAGTGCCGAGCTATTTAAGCAATCTCGTGAGGCTCGACTCGAGGGTGAGATCGAGCTGATCCGGAGAGTGTCGCTCAACGTAGAGAAGAAGTACAGTGGGCTGCTGGCCGAGGTGCATCACCTACGAATAGTCGAGGAGTTCTCGACGAAGGAGGAGGAGCTAGCCTTGGTGCAGGCCGAGCGAGACGAGCTCGCAAAGAAGGTCGAGCAGCTGCAGAGGGTCATGGTCGACAAGAGCATCGAGGTGACTAACTTACGTCGTATTATATCCGATAGTGCTGAGTGTCCCGGTTCGGAGAAACTCCTTCGATTCAAGATAATGGTTAAGGACGACACTCTGAAAGAAAGGATCGTTGAGCTCGAGGAAGAGGTGGCTCGACTGAAGCCTCAGCCCGTGAGAGCTAATGTCCGCAGTACCTCGTGTACCCACGAGGAGATAGAGCGAGGGATCACCTTTTACGAGCTCGCGACTCGTCGTCAAGTCATTGGTCGGACAGCAGCCGACGCGCAAAGCAGAGTAGTTGTTAGCTCGAGTGGAGCCTCGGTCGGCGCCACCGTTAGGATCAGTGGCGAGGCGGCGTCCCAGTTCGTCGGCCTAGAGACAAGCTCGGAGATGAAAAGACGGAAACCCCGATTGTCTCTAAATCGGAACGTCCCTGTTCCGAGGAGGCACTGAACGCGTTGCATCGAGCTTTAGACTTGCGTCGTTCTCCTTGTTGTAATGACATACCGTGTAAATTTGTTAAATCGTTTTTTCGCTGTAACTCTTTGCCTTGTAAATCTTTCATGTTGTTTTAATAAAATCGATGTTGCTTTGCTCATTGTTGTGCCGTGGTTGCCTTACTCGAACCATAAGGACCCCTTGTTATCTTCTTCGAGTGCTTTAGCTGCGGAACTTTAGTTTTTTGCTCGGAGTATACCGAGGCGACTTTGCGCTTTCGAGGTGCGATAGCTCGGACTTCAGACTCAGTCCACGTGGCACAATCTAGACGGTCGATCATGATCGTGGTACGTATCACGAGGCGGGAGGCACGAGTTCCAGGAAAACACTATCTTGTCGTTTTGTGGACATGTGGCACGATCTGATCCGCTTATCAAGCCCTAGCGCAGACTTTGAGGTGATCTAACGGTGAAACTGGTTCGGCGGAATTTTTCTCCATATACGAGGGTCGGTTCCTCGTCTGCTCGGCTCGGGGTGTTGAGTGAACGCGGTCGAGCCGATCGCTGGACTCCGAACCACCGTTAAAGTTGCTCGACGGTCGTGGGAGCAGTTCCGAATGGCGACCTACTTCTAGCTCGCTTATGAGCGAACTTGCGAAGTAGAATCGAGCCAAGTGTTGGACTCCGAACCATCGGTAGTGTAGTTCAACGGTTGTGGGAGCAGTTCCGAATGGCGACCTTCTAGCTCGCTTACAAGCGAACCTGCGAAGTAGAATCGAGCCAAGTGTTGGACTCCGAACCATCGGTGGAGTAGTTCAACGGTTGTGGGAGCAGTTCCGAATGGCGACCTACTTCTAGCTCGCTTACGAGCGAACTTGCGAAGTAGAATCGAGCCAAGTGTTGGACTCCGAACCATCGGTAGAGTAGTTCAACGGTTGTGGGAGCAGTTCCGAATGGCAACCTACTTCTAGCTCGCTTACGAGCGAACTTGCGAAGGAGAATCGAGCCAAGTGTTGGACTCCGAACCATCGGTAGAGTAGTTCAACGGTTGTGGGAGCAGTTCCGTATGGCGACCTACTTCTAGCTCGCTTACGAGCGAACTTGCGAAGTAGGATCGAGCCAAGTGTTGGACTCCGAACCATCGGTAGAGTGAAGAGTAAAGGCAGAGAGTTGTAAACAGTTTTTACAAGTAAAATATGAGAAAGCTTTCTTTATTGACTAATGGTCGGCTGCTTCTAAAGTTGCGAGCTGTTGTTACATATGAGAAACAAATTAGAGAAAATACAGGGGGTAGGAGGGGAACGGTTCGACATCCTGAAATACTTAGAGAGGTGCCGGGGCACCTTCTTGGTACTTCAAAAGATGGTCGGCATTCCAGGTCCTAGGGATTTCTCTGCCTTCGTGGTCTTCGAGACGATAAGCTCCTGGCCGAACTACTTTCGTGATCCTATAGGGCCCCTCCCAATTTGGAGCCAGCTTGCTCTTCTGACTAGGGAAGGAGACAGCTAGCTTTCTGAGGACTAGGTCCCCTTCCTTGAGATCGGTAGGTTGAACCTTTTTGTTATACGCCAGCTCGATCCTCCTCCGTTAGTTCTGTTGGCGGATTGATGCTCTTTCCCTCAGCTCGTCTATCAGATCTAGGTTTGCCCGAAGGTCCCTGGCGTTCTGTTCTTCGTTGTAGGTAGACCTGGCAATCTTGACCCGTGACCCGTGGGTATCCGCGGGTGTACCCGTACGGGCCGGGTACGGGTGACGAAAATTTTCAAAAAAAATAAACAGTTACTTTTTGACCCGGCCCATGAACCCGCGGGTCGGGTTGGTTATAACTGTGGGTATCCATGGGTACCCGCCTATGTAAATAAATATCAATACTTCAATAGCAAATATTAGACACGTCACACACTCACACGACCAGTTTTTTTTCCCCGAGTCTTTTCCTCTTCTTAGTCTTCTATACCTTTTCCTCTTCCTACCTTTTCCCATACACTTCAATTTTCCATACACTTTAATTTAATGTTCTAGACTAGTGCAGACTACCTTTTCCCATACACTTCAATTTTTCATACACTTTAATTTAATGTTCTAGACTAGTGCAGACTGCAGACTGCCGAATATAAATTTGCTCTCTACTATCCTCAATGCCTCATTCAGTCATTCCATTTCCTCAATTCCTCTTCCTTGTCCGGTCGTCCCCGCACGGGCCGCAGTGCCGGCGGTTCCTCGTCCGGTCGTCCCCGCACGGGCCGCAGTGCCGGTGGTGCCGCACCCTGTCTCCACGACTCCACCTCTGGCTTCTTCCTTCGATTCCTCGATTTGTTGCTCAGTTGCTTGCTTCATTCTTCAAGGTAATATGGGTTATTTTCTTGATTTGATCATCTATTTGTATTAATTTGATTAAAGATGCAATCTTTTAATGTGTTGTGATTGTAGAATATAAGGTGTTTGTTAGAATGTGGGTATGAAAATGAGACCAAAATAAAATTTTAGGATTTTTTGTAGAGTTTGTGCAAAAGTTATGAATTTTTTTTTCTATGATTTTAGGGAAGGGGGAATTGTCAACATTGAAATAATTTTGATTTTTTTTTTGTTCGTCCAGTCATTTTGATGGCAGATTCGGTGAATATGGAACCCGTAGATAATGTGGATGATCATGGCACTATGAATATGCAACATCCTCATCAAGATTCTTCTCAAACAGAAAGTTCCCGTGGTAAGAAACGAAAAGCTATTATTTGGGATCATTTTGTAGTCTATAAAGATGAAAAGGGCAAAGAGAAAGCGAGATGTAAAGCTTGTGAAAAGAGTTATGCCACCGGTAGTAGTACCCATGGAACCTCAAATTTAATAAAGCATTATAATAGTTGCAATAAGCATGATAACCAGGACGTTCGCCAAATGCATTTAAATCAAGAGTTGAATCTACGTTCTAGAAAAATGGTCCAAGAAGTGTATCGTGAAAAAATGGCAAGAGCAATAATGAAGCATAATTATCCCTTTCTCATAGTAGAACATGATGGCCTTCAAGATGTTCATGCATATTTAAATCCCGATGTCAAGACATACACTAGAAATACCGCAAAAGCCGATTGTTTGAAATATCATGCTAGAGAAAGAGATAAACTTAAATTAGCTATGGAGAGAGCTCCCGGTAGAATTTGTTTAATTTCCGATTGTTGGTCATCTTGTGTTGGTGAGGGATATATTTGTCTTACAGCGCATTTTGTAGATGAGAATTGGGTGTTGCGGAGTAAAATTATCAACTTTTCTCACTTACCACCACCACACACCGGAGTTGCTATGTGTGAAGAAATTTTTAAATTCTTGAAGGAGTGGGGAATTGAGAAAAAAAGTTATGACTCACATTGGATAATGCATCGAATTGTGACAACATGCAAGAGTTCTTAAAGAATCGATTGAAAAATCTTTTGCCATGTGGAGGTGATTATTTCCATGTTAGGTGTTCGGCACATGTCTTAAATCTTATTGTCCAAGATGGCTTGAAAGTTGCTAGTGAAACTCTTCGTAAGATCCGAAATAGTGTGTTGTATGTGAAAGGATCGGAGGGTAGGCGTTTGAAGTTTGTTGCCGCTTGTGAGCAAGTAGGTGTGGATTATTGTGAGGGATTCCGCATTGATTGTCCTACTAGGTGGAGTTCTACACAATTGATGCTTGAACGTATACTTAAATACCGTGAAGCATTTATTCATTATGCATTAGTTGAAGCCGGTTATCGTTATGCATTAACCACCGAAGAATGGGAAAGAGCGGAGATATTGTGCAAATTTTTGAAACCCTTTGCCGAAATTACAACTCTTATGTCAGGTTCCGATTATCCAACGGCAAATTTATATTTTCAAAATGTATGGAAAATTCAATTGCGCTTGCTTGAAGAGAGCTTAAGTAGAGATGATCTCATTTATGACATGGCAGTTAAGATGTTGGAAAAGTTCAAAAAATATTGGGAGAATTATCTTGTTATATTGGCTTTGGCTATCATTCTTGACCCTCGCTACAAATTGAAGTTTGTGGAGTTTTGCTATAGAAAGATTGATCAAAGCAGTTGTGAAAAAAATGTAAGAGCGGTTCATCTTGCATTAAGTATACTTTTCCAAGAATATGTCAATGCCTCAAAATCTACAACACAACCTCCGAATAGTGAGAATAATGCCTCTCCTACTATTGTTGAAGATGACATAAGCGTAAGTTTCATTTTTCAATTTATAATTTATGTATGTTTGTGTTTTTTTGTTGTTGATGTATTTATGAATTTAAATGCATAGGAATTTGACTACTATGAAGAGCATGATAGCAATAAATCGGAGTTGGAACTATACTTGGAGGAGCCAAAACTTGATCGCAAACAATATACCCATTTAGATATTCTAGTTTATTGGAATGATAATCGTGCTAGGTACCCTATACTCGCTGTGATGGCTCGTGATATCATGGCCATACCAATAACCACTGTTGCATCGGAGTCGGCTTTCAGTATAGGCGCTAAGGTTCTCACAAAGTATCGAAGCTCAATGTTACCAGATAATGCGGAAGCTTTGATTTGTACTCGCAATTGGTTGTTAGGCTATGAAGCTCAAAGTAAGTGGTTTATTTATTTTATTATTTAATTCCAATTTAGTAATTGACGTACTTATTCAATCTAACAACTAATACTTCACAAATGTAGGTGAAGAACCGACTGATGAGGAACTTGAGATTTCATTGTCCAGTAGCATTGTAACTCAATCAAGAGAATCTGCAGGCTCATCAATTTGAGTTACTTTGTTTGAATTTGTTTGGTGTTTGATTTACATATGACAACAAAAGTAATGGTAGAAGAAGATTATTGTGTTTCTGTCTACATTAAGGTAGAAGAAGTAATAGCCGAAGGAGTTTGAATGTAATGGTAGTAGTAGTAATGGTAGGAGTTTGAATGTGTGAAGTTTACATATGACAACATTTGTAAACTGGGTTGAATGTGTTTGGAGTTTGAATGTGTGAAATTTATTCATTATGTTTTTTGAAGTCTGCTGCTGTCTCACTAGTGGCTACTGTCCCAAATCAATATCGAATTAATTACCGTTATTTATCCTCCTGAAGTTAATCTTAGTATTGAAAATTGAAATCAATATCTTCGTACATGCTTACAATCTGCCTGCAATGATCTGACTGGCTTGCCCTGTAAGATTTACATATATAACCTAAAAGCCATTTTTTTTGGTGTGGCTGGCTAGTCACTAGTATAAACAATGTAAAATTGATGGGTACCCAGAGGTACTTGCGGGCACTCACGGGCCGGGTCCGGGTTGAAAAAAAATTAAAATATTTTTCGCGGTTACTTTCCGACCCGGCCCGTTGGACCCGCGGGTCAGACGACCCGGAACTGTGGGTACCCGACCCGACCCGTTTGCCAGGTCTAGTTGTAGGCTACAAGGCGAGGATAAGGTATTCCGACCTCCAGAGGGATCACCGCCTCGGACCCATAGGTGAGGTTAAACGGGGACTCTCCTGTGGGGGTCCGTTTAGTGGTGCGGTAGTTCCACAGCACGTTGGGGAGCTGATCGACCCATAAACCTTTGGAGCACTTGTCCAACATCTTCTTAATGCCGGTGAGAATCTGCCGGTTAGCATTTTCGACTTGGCCATTCGACTGCGGATGGGAGACGGAGGAGAAGCGTTGCTGGATTGCGAGGTCTTCATACAGAGCTCGGAACGCAGCCCCAGTAAATTGGGTTCCGTTGTCAGTTACGAGGACTCGGGGAACACCGAATCGGCAGATGACGTGCTTCCAGAAGAACTGGAGCACCTTGTTCTCTGTGATCGTTGCCAGAGGCTCGGCCTCTATCCACTTCGAAAAATAGTCGATCGCCACGACGAGGAACTTGAACTGGCCCGGAGCTGGAGGGAATGACCCTAGTAAATCCATTCCCCACATGGCGAAGGGGATAGGACTTGATAGGGAGGCGAGCTGAGTTTGTGGGAGGCGACGAACGTTTGAATGCTTCTGACAAGAGTCGCATTTCCGAACGTGTCGCTCGGCGTCTCGGATGATGGTAGGCTAGAAGTAACCGTAATTCAACACCATCCGAGCCAGTGATCTGGACCCTGAATGTGCTCCGCCGATGCCTTCGTGGAGCTCCTGCAAGGCGTAGTCGGCTTGTTCTGGGGAAAGGCACCTCAAGTACGGCCTGCCGTCCACTTGCGAGAAGGAACGTTTGTACAAGATTCCCTCGACGAGAGTGTACCGTTCCGCCCTGGTCCTTACTTGGCGAGCCTCCTTAGGGTCATCAGGGAGGAACCCGTCCCTTAGGAATTCGACCAGCGGTTTCATCCAGTCATCTTGTAGTAGGACCGGCAGCGACTCCACCGAGTCGAGGGTTTCGTCTTCTATACTCGGTTTTAAGAGGACCTCGATCAAGACGGTCTACTCGAGACCTTGGAGGGAGGATTGGGCTAACTTGGAGAGGGCGTCGGCCTGTGAATTCTCTTCTCGGGGGATTCGCCGGATGAGCGCTTCTTCGAACCGGGCCATGAGGGTTCGGACTTTAGCGAGGTACTTCGCCATCCGATCGTCCCGTGCTTCGTAATCGCCCAAGACTTGATTCACTACCAGTTGAGAGTCACTATGGATTAGGAGGCGTTGCGCCCCTGCACTTCGGGCAAGCCCGAGGCCGGCGATTAGTGCTTCATACTCCGCTTCGTTGTTCGAGGCCTTGAAGTTCATGCGCAGGGCATACTGGAGGATGAAGTCGTCTGGACCTGCCAAAATGATCCCGGCTCCGCTTCCCTCGTTGCAAGAGGAACCGTCTACAAAAACCGTCCAAATTGGGGGTTCGTTCGGCACCTGGCTGACCTCGGGAATGGTGGTCTCGACGATGAACTCCGCAAGGGCTTGAGCTTTGATCGCAGTCTGGGACTGGTACGAGACGTTGTGCTGGCTTAGTTAGATGGACCATTTCATGAGGCGGCCAGAGGTCTCAGGTCTGTGGAGGACTTGTTTCAGCGGTTGGTCGGTAAGGACGACCACCAAATGGGACTGGAAGTAGGGGCGAAGCTTCCTCGCCGCCATTATCAGAGCGTACGCCATCTTTTCTATCTTCGGGTAGCGAAGCTCGGCATCGCGGAGCACCTTGCTTACATAGTAGATGGGCCTTTGAGTCCGGTCTTCTTCCCTTACTAGAACGGCGCTGAGGGTCTGCTCGGAAGCAGCCAAGTAGAGGTACAAGGTTTCGCCCGGGACAGGCTTGCTGAGCAGAGGAGGATTGACGAGGTAAGCCTCTAGCTGGTCGAACGACTCCTGCTACTGCTGCCCCCATTCGAAACCTTTAGCCCCCCTGACAGCCTTGAAGAAGGGGAGACATTTCTCCCCGGACTTGGAGAGGAAACGACCTATTGCGGCGAGGCGGCCTATCAGCCTCTGAACTTCCTTAACATTCTTGGGCGGGGCCATGTCTAATATGGCCTAGATTTTCTCTGGATTAGCTTCGATTCCTCGCTGGCTGACCATGAAGCCGAGGAACTTTCCTGATGAGACTCCGAACGCACACTTGTTCGGGTTAAGCCTCATGTTGTGCTTTCTCAGTACGCCGAATGCCTCCTGCAGGTCGGCGACATGGTCGGTACCTCGGATGCTCTTTACAAGCATGTCATCGACATACACTTCCATATTGCGACCTATTTGGCTCTGGAAGACCTTGTTAACAAGGCGCTGGTAAGTGGCACCAGCGTTCTTCAATCCGAATGGCATCACTCTGTAACAGTAGAGGCCCTGGTCGGTCACAAACGAGGTCTTCGGGATATCCGGGGGGAACATCCGGATATGATTGTACCCTGAGAAAGCATCCATGAAGCTGAGGTGCTCATGTCCCGAAGTTGCGTTGATGAGGGTGTCGATGCTTGGAAGAGGGAAGGGGTCTTTGGGACAGGCCTTGTTCAGATCAGTGAAATCGATACATATCCTCCAGGTCCCGTTCGACTTCTTGACCATGACTACATTGGAAAGCCATTCCGGGTAGTTAACCTCCTGTATGAACTGGGCCTTTAGGAGCTTGTTCACCTCTTCTTTGATGGCTTGCTGCCGCTCGGGAGCGAACTTGCACCTCTTTTGTTGGACCGGTTTAGACCCCGGCTCAATGCTGAGGCGGTGGACCAAAAGCTCCTCAGAAATTCCCGGCATATCAGCGGCGGACCAGGCAAAAAGGTTGCGGTTACCGCGGATGCACTGCACTATGTCGGAACATAAAACATAAGGGTCTTGCTGATGAAGAACTTTCTGCTCGGGTCATCCTCCGAAAAGAGCACCTCTTCCAGTTCGTCCACCGGCTCGGACGTTGGTCGAACGGCCTCCTGGGGGATTTCTAAAGTTTCGAGAGAGAGGACCGGACCCCCGGTGGAAGTCATGTAGCACTTCCGGGCCAATTCCTGACTGCCCTTGACCTCCCCTACTCCTGCCCGGGTAGGGAATTTCATCTTGAGGTGGTAGGCCGAGGGGACGGCTTCTAGGGCAGCTAAGCCGGATCGGCCTCGGATGACGTTGTATGCAGCTGAGACGACGACGACCATAAAGTCCATCGGCTCGGTCCGGGTGGTAGGAGTTTTGCCAGCAGTTACGTTGAGGGTTATCACCCCTTCGATAGTTACTGGCACTCCCGTGAACCCGTGGAGAGTGTAGCCGGCCGGTTTGAGACGATCCCTAGGTAGCTGAAGACCTCGGAAGGCTGAAAGGGAGAGGATGTTCACGGAGCTTCCGTTGTCTACTAGGATCCTCTGCACTTTGAAGTTCGCCATACGGAGATCGATAACAAGTGCATCGCAGTGGGGAGTCCTAACCCCCTCGAGATCTTCATCTGAGAATGTGACCGGGACACCGAGGCCTTTTGGGGGAGGGGCGTTGTGAACAGAATTAACCTCTCGGACGAACGCCTTTCGAGAAGAGTTGGAAGAGCCTCCCATGGGGCCTCCATGGATAAGGTGTAGGACGCGTTCCTCCTCGAACTTGAGGGTTTCATCGCGTCGCTCGGAACGCTTGTTAGCCTCCCGAGGCGGAGGTGTGGTGCGATCGGCCCGATCATTTGCTCTCACAAACTTGGCCAACTGCCCCCTCTAGATGAGGGCCTCTATCTCGTTCTTCAATGCCCGGCAATCGTTGGTGTCGTGGCTATGATCCCAGTGGTAACGACACTTCTCCTTGTTCCTCTTCTTGGCTGGGGTGTTCATCCTCGGAGCAGGAGGTATGACACTTTCTTTCTCGACTTCCATCAGGATGGTGGAGACGTTGGTAGTGAGAGGAGTAAATTTCTCGAACCCGGGGGGAGGGCGGCGCTGACCGCTATTATCCCTCTGCAACTTTTTGGCTCCTTCCTCTTCAGTTGTCTTTCTCTTCGTCCCGGAGGCAGATCCTCCGAGGCCCGGGAGGCATTCAGCCTCCTCCGCCCGAATATATTTTTCGCACCTAAGGAGAAGGTCGGCAAAGTTATGCGAGGGCTTTTTGGCGAGGGACGAATGAAGGTTGGAATTGAGGACGTTGGATTGGAATGCGACGGTTGCCACTGATTGGTCGAGAGAGGCGATGGACCTGACCTCTGCGGCAAACCTCCTCACGTAGCCCCTCAACTTTTCTCCCCTCTCCTGATGGAGGTGGAGTAACGAGATGCTGGTCTTCTCCGTGCGTCTGCTACTCACAAAGTGGGTTATGAAGAGCGTTTCGAACTGCTCAAAAGAGAAGATGGAAGAGGGGGCGAGCCGGGAGTACCATTCCCGAGCCGAACCCTTAAGGGTGGCGGGGAAGGTTTTGCAGAGCATGGCGTCAGAAGCTTGGTGGATTAGCATCAAGGTCTTGAAGCTTTCGACATGGTCAACGGGGTCCGACTCCCCCGAATAAGTTTCAAACTGTGGAGGCTTGAAACCCCTCGGGATGGGAGCCTCCATGATGGTCCGGGAGAAGGGAGGTCTGCCGGGGCGGACGGTCCTTCCTCTTGACTCTTCCTCCTTGTCCATTCGACCGATGCGTCTCTCCATCTCGTGGAGACGGCGGTAGAGAGCATCGTCCCTCCGGTGGTAGTCAAACGAGCCCCTGGACTCGTCTTCATAGGAAAGGGAGCGGGGACTACGACGGCAGTAGTCTTGGGAGCGGCGAGGACTATGGTTGTGTTGTTGGTGATTAGGAGCCGGAGGAGGTGTTACGGACCGGGGACGAGGACTTGGGACCCATGGGGGTGTCGGAAGCCTTTGAGCATTATTGTTGTTGGGGCGAAGGTTGAGGGCCTGCAACACTGTTGCCTGGAATTGTAGGAACTCAGCACGAGTGATGGGTGCCTCATCACTCCTCGGATGACGCCGACCAGTGGGGGAATGTGGTCTCCTCCTATGATGCTCGGGGGATTCCCTCCGTCCCCTTTGGTCCGGGGACCTCCTGCTATCTCGGTGGTGAGGAGATCGCTCACCCGGATGTTGTTGGCGAGAGACTCCCTCTCGGGCCCGCTTCTCATCCAGGTGGCGGCGAAGATCCTCATCCATTTGCCGATTTAGAACGGTATTGCGGAGGTCGGAAACTCGAGGATGGTGGGAGGCCATGGAATCCGAAGAGGCATTGTGGATGGATACGTGGTCCGGATGGAGAGGATGTTTCTGCGGGTCGGGGCGCGAGACCCCTGCGCCGGCATTTGAAGGATCGGGGGGGACCATTAGGAGGTTGCTGATTTGGGAGAGGAGGCAGATCCTCGGTTTGAAGCGGAAGTTGCCCCTGTTGATGAACGGGTTGGAAGGGGACTTCTTGTTGTTGATCTGGATTGGGCCCACGATTGGATCCCCTAGATCTAACTTTTCTGGGCGGCATGGCTGGAGGAGATCTCACCAACGGGAAGAGGGGAGGCTGCTATTCGTATGTTTCCCACAGACGGCGCCAATCTGTTACCGCTGAATCTGGTGTGGGGGTAAACAGATAGAATTTGTGGACTCGTAGAAAACCTGAATAGCAAACACCCAACCTGTTCCGCCGGAGTTCGATCGCTGACTCCCTCCGTTCACCTGCAGGGAAGTGCGAGACACCGGGGTTGATCCCGGCGACGCACCCTCCGACGCTCTAGTCAGTAACCAGGAATGATTAAGAAAGAGCGTTAATAGGAAAAAGAGTGATTACCCTGTAACAGTGGTAGGTGGGGGGTATTTATAGCCGCCTTAGGGATCAGATTCGGAAGGTAGTAATTCCTGTGATCTGATAAGGAGTAAAATTCTCATAACCAGATTAGGAATCTGTTACCCCTAATTCCCGGTGGGAGGATAATGGCGAATCAGGCCCATTGATTTGGCCTAATCAGAGACCCTGATTCTATCCAGCCGGACTGGGTCTGAATCGGGTCGGGACCCGTATCCAGCTGAGGTGGATTCGTTCGCGGGTTATCGGATCTGTGAGAAGGAGATCCAGTACCCGTTTCGAACCCATCTGTATGTGAGATTACCGTTTCAAGATTCGTGCTTGATTTGGGCGGTTCCGATTTAACCCCACTTTTAGCCATATCACCCGTATTACTGATTACCGATTATTGTATACCAATTGCTACTTACCGATTACTGTCACTAGACGACCCGAGTATACTATTTAAGTCCAAACATTTTCCTGTTTGTTATACACTCGAACCTGTGGTATGAGACACATGATTGAGCGCATTAGATAGGTTAATAAAAATCGATAGACTGAGATTATATGATTGACCGATCATTGACACAGATACCTTTTACTGATCATTGATACAAATACCGACCAGTTATTACCGATCAATGCATCACCGATTACCTATCGATTATACTTAAGTTATGATTTCATTTTCTTATAGTCACCATGTAGGCATTTGCATTGTGCATGATCATACCGTTTCAGTACTTACATTACTATCCCTTTCTTCCTTCCACATCATATTTTGTTGTTTTATTATCGTATTGCTTGATGCTATTTGTTGTCCGAAGTTGCTCTAACGGACCGTCCACCACCCTAGATGATGTTTATACATGCACCGACAATGAGATACTAGAGGGACTTTGTGAGCACTTTCTAGACAACCAAGATGGAATTGTTCGTGTTATCTTTATTTTTCAGTCGCTACATTATCTAACTAGTCATAGCGAATCGTTTATATCTTTGTATTTCTTTCAGTACATTATGTTCCCGGGCATTTTGACCCGATGTTTATGTATCTCAGATGATGGTTATTTATAGAGTTTATTTATATTTCTGTTCATGTGATCACTATTATTACTTGCGTGGATGTGCTTATATACCCTGTTGAACTTATGACTGTACAACTTATGGATGATATAAGTTGGAATGCGTGTATCATTTGTTGGGCCTTAGTTGCGTGCCTGTGATTTCGTATATTGGGAAGCGGGGTGTGACAGATTTTTAGTGCTATCAGAGTCAGGTTTGGCTCTAACCAAGATATGATTGCATGGTCAAGCTCACAAGTATGCACACCAAATTGATCACACGAACATTTGATAACCATCTTGTGACCTGAATACTGACCTTATTCGATTTAATTTGCAGTTTGTGGCTTACAAAGGTCCATCGACTTCCTGACCCAGCTAAGTAGTTAAAATCCGATTAATCCCCAATTAAATCGCCAATCGGAGGCTAAGCGATTAATTTTTTTAGCAATTTTCAATATTTCAATGCTTAGCGATTTAATCGGGTATAATCGGCCCAATAGTGTTTAATCGGCCGATTATCCGATTAAATCTCCTCTTTTAATTTTCATTCTTGTTTATATTATTAGGGCTCAGTTCGGCCTAAACTCAAATACAAATCATATTTTCAAACAATCAAACCCCTTTTGATCATCACGCAAACCCAACCCAACATGTCGCCGCTCTCTTCTTCTTCCTTGTGCAAACCCAAATCCAAACCGATTCTTTTCTTCCTTGAGCAAACCCAAATCCAACCCGCCGTCGCTCCCCCTGCGTCATCGCAAACTCGACCTAGTCCGCTTCTACTGCACCTTCTCCTCTTGCTGCTCGTGCTGCTCCTTCCCGATTGTTTTTGTTTGCTGGAACCGACTAACAAACTCGATCCACATCCAGAATCCAAACTCAGGTTAAACCAAGTACTCTCTTCTTTTTCTTTATAACTATATATTCCTATTTGATAATCTCATAATAGTTTTATGTTAGGGTTTAGGGTTACTACATAATGAGGATAGATCATTTTTCAAAATTAATTTTATATATATATGCAATTACTCCGAATTAATCCCCGTTATTTTCTAATGAATCGATTAATCACCAATTGCTCCTAGGCTGATTAGTTCCAAAAACCGATTTTAACTATCTAGGATCCATGGGCAGACCATCAGAGAACGCTGTCGTTCTCCAGTCGATGCAATAGATGATGGAGCAACAATAGGAACACAACTAATTGATGAGGGTTAGCTTATAGAGTGCCCAAGAAGCTGCCAACAATAGGAACACAACCGAGTTATCACTTATCGCTGGATCAGCGCCAGGAGCACTGTCATCAAGACCTGGTACAAAATCTGATTTCGTGAAGTTGCATCCGGAGAAATTCGTGGTTACGGAGATGCCATTGCATGTGGTGCAGTGGCTGATCAGGACAAAGCAGTTGCTGTAGGCTGCACGGATCTCGGACGCGAAACGAGTGACTGTGGTCGGCATCTAGCTATCTGATATCACTCACATTTGGTGGAAGTCAGAGACTGACAGGCTGAAGAAGCCTATCACTTGTGCCACTTTCATCGAGAGCAGCATGACCAAATTCTTTCTGGGTGTTGCCAAGGTGGAGATGGAGCGCCAATTCACTGCACTGACCCAGGTTTATTAGATCGTGTTAAATGATATTAAATGTTGCCTATTTCGGTATGTGACAAATACTAACTCAAATATCATTTATTCTGGATAGGGGAATCAATCAGTCGATGAGTATACTGCGGAGTTCATATGATCGAGTTGCTTCGCATCGGCTATGGCGGCGAACGAGGAGGGTAGGGCACGATGGCTTTTGATGGGATTAGACGATGACATTCAAGACCGCTTAGTCGCCTATCAGCATCGCACCTATTTTGGCGTACTCGATGCAGCTAGGATCCAGGAGCAAATCCACAAGAGGAGAGCAGCGCAGCGGGCAGTGCAGCCCGCCACTATCGCGAGGCCATCAGGAGGACCGATGCAGAGGCCAGCTCAGGTCCCAACGGCTAGAGCGCAATCCTACCCACCAGTTGCTCCGAAGAAGGACCGGACCTGTGATTATTGCCATAAGATTGGTCACCTACGCAAGGACTGCAGGGCAGCCAACCACCCGTTCCTTGTGTGTGGAGCAAGTGATCACATGGTCCGGGATTGCCCGAAGAGGAGGGACAATACACCAGCAGGAGGATCAGCACCAAGGACACAACAAGGAGCACTAACTCATGATTAGGGTAGACCACTGTAGAAGCAGGCCTATGATCAGAGGAGGATAGACTGGAGGACATGGGTCAGGATTACAACGTGACTGCAAAATGTAAGAACAGAGAGTGATGAGGAGGCATTAACTTGAGATGATTAAAGCTAGTACTTTTGTGAAGCAATGGACCGCAGAGTTTCTATGCACACGAAGGATTTTGTCGGAACGAGGCAAGCATCCTATCCTTTTCCCCCTTGACTCATAGCAAGTAGTTCTCCATTGTTATCAAATTATCATGTCGTCAAATTCTATTCATAGTTCCTTTTCGCGCCATGTTAATCTACTCAAATGAATCTTGAACCAGGTAATACATTTATGACTATAAGTATAATCGATCGGTAATCGGTGATGCAGTGATTGATAATCAATAGTTTGTATTTGTATCAATGATCGGTAATCGGTATCGGTGTCAATGATCAATGTCAATCATATAACCTCGGCCAGTATTTTTTTTAGTAATCTATCTAATGCACTCAATTATGTGTCATACCACATGTTCGGATGCATAACAATCAGGTGAACATTTGGACTTGATTAGTGAAGTGTATATGATTATGTACTCGGGTCTTCTAGTGACAGTAATCAGTAAATAGCAATCGGTATATAATAATCGGTAATCAGTAGTACCGGGAACACGTGCCTCCTTCCGAGTAACTCTCCTATATTGTCCATTACTAAGTCATACTTTTTATGACCCCTTCTCGTCATTCTTTTATCATAGTTGATTATGAACATGCGGTCGATGAAATCGGTGGTGGGAACGATAGTATCAATGGCGATAATCAAGAGAGTATTAAGAGAGGCTAAATTTGAAAAACCCTCTTGAACTATCCCCTTTATGCAGAAAACCTCATTGAACTTTTTTTACGCAGAAAACCACACTCAAGTATGGTTGCAAAAAACCCCCCTGAAGTATATTTTCAAAAAACCACATCTAACTTTTCTGCTTGTATTAAATAACCATATTCATCTTTGCAAGTTGGTTGAGAAAACATCATGCATCTTTCTCATTATTGTGATATTGTCAAAAAACCTCACTCAACTTTAGCAGAAAGCTCACACCGTCGGAGTGGGTTTTTTGCAACTATACTTGAGTGTGGTTTTCTGCACATAAAAAAATTCAGTGAGATTTTCTGCATAAAGGGTATAGTTCAAGGGTTTTTTTTCTCTTTCAAATTTAGCCTATTAAGAGATGAATGCAAATACATGATATAGAGGAAATCCATCGACCTACAATATCGGTACAAGTCATAGTAATATATATAGTCAAGAGACACCAACTACAAATCTGGACAATAGTACCCGCCTATACTTCAACTTACTTTCCCACTGCTACGAGAATTCAAATCTAATTCCATCATTGGTTCTGGAAAGTAGACTTTCTTCCGAATCCAATGCCTACTCGACGAATTTTAAGTCCCGTAGCTATGCCTACCAATCCGTTCTTTACAGATCTAGCGCACATGCAACATCATAGGATCATATTCTAACTCTTACAAATCCACTGAAGCACCATTATCGATTCTTACATAAAATATAATAAAGCCCTAATGACGTCTAGTAACACTCAGAATTTTTTCAGATCATAATTCCACCAAGAGTTTATCATTTCATGTGATTTACCGGGATAACAATTTTAAGCAACAATCTGCAAATTGAGATGAACCTGCACTAAATCCTCAATATCTTATAAACTACAACTCAGTTTGCAAAACCGCAAAAAGTTATGGATTGTACACTCGAAAAGCTACAATATGCATATATGGAAGTCTAAGTTTGTCTTAAAAAACCTCGGTCTAACCTCAGTACAAAATCCGTCATCTGTAGGGTAGAAAATCTGAAGTACTTCAATTCTTAATTTGACCATTGAAATCTGTCTTTTTGGTATTTTTGCTGTTAATAATCATGTTAAATTCTTGTGGAAAATATCCAAAGGTATCAATCATGAATTAATAGCTCTGTACCCATTCTACAATATGCTACAAAATAACCGATAAATCGAGTTACTATACTAAGACAATAACATGGTTAAAATAAATCTCTATAATGAGGAATACACACTCCTACTCATAATCAATAATTAAACTCCGAATTGGTTAAAGAACGTATCTAAGAAAAAATCATTATTAACAAACATTGAATTCATAAAGTTATAAATACGCAACAAATATACCAATACACATCAATACATGCTAAGATAAATCCTATGACATGATTTTCATTTAGATTCGTGATTATAAGCTTGTGTATGTAATATGATAATCATGGAATAGAGAAATTGTAGAGATTTTTCTACGAATACCAATCTAGGAGAGAAATCAGTAAGGGAACGAATCAACACATGAATGTATTACCCGGTTCAGGATTTCAGTAGATTAACATGGCGCGAAAAGGAACTATGAAATAATTTGATAACAATGGAGAACTACTTGCTATGAGTCAAGAGGAAAAAAAGAATAGGACGCTTGCCTCGTCCTGACAAAATCTTTTTTGCATGTAGAAACCCGCGGCTCGTTGCTTATGCCCCGATTCGTGCTCAGACTCGTACTCGACTAGAATTGAGATTAACAAAAATACTAGCTTTAATTCTCTCAAAATGATGCTTTAAAATCTGGTTTCTTGTCTTCAACAATTCCAAGCAAATAGGGCTTGGGTTCGGGTGATGGGTTTGCTAATCGGGAAAAAGCACAGAGATTGAGAGATAATTTGGTGATGATCGTGAATTAGTGGTGATTAGGGGAGTTATATAATGGCATCAGTGAGATAATTGCTGATTTGGCTAGTGGAGAGATAAGTGGGTTTAGTGGGGTAAAGTGAGGAATAAAGGTGTGGAGTGGGTTAGTGGAGGGTTAGGAGTATCTTGGGTTAGGATTTTTGGAATTGAGAGGTTGAGACTAAATGAGGCAATAATAGTTAATTGGATGGTTATGATTTAAATCTCGGTTGAAATTTTGAAATCAATGGTTAAGATAAATCACAAGTTTTTACTTAATAATTTAGAATGTGCTAAAGAATCTGGGTCTTCACAAGAATTAATAAATAACTAGATAAATATGGTGAATGTTAATGAGTTCAAAAGAAAGAAAAAATAGATAACCGAAATAAAAGAAATACGTAGGAAATACATACTGATGAATCAGAGGGTTACAATCCTATCCACCTTACAAGAAAAATTTCATCCTCAAAATTTACGCAGACGGAACGTAGGATAATGCCAATACAAAACCTATGAGATAACGAAGCGGGAGGTTAGAGGGAGAGAAACGAGAGGGTGGTAGACGAAGAAGGAAGAGGAAGTATAGGAATACCTCTTTTCGAAGAGATTAGGGTACTTCTTCCCGATCTCCTCCTTAAGTTCCCATGTCGACTCACCTGGCAAGTGAGGATTTCAAGAAACTCGTACAAGTTTGATGACCTTGTTCTTCAGCACCTTCTCACGTCTGTCCAAGATAGAAATTGGTTGGGCCTTGCATAACAAATCTGGTCGTAAGGACAACTCAGAGTAGTCTATGATATGGCTATAGTCTCGAACAAATCTCATGTGCTGGGAAACATGGAATACGTCGTGAACTCCTGATAACGCCAATGGCAGCGCAAGCCTGTAAGCCACATTGCCTACTCATTTGACAATATTGAATGGGCTGATGAATTGGGGACATAACTTTCCTCGCCTCCAAAACGAATGACGCCGCCACTCGACGATGACACTTTAAGGAATACATGATCACCTACCTCGAACTCGAAGGGTCTCTGCCTGTCCTGAGTTGCCTTTAGGCATCTCCTGATCTGGGACACCGCGTCTACTGTCTTCGTGATCAACTCCTGTCCCAAAAGCTTCCTCTCGCTGATGTCATCCCAACAGACCAGTGACCTGCACTTACGACCGTAGAGAGCCTCATACAGTGCCGCCTTAAGGCTCGCTTGGTACTGTTAATGTATGAGAACTCAACCAAGTGCAAGTGATCCTCCAAGGACCTTCGAACCCTAGGACACAAGACCTCATCATATCCTTCAGAGTCTGAATCGTCCTCTCAGACGACCCGTCTGTCTGAGCATGAAATATCGTACTATAGTTCAACTCGTTCGCACTCTCTTGAAGACTCCTAAAAACGCGACCTGGATCTTGTATCTCTATTTGACACAATACTGATAGGTTCTCCATGCAGTCTGACAACCTCCTGCATATACTTCTTAGTCAGGCTCTCCGTGGACTATCCCACTCTGAAAGGAATGAAGTGGGTGCTCTTCGTCAAACGGTCAACGATCACCTTAATGGCATTGTGACCTTTAGGACTCTTCGGTAGTGCCGTCACAAAGTCCATGATGATTTTCTTCCACTTCCACTCCGAAATTAGGAGAGGCTGCAAAAGTCCAGTGGTCCTTCGATGTTCTGCCTTAACTTGCTTGCAAATCAGACACTGTGACATGAACTTCAGTACTTCTCTCTTCATGTCGTGCCACCAGCCTTTGATTTATATACATCTTCGTGCCCCTAAGGTGGATAGAATAGGGTGAGTGGTGAGCTTCTGCAAGCAACTTCTGTCTGACTTCCCCTTTGGGTACGCATAATTCGGCTCCAAAGCGAAGCGATCCATCCGCATGAATAAGCAAGTCGGTCCTCATGCCCGCCTTTACTTAGCTTCTGAATTTTTGTAACTGCTGATCATCTGCCTGAGATTCCTTGATCTGCTCCACCAATGAAAACTACAGTTGCAACATCATACACTGCTGTGCTGTACCCGGCAAAATCACTTCCAAATCCAGTCTTCTCATCTCCTCGAACAACTCCTTCTGCTCAGCAAGGAACATAGCTGTCGGTCTCCTGCTCAGGGGGTCAGGTACCATGTTCACCTTACCCGTGTTATTGCAAGTTGATATCATAGTCTGCCATGAACTCCAGCCATCTCCTCTGTCTCATGTTCAACTCCTTCTGCATGAACACGTACTTAGGCTCTTATGGTTAGTGAAGATCTCAACACTGTCTCCGAGTAAGTAGTGCCTTCATAACTTCAAAGCAAAGATCACGGATGCGAGTTTCAGATCAATAGTATGGTAGTTCTGCTTATGTGGTCTCAGCTGCCTGGATGCATAAGCAACAACTCTACCTTGCTGCATCAGCACTGTTGATTCTTGATTTTGATGATTACAACACAATGCAAAGTTGTTGTGCTACTTCTTTAGATATTACAGGATGTACACAAAGGCAAAATGTTCAAACAAGCTCTCAAAGCAAGTTGATCAAGCAAAGCTTCATACAAAGACAATGGCTAAAGCTTCTATTAAGACTAAAGACTCAAGTCAAGACCAAAGCTTCAATGTCTTATATGTTGTGTCTTGTAAAAACAAATGTAATCTTCTTTTGTTGAGTCTTAGATTGATGTAAAAGCCTTGTCACACACACACCCACATAATTTTATAACTGTGTGTTTTTTCCAAAATAAAGGTCAAAACAGTTTGAACTAGGTCAACTGTTGAGTACCAGTCGACTGCCATTAAGGACCAGCCGACTATACCTGTACAAAACTGTCTGAGCTTCTTCAAACTTTGGCCAGTCGACTCATAACGACAACCCAGTCGACTGTTCAAGCCGTTTTGACAGATTTCTGATTTCAAAATTTGTTTTTTCGAATTCAAAAGATTTATTTCCGTTGGTTGACAGTTGGTATAACTGCTTCTTAACTTCCAGTGATTCTAACTTTATAAATAGAGTGTAGAAATCACTTGGAAAAAAGATTACTCTCTTTTATAAGCTTTCAAGTCCTTATTTTCCAAAAGAGAACAAGAGTTCAAAAGCTTTCAAATCCCCTAAGTTTTTTGGTTCACTGTTTTCAGTCCAATATAACATTGATTTCGTTTTGGACTGATTTCAGAAGTGACCTATTAGCCTCCATACACAAATCACAATCACAACAAGGCTATGGGTTGATTGTAAACATTTTGTTGTTGTTCTTCATTCTCGGGTTGTGAGAGTGGTTCCTCTCAGTTGGAGAGTAGGGCTCTAGGGTGTAGAGTCAGGTTTTTACTCTTGGTGGAAGAGTGGGGAGTGGTGAGAGAGGACTACGGGTTGGACAAGGTTGTTGTCTAACGCCGTAGGATATTCTTGTAATTTTTCAAGAATAGTGGAAAAATCTTAAGTGAGTTGCTTGGGGACTGGATGTAGGTCAGGAGGATCGAACCAGGATACATCGTGCATACTCTGTGGTTGGAATTTCTATAGTTGTATCTCTTGAACCTTTTATTACTTGCATTTCAATTCTCTCAAAATCGTTCTGGTAAGTCGACTGTATTTCCATCTGAAGTCGACTGATCAAACTGGTATTACAATCTTCTCAGAAACTCTTCTAGCAAGTCGACTGCCTTTTTGTATTAAGTCGACTTATCAGATTAGTATCAAAATACTCTTCTACTCTGACGCCTCAGTCGACTGAATTTCCTTTTACAGTCGACTGAACAGAAGATAATTTTTAAATTCCGCAATTAATTTTTATAAAACACTATTCACCCCCCCCTCTAGTGTTTCCTGCCTTGCCTACAGGATCCAACAAGCACTGCCCCCAAATCTCTACCCAAAGCATCACAATAAATCACGAAACCTTCTAAACTGTTTGGTATAGTTAACATATGTGCCGACGTCAACCGACCTTTCAACTCCACAAAGACCTGACCACAAGCATCATCCCAGACGAACCTCTAACCTTTCTGCATCAGTTTCGTCAGGGGCTCTGACAATCTTCGAGAAGTTCTGAACGAACTTTCGATAATAGCCTGCCAGTCCAAGAAACCTCCGAACCTCTGACACTGACTTAAGGACTGATCAATCCTTGACAGTAGCAACTTTTGCCGGATCCATTGAAACTTCAGCTTCTGAGATGATGTGGCCCAAAAATGCAACACGATCCAACCAGAACTCGCACTTGCTGAGCTTCCCAAACAAATGATTCTCCCTCAAGGTCTGTAAAACAATTCTCAGATGCTCAGTGTGCTACCAGGATGTCGTCGATGAACACCATCACAAACTTGTCTAAAAACGACGAAAACACCTTGTTCATCAGATCCATGAAAACAGCCGGTGTGTTGGTAACTCCGAATGGGATCATGAGGAATTCGTAATGACCATATCGTGTCTGAAATGCTGTCTTATGAATATCCCTGGCCTTACCTTAACGTGATGGTATCTCGAACAAAGATCCAACTTAGAGAAAACAGAAGCACCTCCAAGCTGATCAAACATGTCGTCGATCCAAGCAGTGGGTATCGATTCTTCACAGTCACGTTGTTCAGCTCTCGATAATCAATGCAGAGTCTACGACTACTATCTTTCTTGTTAACAAATAGTACCAGAGCTCTTCAGGGTGAGACACTTGGCCTGACAAATTCTTTATCCAGCAATTCTTGAACTTGCACATTCAAATCGGCCAACTCCACAGGTGCCATCCTGTTAGGTCTCTTCGATGGCACTGTACCAGGTTGGATCTCGATACTAAACTCCACATCACGGTCCGACGGCAATCCATGCTACTCATCTGGAAATACATCCAGAAAATTCCGCACAATCAAAAGTGCAACTCCACCATCAGTGTCCGTTATCTCCAGCACACCGAATCCTTGACACTCCCAAACGGTCTCTCTAGCATGAAATTCGAACTCCCGGCGACCTGAGATTCTGAACACTATATTCTTCACCCGACAGTCTATCAAAGCATGAGTAGCTCCAAACCAATCTATCCCAAGTATAACGTCAAACCCCGAGTTGTTGATGATGATGAGGTCTGCCTTGAAATGCATTCTACGAATCAACAAGGGACTCTGCCTACACTCCTTAGAGCAAACGACAACACCTTCTCCCGTGGTGATCTTCCAAGCCGCTGATATGTCGTCGCAGGTTAAGTGATGCCGATCAACGAATCGAGCAGAGCACTCGCGTGTTCCTCTCATGCTTCACTCCCAATGACAATCACGACGCATCATCTGTACAGATTGTGTCGGGACGCATCATCTATCCAGATTGTGTATGCTACTTCCATTCAGATTTTCACATGCATACGTTAGAGACATGTCCATTTTAGATGAGTGTCTTAAATGGACATAATACCCATTTTCAGTGTTGGTGTAAGATAGATGTTAAACCTTGACTATTTGTTAGTATGTAGTACTCTCAAAATAATTAAGACTCTTTCAGAGTAAAAATAATAAAAGAAAAAGAAAAAGAAAAGAAAATATGGTTTCTTCTTGAATTCCCCAAATAATTGAAAGTCTTACTGCCGTGCTACATGCCTGCATGCATTTATTTCGAGTGATGATTAGGATTTGATAGTTCTTGCATAGTTAGTTTATATTCCCAATCTCATTAGTTGCACCTTGACATTCTTTTAAGACAAACTTGTATTGTATGTTTTGTTTGCTAAATTACCAACCTGGGGTACTTTTTGCCAGAAATGAATAAATTGTTGGATTTTGGAAGGAAAGCTATGTTTTATGTCAGAGTACTAACTGGGATTGAAGAAAGAAGAATCAGAGCATACAGACTGCAGCTTCAGGAACGAATGGAAAAGGTGGTTTCTGAGCTTCTTTTTGTTTCTCATTTCTGCTGTTTTTAGAGTGCCTGTGATACTTTTGAGTTGCTTTTGATTTTTGATAATGTTCTATAGGTCCACATTGTTTGAAATAAGTCGCTTGGTTAGCATTTATAATGTCTTGGTAGCATCAGGTGTATGTAGGGTTGGCATTCGGGTCGACCGGGCCGGGTCGGGTCGGAGCTTTAACCGGGCCGGGTTCATTATTGGAAACTTCGACCCTGGTCGATCCGTGAACCCGTTAGGGTCGGGCCGGGTCGCGAGTTGAGCTGTTTGATTTATTTATTTATTTATTTATTTATTATTAAATTTTTTTTTACAACTTCACTAAAAAAAAATAACCAACATAACTGTATACGAGTGAAAAAATGCATATATTATTGATTATTCATTTCAACTACTATGATTTTTTACAAGTTTTTTACATACAAATACAAGTTTTTTCCCCTCCTCTTTTAACCTAAAAAAAAATTGTACAATAAGTATAAGAGATTAAGAATTAAACAAAATTGTATATATTATACATTTCAACTTCTATGAAATTTTTACAACTTTTTCACATACAAATATTGTTAAAGATATATACAAATTCCTTCAATTACATGTTTCAGAGGACAATCTAGAGTGTGAGATAGCCTAGAGTTAGATTGAAGAGAGGATATTGGACTACTGTCGTGTATCTCTACTTAATCTAAACCTAGGATCTCATCACCCTAAATTTCTAAATTTTGTTGGACTTCAGGGGAGTTGCTTCCACTTGTTGATGTAGATGCCGCTTTTCCTTGAGTCCTGTCTTTAACATTTATCCAATCTTCAGTGCACACGAGCATCTCCAACGAATTTGGCTTCAAGTGATTCCTGTAATTTGTTAAAACACTGCCACTGTAGAAAAAGTACTTTCGGAAGCAACTGTGGAGACAAGAGTAGTTAGTAGATCTCTAGCCATATGTGAAAGAATAGAAAAATGATTTTCATGTTCTTTTCACCATTGTAGCACTTCAATCTTAGTACTAGAACTTTTACTATCTTGTTGATTATACCAATTTAATTCATTAGGTGTATTAATCCTAGATTTTTTTGATTGAATATGAGCAAGTAAATTAGTTGTGGCATCTTCTAATGTAATATTACTCTTACCTCTAGAAGTACATGAAGAAGAAGTAACTATACTAGTTGTACTACTAGACACAAAATCTATCATAATAATCATACAAGTTATTCAATGTCGATTCAAAGCTAGCTAAAAATTCATTACAATCATATTCAGAATCTTCTCCAAGTAAAGTAAACAATATTTCAATCAAACTTTTCGTACCCGCTAATTTGATACGAGGATCCATAACAGTAGCAATACAATATAACATAGGGGGAGGATTAAAATACTTCAAATTTTTTTATAAGCGGGAACAACAATATGGCTAATGTATTCGTCCGGAACCATTTCTTGAAAATTTTGCATCATATTAATGTCTGAAATAAAATACTACTTGATGTAGAATCATAAAATGTAGAAAACTTTAAAGTTGCGGTTTTAAAAGGTTCCAAAAATCGTAATAAAGATTCGGCAAAATACCATGATTGGGGAGTCATTTGAAAAATTTTCATATTTTTTTGCAAAACAAAAATTGTTTATAATATCTTTGTATTGAGTAACAACATTTAGTAAATCGAAAGTAAAGTTCCATCCGTGTTTAACATCTTTAGAAAATTTTCTAAAATGTATTCCTCTAGCTTTACACCATCCTTTAAATTCTTGAAGCATAGGACCACTCAAAGCAATAAAATGTACACAAAATCTAATTGCAACTATATATGAATCGGCTACTTTCAATGCATCTTGTACACGTAAATTTAAAATGACACACATGTAATATAAAAAATTTCATTACATGGAGGAGCTAATTGTGTTTCCAATGTATGAATCGAAGCATTGTTGTTAGATGCATTATCAAAACTAATAGTCAAAATTTTATCACGAATATGATATAAATCACAAACTTCTAAAATACGTGTTGCAATAACTAGTCCACTATGGGGATACGACAAAGCCCAAAGTAAGATGATTGTCTTTTGAATCATCCAGTCACTATCTATCCAATGACAAGTTAAGCCCATCATTGGAATATCGTCACAACCTTTCAACAATCGGAAGTTAACGGTACTCTACAAGTTAAAAAATACAAGTGCAATTAAAACGTTTCTCATTTCGTTGTAAAGTTTAAAACAATCAGACTTTAGTGTGTTTCTAAGAATTCTTCTAAAATGTGGATTTAGTGCATTTTTGTTGAAAGACTCTATATTCCTACTCTCGGAATAGGAAAAATGTAGCTCATCCTTAATAACTAGTGGGGTCATTTTCCGATGAACAAGTTCGGGATCATAGGATTGGCTATCTATTTGTCCGATTCTAGGGTTGATTTTTTGTTGGCCTTATTAGTCTTGTACTAAATCTTTGTGTACATTTAAAAAATGTCGTTTAATTGTACCTGTTTTCTCACCCTTCTTCCGTTTGTAACTCGTCACAATGTTTACAAATCTTATGTCCTACACCCGGATTATTCTCATCGGGGATAGTCATAAAATATGTGTCAATCACTTTGTTTCTCTCCTAGTTTTTCTACTTTTAGTGGGTTCGGTTTGTTGTGTTTGTGTGTCAACATTATGCATTTCTTCTTCAATTTCGTGTGTAAATTTGGGTTCAATTTGTGGGACTATTGGAGGCCAACGTGAAGTATTGGTGGAATCTTGTCCACTTTGGCTACGGTCGCTACCTCGTAATCTAGACATGGTAATAGTGTATGTGAAAAAAAAAAATTCAAGTATTTTACCAGTGTATGTGAAAAAAAAAATTCAAGTATTTTACCAGTGTATGTGAAATAATAGAAAACAATCTAGGAGGTATATGTTAAAAAATAAAATCTAAAAAATAATAGGAGGGTTGAGAGAGAGAAGCAAAAAACCAACAAACAAATATGATACAAAAAATTAGAATTACAACAAAATTCAAGACAATAGGAGGGTTGTGAAATTTTGATACCGTACTTCACGGATAATCAAATATACAAATGAGAGAGAAAATAAAAGTAGAGAGTAGTCGGTAATCCGGTAGTCGTTGAAACTTGAAAGAGAGAGAGAGCTTCTTTGTTGGAGGAGTTGAACTAGACGTAATTGAGAGTTGAATCAAACTCAATTCGATACGATCAAAAATTTTCACTTCTTTGTTGAAAACACTTGATTGAATGGAGATTGAATTGAGTAGTAGTAGTAGAGAGAGTAAGAGAGTAAGGTGTGAAAATTTTTATATTGAATTAAGGGGGTATTTATAGGGAAAAAAAACCCCAGCCCCAACGGTCTGTTTCTTACCGTTCGGGTCAAACGGGTCCAAACCCACGGGTTGACCCGCTGGTTTTTCTTGGTCAACGGGTCGAGCGGGTTTGGTTGTCTACTTTATCTTCCGGGGTTGACCCGGATATACCTGGGGGTTCGACCCGGACCCGAACCACATAATTGCAGGTCGGGTTCGTGTGGGCGGGTCGCGGGTCAACCCAGCCCGGTTGCCATCCCTAGGTGTATGACAAGGTTTATAGGTTCACATTTTTAGATATTAGGTTTATAGGTTCACATTTTTAAATATTGTCTCCCTGACCATTTAGAGCATCCACAGTGGTTTCTCATTTTGCCATTTTTTTCATTTTTTTTGGCAAAATGAGTGCTCCAACGGTTTCTCTTTTTGCCAAATTTTGAGGAAGTGGCTACTGAACGATTTGGCAATTCTCAAATTATAGGGGACGATACATGTTATTTCGTTCGTTCAATTTTTACAATTTTTAAATGGATCGGACGAAACATGTTGCTTCGTCCGATAATTTTTTCATATTAAAAAAAAAAAAACCCGGACGGAACAACATGTTCCTTCCCTTCCCTTTTTTTTGGGAAAATTTTATCCAAATCCAATTCCTGCTATTATTTTCATAGTAAGTCCAAGCCTATAATAACTCCAAGCCTATTACATCAAAGTCCAAGACATAATCAAAATATTTTTTTAAAATAATAAAAATTTGTCGGACGGAACATCTTGTTCATTCCGTCCATTTTTTTTTTCTCAATTGCCAAATTTTGGCAAACCGCCACAATCTGTGTTTTTGCCATTTCTCATTTTTCCAAATTGTCAAATTTGGCAAAAACCATTGTGGGTGTTCTTGGGAGTAGTGAAAAACGTTTTACTTTTAATATTTCTAGCTGTTATAGCAATTTTATTTATTTTTGTTAATATCCCCTACTGTTAATGTTCTTACTGTAATTGCCCTGTCTGACATGATAGTTATATCTATATTTAATATTCTGTTCAGCTAGATTTGGAATATGTTATTGTCCAGGCTAATTTAGAAAGAGCATTTTCAAAGACATACAATATCTACATTCAGTATTCAGTATATGATGATGATGATACTCAATTATAGATAACTGTTTTTGACAGATTGTGCCATAGATGTGCTATCCTATTACAAGATACTGGGTTTTTATGCTTCTATTTCAGATGATGATTTACCATTGCTCATGTAGACCATGTTCATATTAGACGGAAGACTTTGACCTTAAAGAAAGCAATTCTTTTTTAATGTTAATATTATTTTAAGAATATGTTTCACCAATCACCATGTTTGGTGATAAAAAAGTTGCGAAGCAAACGAGGCAGGAAAAGATAATTAAATTGGTAATAAATTCATAGTAAAACTAATAAGAACAGGCATGCAAGGTTACTGCAGTGAAGAACAAGTTGGTGGAAACCACATTAGCAGATGGCGGCATAGTATAAGTTATCGTGGATCCTCTGCACCGAGGACATATGCCCTTGTATGGAGGGCTTAGCATGAAGAGGTGAAGACATAAGCCATAACGATGCAATTTATGACAACTCTTTTGTAAATTGATATGATGTAATGTCTCTTTGGTGGTTATGATTTCTGATTGGGAATAGGTGGCAAGATATGATTTATGAGGTGAAACCTATAATGTGCACATGACTTGATGGATACCGTGTAGTGATGATACTAACTACTACTTACCATTGTCTAATGGCCTGCTTTAATCTTTAGATTCCTTTGTTGCTGGATGATCTTAACAGTCTTAGAATTAATTAGAATTCAGTGCAGGCAGTGAGAAACCATTTGATGATCGAAAGGTAACTGCTCTCTGTAATGTAATTGAAAGTTGTGTACAGCATAAAAGAGGTTACTGACCTAAGGTGCATAATTCAAATTATTTAGTATTATTGCAACACCATTGAAGTTTGAAGACATCTAATTGGAGAAATATAAACAAGATATTGTTTTGATGGCATGCATACACTTCTAAAGTATCTATGTAATAAACCAAGATTGATTAGAAATCGTTGACATTCCCGGCATGCAGAACACATTTGTGCATTTGAGCATGCTGGCAGAGTCATAGTTATTTCAAATTCGAATGACGGACTTGAGCTTGCTGGCAGAATCATAGTTTTTTTTTCTTCCAAATCCTTAGTCTACTAATTAGAAAGTTTCAGTCTGTTCTTTTAGAGTAACATGTATGTTTTGGTTATGTATTTAATTCACATTTCTTTGTTATGGTTAGGCACAAGCGAGAAAGGCTGAATTGAGAAAAAATCCAGATGAAGTTATCTTGTCGGAAGTTCGCCGTGTAGTACAGGAGATGCAAGCGCTTAATAAGAACCTTGAAGAAACTGTAAGCCTGATCGGGAGATACCTTCTCTTTCAGCTTCATTCCTTATTTATTTTGGAAAAAGCTTCATTTCATTATTTATTGATATTCAGAAATTGAAGAATGATATGGATGCATCAGGCTAAACTATAATATGCATTGTCAAAGTTTATACTTATGTGAATATCGTTATTGATGTAGTATTATTTCATTATTGTTATTATTTCTGCTTTTGCTTTTGCTGGTATTGTTGTTTTTGTTGACGTAAAGCAACAGCTGTTGTGGAACGTAACTACATTAACTTCTATGGCATATACACTTCAGGGTATTAGTATGCCCAGGATCCCCTTGCTTCTTTGCACGTCTGATTTGTCCATGTCGTGTCGTTATGTTCTTTAGGATCAGAAATAAACTTCAATGACTACCTGAGTTCTATTCATATAAATGTGCAAACCTTTATTCTCCTATATAATATGTTCAAGATAAAACCTTTTATGCTTATTCCCCTTTCGGCAAAAATCTAACCCATAGATCATTTTACTACTAATCAGTGACAATTCCAGTTTTAGTCGCTCACTGCAGATTGATCACACCCCCATATGTTGTCATATATCCTCTATGTTAAAGAGAGAAAATACAAAATGAAGATATGAACTTAGTGATTTGAAATTCTGTGATACATTGGTAACTGCATCTTGACATTCTGCAAATAGCATGATTAAAGCAACGATTTCTTTCATGTTTGTAATGTATTTAGTTATTCTTTACAGAATTTTCTGAAATCTTTAGAAATTGTATTTTAGAATCATCTGACTTTTACGGTTTCCTATAAAAGTTCATAAACCCAGCTAAAAATAATTCCATCTGCAGGAAGCCGCTATAGATGAGTACTTCAAGCCAATTGACAAAAATGTTCACACCCTTGTGAACATGCAACTTGACAAAGAGGAAAGTCATATGAAGGAGATGATCAAGGCAATGCAAGAACAAGCTATGCATCAGAACCAGATTGCATCTAGACAACAAGCTCAAGTCGGACACAGCTGATCGAAATCACCAAAATCAAGACACAGCACCTCCTTTACAGCAACAACAAGCCAAATGATGTTAGATTTGCATCAGTTTTGCAAAGATTTATCTGAGAATATTTCTTGTCAAATAATTATTTCATTACCTCATGTCAGAAATCCAGAATTCCAAGTGCTTTCCTGATAAGATGAGGTTCTGCTCACCAATCTTGTTATACTAGGTTGAGTTCATTTGAAGTCTTCAGATTGTGACTGAATACATATTGCTCTAATAGATGTTGTAGATCTACCCAATTTGAGGCACACTTGAATTTTAAGTTACAAAGAGTAAAGTTGATGGAAGTACAATCTTCAATAAAGTTTTAGATCTTGGAAATACAGTCTGATCTTTTTATACGAAGGTCCTGTTTATTTTGTGCATCGAAGTTTCTATAAACTTTGAACGTATACTTCCATACCAATTCCTAGCCTGCAACTCACCTACAAGGGTGTACTGAGAACTCGATAGCCTGATCAAACCACAACACCTAATTACGAGGCTTTAAGCACAACTGCAGTTTCTTACAAATCTTTCATTGTCTGTTGAATGCGGTGGCCAATAGTTCTACAAGTAAAAATCACATTGCCGGAAAGCTGCCTTAGATCACAAATCAACGAACGCAAAGAACTACTAGTTGGGTATCCGGGTCTTAAGCGATGGGAAATAATTCTTTCTTGTTTATGGCTCTGAACCTATGAATCTAGAACAAGTCCAGAAATCTCTTAGCTTATCTTCTTTGTGTTTGCTTGTAAAGAAAGGGTGTTGTCACATTTTCTGCGGTGACTGATTCTTGTGGTTAACTTACAAGCAAGAACAAACATGCCCTCAGATCAACTAGGCAATAGATTAATACCCCCAATAAGTAGCACTGATAAAAGCGGGTACATAACTTGAGTTAATTAAAGTTGAATATTGTTAAGAAGTGGCTTTTTATTTTCTAGTTAAATATGTTGCATTCATTTCTTAGTCAAATTGGTTCTATGGTGTAGTGGTTAGCACTCCAGACTTTGAATCTGGCGACCTGGGTTCGAATCCCGGTAGGACCTCGTTTTTTTAAATATTATTTTCGATATGTTTTCTCTAAATAAGTCCCTTACAAATATTCAAATACTATATCAGCCCCTCCCCCAAAATGTTTTTCATTTAATATGCTTTTTAGATATATATATTTTAATTTTTATTAAGCAGTCTAGAAGAGAATGAGTAAGATCGAAGAGCTGGTTCAATGGATCAAGATTTCTATGATATTAATGCCGTTAAATGGATCCGAGTTTTCGGTCACAATTTAGATGCAGAAATATAAATTAGAAATAGATGTGCAGAAATAAACATATAGTAATGTATGCCCCCGGCCAATAATTACCTACAAAGAATTGTTACTGCATGCAAACTACTAATCATATAAAGAATTTATGCAAATATCAAGTTGGCATCTGTATGCATACATGCAAAGAAACAAATAATTATCACAGAGAACTGCTAAGCTATTCAGAATTCAGATAGTTATCAGAAGCTGCATCACTTTGGTAATAACTGCAGTTTATCATTTATTGAGTTGATGCAATGAATCACACGGTAGTATCTACATTATTATTCTAGTTTCGATCATTTAGAGAGATATGCCCAAAAAATAGAAGTCTCGGTATTGTTCTCTTCAACTGAATTCCTACAATAACTGGCAGAGTTTTAATATCATGGTTTCAAATCAGAAAATGACAACTGAAATTGATTGCATTAAGTTTTTCATAGATACCTCACGAACAAGTGTTAGAATAAGTAGTTGATTGTACATTCCTATAAAAAGCCAGCGTGAAGCAAACAAGTAGTAATAAATGGTGAACAAGGATTGTGTTGGGATGGGGTGTCTTCCGAACACTCCAGTGGCGCAGTGGAACCAATTAGAGCAATGAGGATGTCGAAGTCAATCGAATAACTAAACAAATAGATCCACCAATCCAACACAAACATAACGAGGATTTATCCTGGTTAACTTTCGCTTAATCCGGATGTAAAATATAGAGAGATATAATATATTGAACTAAAAGATATTACAAGGAGTTAATGATTCACTCAATACAAGGAATTAAACTCACTCACTAAGTACTCTCTCTCTCAGGCCTCTCTTTGCAATGGAGAATAATGTCAATAAAGTACTACCTCTCATATTGGAGGTGATTACAATAAATAGGAGAAGAATAGAGAGAACCCTAGGTTAGTGTTGATTCTTAGTCGTCCGATATATCCTGTAGAAGAAGTAACTGAATAGGAGCCATACGATCTCACTTAGAGTTGAAGATTGGGCTGAAACGACTTAACAAATCGAGGCCCAAATAACACAGCTGCCGCAGTCGGTCGACTGCACCCACAAGTGCGGTCGACTGTCCCCTTCTCGGAAAAACCATGTACAGTGGTCGGTCGGGTGTGCGGTCGACCACCCCCTTGTTAGAGATTATGAGAGATAATAACAATAGAAATTAGGGTTAATATCCTAGACTAAGGTGCTTGAGATATTTACCCTAGGTATCAAAATTGAAATACCTAGACTACTACCACAAGCCAGTATTTATAAGATAAATACTGGTTTGGGTACTGAGTTCTCAACCCACTCAACCCGCGTTCCGATATCCATCCAATTAGTACGTGTAACACACGTGTTACCCATAGAATAATACTACACATAATATTATTCATATAGTGAGAATATACCTATATATCCAACAATCTTCTCCTATATTCTCAATATATAAACATATTGGATTATCTCATCAGTTCAACATGAAGCTGACTGGCTGATAGCAGTCTTTAAATAGAAGAAATGCATCACTCAATGTATAGTTCATAAATCTGAATAGTTCAAAAAGACTAAATCAAAATAATTAAATAGTTCCAAACTATATCACAACAGAATAGTTCACAATGACTAAACCAACTGGAGTAATCTGTCATAGTTTCAAAATCAAACAAAGCAAATAAACTTCAAGAACAAAATAAGAGTTTTGTTCTCAATGAACACGAGAGTCTTAAACTCAACAGAAGTTTTACCAAACAAGTAACTAATTTATTCTCGAAAGAAATAAACTGAAACTCTATCCATGCACAGTGCTTTATGTTTACTCCTTCATTTTGAGCAAATCATTATTTTGAAAAATCTATGTTGACAGATTCAACTCCTCCATCTTTGCTAGCTTATTAAAAATAAGAATATCAAAAGATACATCTCTAAGAATTCCAACAAATTTCACAAAGTATCTAGTTCCACAAAAGAATTTAGTACAATTCATAATTAGCTTAGCAAAAATATAACGAAAGCATCACAATCAAGTTTCTTTAATTAAATAAAGAACAAGAACTATTATAGTTTCTACACAAGAACTATACTATGTTTCATATTGGAATGATAGAACAGTCAAATCAATTATGATTAATTCTGAATCATCAAAATTGGAATGAAACAAAAATTCATAAAAGAGATATATCATCAAAATTGGAATGATACAACGACATTCTAAACATCGGAAACACATCGACAAGTTTTTATTTTTCGTACTGGAATAATATGATTATTCTAAGTAAATTCTCTAGATATATAATACCATCAAAATTGGAATGACATTATATATTTGTGGAATTTATGTGGAATCATCAAAATTATCCAAAACATGTCAACTGCCTAAAATTGATGCTTAAATTTGAACTTCTCTATGGCTCCAATTGGATTCTAGATTTCAAAACAATTAGGATGTTAAAGCTTTGACTCAATAGCTTTTAACTTCATTTTCCCATAGTTTTGATAATTAGATCACTTTCAAGTCTTTTAAAAAGAGCATTAGCCATATTTTATTTCAACTGAACTTTATTTATGAGAAAGTTCAACTAGGCTTCTTTCAGCCTTAATATACACCTCTTACTATTATAGAGTGAGTTATGAGCTATAGTGCATTGTAGCTTGATAGTCGCATTACAGAATTAGAGAGTTACTTAAACTTCTTAATGGATAACTAGCAACAATTTCTTCAATCCACTCAGTCTTTTCTCCTACAGAGAATAACACATAGAGATCTGATTTCATGAATGACAGCATAGTACCTGTTTGCCTTTTAATTTCCATAACATTTCTGTTCCTCCTAGTGTAAACACATATCTACTAGTTATCGACTTTCACTAAATTCTGCGCATCATAATGTATCAGATCAGTCATTCATTCGAAAAATGACTAGAGTAGCATAAAGCAAACTCTTGAGTACCACTCAGGTATCTCATTGCCCTCTTAAGGGCACTAAAATGTGTGGGATTATTAGTGAATCTGCAGATCATACCTAACTCAAAGTCTATGTCTATTCTAGTGCAGATCTTTGTATACATGAGACTTTCAATTCCTTTAGAATGATCTACCTATTTCATAGTTACACCATCATTATGTGTCAACCTTTTATCATAATCATAAGGTGTTTCAAAACACACTTTCAATCACAATATCGCCACTTTTGAAATACATTTTGATTTGATGAGTTTGACTAAGGGTTATCCCTTGCCAACCGAAACTCACCCTTATACCTATGGTGTCCACAATACCTAGGTTTTTCATGTTGAATTCTTTGGATAGCACAATTTTAATTTCATTTGTAATAAAGAGGTCACTTCCAAGAATAAGCATGTCAACAGAACAAGTAAATAATAGCTACTATATTTGACACACCACAAAGTTAAAGGCACTGATCTGAATTATTTGATTCATATACTAGGCTCTTTAAGAAATTTGTCAAATTATTTATTCATCCGCTATACATGTTTTAAGAACATACAATGATTTGACTAAATTGTGAATCTTATTCACTAAACATATTAGTTCAAAACTTTCAGTACAAAACATCAAGTACAAAACTTTTAGTACAAAATTGTTTAAATATCCTTTATGAATAACAAAATTTTCAGTAGATGTAAAGGTAACAAGAATACTTATTGTAGCAATATGACAAACATATGAGTAGACATCAAATAAATCTACCCCATTTTTTCTCAGTCAATCCGTTAGCTACTAAAATGCATTAAAATTGCTCCTGAACAATCAAAATTAAGTTTCTTCTACAAAACCCCACTAACTTACTACAGTTTTAACCCTTTTCGGCAGATCAACTAAATTAAAGTATTATTGTATGACACAAAATCATCTCATTGTCTACTAAAGACTCTTCTTAGCTTATTTTTCATTCAAGTTTAAGTGTCAGTATGACTGGTTCTTAATTCCAACAGTGAATCATTGACTATATCAGTAGGACTAGATAATTTCATGCACTTATCTTTGTTGAACACATTCTCAAAGAACTTTGTTGTCTAGATTCTACTAATAAAAATTAGATAGATCTAAAATCTGTCCATAGAACCATATTTTGTACTTTCTAAGTACACACAAATATTTATGATAGGTCCTACTTTAGGCCTTTTAGGGTTATATACTCTAACAAATGTATCACACCACAGTTTTCACATTAACAAAATTATTTTTGTTTCTATCCCATAGTCTACAAGGTGAAAATAATTTAGAGTGTGGTAACATATTGGAAATATGATTAACAATACAATATCACCCACAGTTACACAAAGTCAAACAATAGTCAATAATATAGAATTCAACATTTCACTAAGTATTTGATTCTAACTTTTATCAATGTCGTTTAACTGTTGTAAGTAGAGTGCAGTAGAGATTATGCCAAATGCAAACTTCTCTTAAATTGTTAAAATATATTCACCACCTCTATCAAATCTGAACCCTTGATTTTTAGCATTTAACTATAATTTTTAATTCATTAAGAATAACAAGTGTTTTGTTCTTCATATATATGAAAAACTTATATTAATCATCTACAAAAGCGATTAAATACTTCTGACCAACAATTATCTCACATAGTAACAAAGCTACTGAGATCACAAATATCAGAATGTATTAATTCAAAAAGTTATGAACTCCTAGAGACCATACAAAATGATTTTCTAGTGATCAAAATTTGAATTTAAACTTCACATTTGTCATATTTAATGAAGTGTCATTTAGTAGAATTATAAGTTTTAACAAGAACAAACAATTTAATATATAGTTCTTCGATCCTAGCCAATTATGCTATGTTAAGAAACTATACACAATTAGAACTATTATGATTAGTTATCTCATTTGTTAAACTCAACTTATATAGGCGATTGACAATATATGCATATTATAAGAGTTAATACAAAATTACTCTTCCAAATTTCATAGAACTATTTGCTTTCTCTAGTGATTCTAACAATATCTGCTTGCTCAAACACGCTGAGCGAAGAGTTCTTGCCTTTATTCGTTCTTCATCATCTTCATGACGCTAATTAATGAGATAATAACTAACATGCTATAATTCAACTTTGCACACACAGTACAATAAACGATAAAGAACAAAACGTAATTAACGGAGTCATATCGTACATTAAGAGTTGCGCTCTCCTAAGTTACAGACATTTGTTATAAATCTTATACAATTTTTATTTTTTAATTTTAATTATTAGAGAAGCAAATATGTAATCTCCCACAAACTGCAAATAATGGATTTGTCAAAATATCTATACACAGTATGATAAAACACTTAATAACTCTAAACATGCTAGTTTTCAAAGCGAGAATAACTATGATCTAAAACTCTCAATCATATGATCAAACGCACAAACGTTGACACATTCATCACATGAAAATACTAAGAAAGATTAGAATAGATCATACCGACACTTCAAGTTAGAAGTGTTTTCCAACTTTGATGGAGAAGCCTGCATGGTACAGACTTATTCAACCGTGATGGATATCCATCGTCTCCAACACACACAATTTGTAAGTAACTTTGAAGTTCCTACATTCATCAAATTATTAAAAATTAGCCAATTAAAAAAATTATTAGCACTATCTAATTTACAACAATTTAATTGAAGATTCAATTTTATAGTCAAAGCCTATAATTTATCAAAATAAATATTTGATCCTAAGCACGTAGCCAAAGCAGTTATTCAAATTTGTATTTAATTAAACAATGCTTAATACAGTTTTGAACTTTAGCACTAAGCAACAAAATTCAAACAAATAATTAAATAACAATTTAAATTTGGTGAAGAACTTATCTTTAACTTAGATCTGATCCAGTCCAAACATATTTGGATCTAGTTTAAACAACAATCTTTCTCACTGCCCACACTATTTTCAACAACTACATCCACATCTCTTATTGTGCTTTCACTTTCCAACTGTTAAAATCAGAATTATCAAATATTTCTAGTTTCGGAACCTTTTACACACGATTAAAATTTTCCATCTTATAGGAATAAAGAGTAAATTCAAAATTTATAGGGTTTATTCTGAATAATTACTACTAGCGTAATTTCAGTAAAAGGAAAGATTTTTCTGTAAAACTGTGTAATAAACAATTAAAACAGAAAATAACATTAAAGAATAAGCACAAGTCTTAAAGTTTAGAGTGGACCGTATCTTGATAAGAATCAAGAAAAATTGGAGGGTTAGATCTGATTCAGTAGTACACAATAGCAGATCCAGTATTGGCCCCAAACAAAAAACACCATAATGAGATCCAATCAAACACATCATATTAGATCTAATCTGATCTAGGAGAGTCGAATTTTCAACACCAGATGATCCCCTCCTTGAGCCCGAACACCAAACACCGAAATGAGGCAATCGGAAAGCATGATCTGATGCACAAAGCACTAGCACAGCAAGTTGATCTCTCAACCACACAGGGATCCGATCTCTTCCCCAACCACCAAACATCAAATTCAACCAATCCCAAAATTAGAACTAATCTGATCTCTCACACCGTCCCTGTTTGAGCTCGGAAGAAGGAGAAGGGAAGAAGGACGCAGGGTCGGGCCTCCGGCTTGCGGTGGCTCGCCAGTGCCATGTGGCGGCGGGAGCAGGATGACGGCGCCAGTGTGGTGACTCTAACTGAGTCGACTAGGCAACCACGGCAGCGGCAGCGCACGGCAGCAGCGGCGTACGGATCTGTGACTGGGCTGACAGACAGGCCCAATCAAAAGCAAGGAGAAGAACTCGTAGCTCCGTTCGATTCGCCTTCGGATCTGCGATAGCCCCGCCAATCGACGACGAAAGGCGACGGTGGCAACGGTAGTGGGCGGGAAACTAGATCCGATGATCTCTTTTAATCTCAAAATTAATGTTAAATATCTCAAGATTGTTAGAGATTATGAGAGATAATAACAATAGAAATTAGGGTTAATATCCTAGACTAAGGTGTTTGAGATATTTATCCTAGGTATCAGAATTGGAGTATCTAGACTACTATCACAAGCCAGTATTTATAAGATAAATACTGGTTTGGGTACTGGGTTCTCAACCCACTCAACCCGCATTTCGATATCCATCCAATTAGTACGTGTAACACACGTGTTATCCATAGAATAATATTACACATAATATTATTCATATAGTGAGAATATACATATATATCCAACACACCTTGGACGGTCGACCCGTCACTCTACCAACAACTGCCTTTCACTTCTACTCTCTTCGACTGCATCGACCTCCGTGCTTCACCGTATCTTCTTCTAATCTGAACCACGAGTATACAAGACATATTCCTCTGGTTAAATATGAAAAAAACCTAGAACTATGGCCTTTATGCAGAAAACCCCCATGACCTTTTTTATGCAGAAAACCCCTCAGATTTATTGTTGCAAAAAACCCACCCCGCCAACGTGAAACTTCTGCTAAAGTTGATGGAGGTTTTTGACAATAATGCGAAGATAGATGATTTTTTTTTGAAACAACTTGCAAAGATGAATGGGGTTATCTGATACAAGTAGAAAAGTTAGATGTGGTTTTTGAAATACTTCAGGTTTTTTTTGCAACAACCATACTTCAGGGGGGTTTTCTGCATAAAGAAAGAACAGGAGGGTTTTCTGCATAAAGGCCATAGGTGAAGTTTGTTTTGTTTGTTTTGTTTTGTTTTGTTTTGTTTTGTTTTTTTGTTTTTGTATTTTCAAATTTAGCCTATTCCTAATAACCTCTACCTTAGATTGCATACGAGTGCTATCAACATTATGTGATTACTCATCTTGCAAACTCTACTAAACTCCACTTGCGAATCATACTTGGAACAACAGTTTCTTCTACTAGTTGAACAAATCTTCTACCCAATCTCACTGATCAGTATACCCTCTAAATGGCATACCTTAGCAGGCAATATCATGGAATTGCCAACCTTCGCACGAACTCCACCTACATCGGGGCACTCTCCACCTCTCGATGATATTCGAACGTTGTAGTCTTGCTTCGATGATGCTAGTTGCGGTAAACTAGATGAACTTGCGGAAAAAAGGGAAAAGTATAAACTATTGCGCAAGTATTTTGGATTACCCAAAGTTTGTAGAGATTGTATTGGCTTAGCCAAACCACTCCCATACCTCTAATCACCTTACGACGACCAGAAAAAATAGACAGAACTTCACATCGAGCTGTGTATCTACAACCCTGTGCTTCAAGAGTTTCGAAGGAAATCAGATTCTGTTTCAGCAGAGGAATATGCAAAATTTCCCTTAGAGTGAACCTATTTAGCCCTTACATCTTCAACTTAATTGTCCCCTCACCTATTACTTCACAAGTCTCTCCAGTTTCTGTTCTCACACAACGCCTTGTAGTAGACTTATAAGTAGAAAACAATAGAGAAAATATGATCAGAACTTCATGATTCATGAAATCAACTAGAATTCACTTCTAAAAAATTTGAAACAAGAAGACACAAATCACCTAATTCAGAAGGGTAAACCACATTTGCGGTAGAATTGTCATCCCTGATGCTCTTCTGATTCTGCAATTTCCAACGGTCTGTCTTGATATGCCCTGACCTCTTGCAATATCGGCAACGGATCAAATCCTTTCGCATAGCACTTTGACTTCCACCTAAATGACCTTCCACTGGTAGACAACTTAGAGTAGATGATGATTTCTGAGTCTCCTTCCTAAGTTGATTTTCCTTCAATGCTTTGATTACACCATCTACCGTAATACTCTCATTGGCATATTTACTGTGTAGCATGGTAGTGATCAAATGCTCATACAAATCCTGCAGTAAATATATCAAGTTGAAAGCTTTATCTGCTTCACCGACATCCGTGCTGATCGCATGTAGTTCAGATAACACCTTGTTGAATTCTGTGATGATCGGTACCTTCCTTCAGTGATAAACAATTGAATTTCCTCTTCCAATGCATCCGATCTAATAACGATGAACCAGAGTAGTCAGCTATGAGTTTTTCCCCATAAACTCGCCATGCCAGTTTCATCATGAAAGCTCCACTTGTCCTCGTCCGCCAATGATAGTCGGATTAGACTTACATCCCTTTCACAAATATCATTCCAAACATCCTCCTTCATATCGAATGGTTTTTCCTTCTTCTTGATGGCTAATTGTAGGCGTTCTTAAACTAAGACATCATACATATCTACCTTCTAAAGATTGAAGTTAATCTTTCCATCGAACTACTTGATCTTCAATAGACTATGACTCGTCATCTTAACCAAGGGACTCGGCAACCTGAAGCTCTGTTACCACTTGTTGGGATGGAGTGTTTACGAACACCTTGGTGGCTCAGCGGAACTAATTAGAGCAATAAGGATTTCGAAGTAGATGAGACGAGTCAATCGAATAACCAAACAAATAGATCCACTAATCCAACACAAACACAATGAGAATTTATCCCGGTTAGCTTTTGCTTAATCCGGATGGAAAATATAGGGAGATATAATATTCAACTAGAGGAGATTACAAGGAATTAATGATTCACTCAATACAATAAATTAAACTCATTCACAAAGAACTATCTCTCTCAAAGCCTCTCTTTGCAATATAGAATAATGTCAATAAAGTACTATCTCTCATATTGGATGTGATTACAATACATAGGAAAAGAATAGAGAGAACTCTATGTTAGTCTTGATTCTCAGTCATCCGATATATCCTGTAGAAGAAGTAACTGAATAGGAGTCGTACGACCTGATTTGGAGTTGAAAATTGGGCTGAAACAACCTAACAAATCGAGCCCCAAAATAACACAGCTGCCACGGTCGGTCGACTCCACCCACAAGTGCGGTTGACGGTCCCCTTTTCGGGAAAACCCTGTACAGTGGTCGGTCATGTGTGTGGTCGACCACCACCTTGAATGATCGATCAGTCACTCTGCCAACAGCTGTTTTTTTACTTCTACTCTCTTCGACCTCCGTGCTTTATCGTATCTTTTTCTAATCTGAATCATGAGTATACAAGACATAATTCTAACACATTTTTTTTTGTGGAAGGAACATAATTCTAACACATTGAAGGGATCAAACCACTGTAAAGACGATATTTGAGCACGTCTTGTTGGTCATATGCGAAGCAACCACAAGAAAAACATTACGCCGAATATGCTAGCCACGTATTGTCAACCAACTGAGCATGGTAAAAAATGTGATGGGCCCCACTGGTCATCCATTGATTCAAAAGAATTACACCAACTGCATTAGCACCAAAACAATAAGTGAATATATTAGAAAAAGAAGAACCTAAATAAATATTAGAACATGTTCTTAACAAATAACACATATTGCAACAATGAACGAAATGATTGACCTTCTTCCTCGGAATCATTTATTTGGTCAATCCGGAGAACATATTGCAACAATGAGCGATGATAACAAATAACACAAGTTATCAATGGTAAAAAGAATTTCGTTTACACCAAGAAAAAAGGAGAATGAAATGTGACATAAAGAAAGATTGTATTCATAAATTATAGATGCATGAACTGAAAGGACGGACATGATTGAGAGCCAAAATGGATACAAATAGATCACCGATTGATGACTAAGAGACAGGGCCGGCCCTGGGCTCCCAGGGGCCCTAGACGAACTTTTAAAATGGGACCCCTAATAACATATCTATATTTTTTGCGCACGAAATACGTGCCTATATTTACGAGGAAAGTTCAAAATTGGGGGCCTAAAAAATCGCAAATTCCACGGGGCCCGAGGCGGCCACCTTACCCGCCTCCATACTGGGACAGCCCTGCTAAGAGAAGAAGGGATGAGGAGAGTGTACGACGTCAGGAGCATAGAGTGGGCACCGGCGACCTGACGAAGGGAAGAGGACAACAGGCGTCTAGAGATGCTCGTATAGACCATAGAGATCTATCGAACAGAGATGGAGAAGAGCTTGGAAGTAGAGTAACAGAGATGTTAGGGCGTCGTGTAGCGCTGGAGACGGATAGAGGTAGTCCCCGCCCTTCATCGATCTATAGAAGGTCGTATCTTGAGGCTACAAGACCAAGACAGGGGGAATACGGTCGGGTAGATCAGAGTAAGAGGGGTCTCTCAGTGGAGATGGAAATGGTAAAGAAAAAGGAGGATGAGGAAGGGGAGTGGATATTGGTGAAACCCAAGAAAACTAAGAAAATTGATAAGCGAGAGGGTTAAAGCTCACTCTTCATTGTTGTCAGCTCCGGCAATGGCGAAGAAACTGTCACAGTGCCACAAGTGTGCGGGGAGAGGACACTCGATCCATGAGTGCCCGAATGACTGATTTTGCTATGCATGTAAGAAATTCGGACCACATCTCTCTGGATTGCCCTAGAAACATTTCGACGAGGAGTGCACATTCCAAATAGTCTGTTCCGGCTGAGCCAATCGCTCCTGCCATTGGAAATGTCTGCAAGATGGGTGTCAATTGTTCGGAGGAGAGCCATGACGGGGGGAGAAAGATAATCAAGGTGGTGATCACACCAGATCATGGCGGACTTTGAGAATCGCCTAAAGCTGTGTATTTTGCTCAAAATCCACACCGGCAACCCATCCATGAAAGCAATGGCTGAACAGCTCACCAAAGGGGTTAGGCCAAAGCAGAATTGGGTTTGGGATATTCAAAAAGTTAAACAAGATGTGTATTTGGTCTTCTGCAAAATGGAAGAAATTAGAGAGGTGCTGACTTTGGGGAGTCTTGAAGGAGATGACTTCTATGTCACAACAAGCAGATGGTCGAGGAGCTTCGGAGCCATGAAGATCGACTCACTTCCGGTGGTTTGGATTAGGTTGTTAAATACTATGAAGCACGGATACGGATACGCGTATCGGATACGGTACGTATCGGATACGCGGATACGTCGATTTCTCAAAAACTAGGATACGGGTACGTTAGGATACGCTTAAATAAATTAAATAAAAAATAATAATAATATATATTATAAATAAAAATTGAATTCCTTAAGTTATACATAGACAATATAAAATTGCATTAAATAAAAATATACGTACCTGAGTGAGATACTTCTTATCTGTCGTTTTCAATATTTGAATAACTATGTCCAATTGTCCATCTTAATACATGGATAATTTCTCATTTTGTTAAAAACAATTTTGTGTGCATCTTAATCAGTAATGTCATTTTGTTATTATAATATACTCTATTTGTGTTATTTTGTTATTTTGTTATGTAATGACAAATTGATAATTATGTAATGTCATTTGTTAAATACCATTTCTTATACTTATACTCTATTTGCAAGAGAATTCCTATATCAAAACATGCACTAGAACAAGCACAGTATAACTCCAAGATGAGTTAGATCTGTACATATCTCCAAAGGAGTCAGGTAAATCCTTTTGAGTTTTGATCCCATGGATAAAGAACTCAAAAAATAAATAAAGAACTGAAAAAATAAAAAATTAAAAAAAGAACCGATCAGGCGATCACGGTGAATAAATTAACAACTCAAAAAATAAAAAAAGAACTGAAAAAAGAACTGGAAAAAGAACTGAAAAAAGAACTGGGAAAAAAATACCTTTATGGCAAATATCTGAGGGTGACAGAGAGATCTGATCGGGGTCGGAGAGATCTGATAGGGGTCGGAGAGGAAGACTGATCGGGGTCGGCTGAGAGAGATCTGATTGGGGTTGGAGAGGAAGACTAATCGGGGTCGGCTGAGAGAGATCTGATCGGGGTCTGATCAGATCTGAGGGTGACAGAGAAGGATCGGCTGAGAGAGATAAGGGGATAGGGTTTTGATCGATGGGATGAGAAAGAGAGAGGCAGAGAAGGATCGGCTGAGAGAGAAGGGGATAGGGTTCTGAATCTTCTGATCGATGGGATGAGAAAGAGAGAGGCAGAAGATAGAAGATAGAACGGTGAATGGGCCTGTTGGGCCGAGCCAAACTAAAAAAAATTTTAAAAAAAATAAAAAGTATCGGTGGCGTATCCCGCCCTTCCAATACGCGTATCCCCGCGTATCGGAAAAGTATCGGATATTTTTAAATTTTTTAATTTTTTAATTAATTCCGATACGTATCGGGTACGTATCGGATGAGTACGGTACGGGTATCGTGTCCGATATGTATCGGATACGTGATACGCGACCCCCCGCAGAGTATCCGTGCTTCATAGGTTAAATATGCCTTTTCATTGTTGGGTGAGATCAACCTTTCAAAACGTCGTGAGTGGGTTTGGGTACTTGATCTCCATTGATAAGAACACTAATCTACAACTGCGAAGAGAGTATGCGAGAATCTAGATCGGTGCAGAGGGCTTGAGCCTCATTCCGCCGGTGATCATCGCTGAGTTCGAAGAAGAGAGCATGAGATTAAAGTCATAGTATCGAGGAAAAAAATGGTCTCCTTTAGGGGCTCACTGGAGCTATCGGGATCGACTTCGGAGGCGCTCTTCAACAGAGCAATGGAGCTAGACGATGTGCTGCTACCAGCAGGTCGACCTCTACCGAATCTCAGCTGCTCAATGAAAGGAAAGGCTAAAGCAATGTTTGATGAACGCTCACCGTTAGATCAGCATAGACTCGATCGAGGCCGCACAATTCAGCAAACATGGGATCCACTTGACACAGCGGATCAAATCGATGAAGGGGGGACAACTGTCACTTTCAAACGGGGGCGATGGCTGCACAGCTAAGCGGCAGATTTGATGGGTTAGAGAGCCACTTGGGGGTAGGCACAAAAAAGGGGGATGAGGCTTTGCCTCCATAGGCGCAGAAAATTGTCAAATGGCAGGATTTGATAATGCCAAGTCAGATCAAGCTGCTCTTGCAGCGAGCCCCACGAAGAAAGAGGCTGAGCTTTTACTTTAACGAAGCGGGAATTCCAAAAGGCGGTTGAGTTGGCGGTGAGATCAATTTCAAAAAAGTTTCTTAGTGGGCCACCTAATTAGTAGAGGAAATCATAGCTTCATTGTGTCTAAAGAGGGTATTAATTTGGGCTTGAAAATTAATTCTGCAGTGGGCCAAAAGTTGGAGACGAAGTCCTTGAATGAATTCGATAGAATGGTTGAGGCCCATGCGCAACCAATAGGGACTGTGGGTGAGGAAGCAGAAGAAGAAGAGGAGGAGGGAAAGATTGAGTCGGATCAGCATACAGGAAAAGGAATGCAAGTAGTAGGGGGTGGAGAGATCTACAGTAAAGGAGATTCGCTCAGGGAGGATGATAGGATTGCATCTTTAGATGGAATTGGGGATGGCTCCCATGACTCTTTTACTGAAAATGAAAAATGGGAGCGGAGAGTGAAAGCTTTAACTCCAGGTGTAGAGGGTAACTATGATCTTGATGTCATGGAGTCAAACTTACAAAACACGGGGAGGGGTCTTGAGGAAGCAAAGAGAAAGAGCAGAAGACAAATTGACAGATGGGGCTCAAAGGGACCTAGTGAAGAAGATCTCATCAGATCGGCGGCGAAAGCAAAGAAACCAGTGTCGGCATGCGGAGGTTCGTTTTCAATTTTGAGTTTTATTTCGGATAATATGCTTCTTTACTATGTCTGCATTCTAGGGCTAGACATGGGATCCATTACTGAAGTTCAAAGTCAAAGGGTTAAGGTCTTTAAAGAGGAAGCGTATAGATTAAGTATATAATAAGAATCGCAGGTGGGTTTGAAGGGTATAGGTGAATTTATATTTTAAAGTTGTACATCTTCTAGAATTTCAGAGGGATGCGAACTAGAGTTAAAAGTAGATTAATTAATGACACTATCGCTAACAAAAACCCATAAGTTTGCATTTTTCAAGAAACTCGGATCATCAACCCTCAGTTAAAGGACTTCAAGGGTTTGAGATCATTAAGAGATTTTGAGTGGCGATTCAACATGTCTAGAGGTATGTCGGGGGGAATAGCCTTAGGTTTTGACACTAAAGTGTTTGGTATAATCGATGAATTTATCAACACTTTCTCTGTTACTATTAGAATCAAACGTAAATGCGATGGTTTGGAACATATGGTTAGATTGGTTTATGGACCATATAACGCTAGTCTGTGAGAGGAGTTCTGGCTAGAATTGAGAAACTTTCAAAGTAGTTGGGACGGGCCGTGGGTATTGGGTGGTGTTGTTGCTGATTTTGGTGTGGGAGCAAACAGATGAATTAGTGGATTCTTTTGGAAAACAAATAAGGCAAACTACTGACTTTTGGCCGGTGTTTGATTATTTCTTGCTATTGTCGTTAACCTGTAAAAAGTTTAACACACCGGGATAAATCCTGGCGACGAACCCTCCGACGCTCAAGTCAGTAATCAGGAAGATTATGAAAGAGCGATTTGTGCAAAAATATTGATTACCTTTTTTATGGTGGCAGGAGAGGGGTATTTATAGTCGTCTTTAGAGACAGTTTAGAGATAATCATTTATCCCTTTGGCCTGGTGTTATTGGATAAGATGTAGAGTTTAAATTGTTTCATGATGAGAGATTTGATTTAAACCGTCTCTAAGAGATAACCATGAATTTGAATTACTCTTTAAATAACCTGGGCTAATTTGTAATGGGTTGTCACATTGACCAAGGAGGACAGATCCGTTTTTGGGTTATTGGGCTTTGAAGAAAGATCCAGTTCCCATTTTAGACCCGCTTTTAGGTGAAATTAACATTTTACCCCTGAGAGCTTTAAGATTTGTGCCCGATTTGAACGGTCCCAATTTGGTTCTATTTTTAGCCATATCACAATCCCCCCACTCCCGAAGACTAGTTTTACAGCCTTTCAGGAGTAGTTCGCCCGTTTTCAATTGCTTATAGAATTTATAAGAATTCTCGGGGAGTTTGAATCTTGCTCGAGGTGTAACGGTGTTATTCTGAGTTTGTAAAATACCCAAAATTATTCAAAGGATTTTCAGGATTTTTTGTGATTTTTCCAGATTTTTCTGTTTTTTTCCTCAAATTTTAATCATCTTTTGTACTTTTTATTGAATTTTCGAATTTAAATAATTATTTTTCCAGAATTAAAAATTATTTTTAGAATTTTTAATTATTTTTTTTGATTTTTAATTATTTTTTTGGATTTTTAAATAATTAATAATTAAATTAATTAATTAATATTTACCTGTACACGTAGCGCAATTATGTGCGTTGATCACGATCAAGCGAGCGCGCTTCGGGAGGCAGGTGTTTTCTTGCGTTTTCACGCTCGGAACACGGTTTGCTTGGCGCCAATCCGATCGTCTGCTGAGGAGGCTCGAGATGACGCCACGTGGTGCTCGGTCAACGTTGACCATATTTTTTTTTCTTCCTTCATCCTTCTTCTCCGAGTGCGAGGCGAGCGGATCACCTTCTTCGACTACGGCTTCGGAGCTCATCAAGAGAGCTCAGCGAACTGGACGTGTTCGAGAACGGTTTCGAAGCTTGTCAAGAGATCTTGGCGAACTGGAGGGGCTCGACGAAGCTGGAGTTCGGCGACATGAAGTCTGCGAAGGAGGAGCTCAGTAGCACTGCGTTCGAGGAAGGAGCTCGGAGCTTGGTGAGGAGTGGTGGAGCTCGTGAAGGAGGGGAGCTCGATGGCCCGAGTGATGGGTTTGGAAGATGGGAGCTTAGTTGCTACTTGAGTTCGGCGAAGGTGACGGTGAGGTCGAACTCGGCAGGAGTTGGAGCTCTTCGATGTGGAGACGAGAGGAGGGATGATGGCGAGGTTGAGCTCGGCAAGGAGCTTGGCGATAGTGGAGCTTTGAAGTTGGAGGAGCGCTCGAGCTCGGCGGCTTGTTGGAGGAGAGCTCAGCAAGTGGAGGCGGTGACGTTGAGGCTTGATGGGGGGAGCTCAACATTGGAGCTTGCGAAGGGGAGTGTGACGACAGTGGAGAGGAGAGCTCGGCGGAGCTTGTTCGAGGGAGCTCGACGAGGAGTTCAGAGCGGGGTTTTTGAAGGTGAAGCTCTGATGGATTCGAAGCTCAGTTGAGAGGAGCTCAGAGTACGACCATTGGAAGAGCTCAGCGAAGGAGCTCAGAGTACGGCCATTGGAAGAGCTCGGCGAGAGAGCTCGGAGAGGAGCTTCGAGCTCGTTGATGGCTTGGGGATTTGGCAAAGTTGATGGTGAGGTCGGTGTGGAGGAGAGAAGCTCGAGCTCAACGGAGCTCTTTCTTGGAGTTCGACGACTCCATATGTGGGCTGCGAGGAGAGGAGCTTGACGAAGAGGTCGATAGCAGAGGAGGGGAGCTTGCGATGGCTCCAAAGTAGGGGTCTAGTGGGTTTTTATTTTGGTGCTCAGTTTTGCAGGAGAAGAAGGTGGAGGAGGTTTGAAGAGGGCTGCGGGTTTGGGTTTATAACAGGTCCGAACTCGACCCGTTAACCCCTTTGTAAATTTCTTTTTTTTTCTTTTCTTCTTCTCCCTTCGTCTCTGATTCCCCCTTCTTCTTCGAGTGCGAGGCGAGGGGTTCGGAGTGCGGTGAGGGGAGTTCAGCGAGGGGATGAGCTCGTTGAAGTTTCAGCGACGGTGGAGTTCAGCATTGGAGGCGGATTTGATCGATTTTTTGTTCTGAAGGACGTGGCAAGATCTGAGCCGTCGATCAGGGTCAAGCTCGCATCTTGAGGCGAAGTTTTTCTCCATTTTCATGTTCGGGGACACGTTTGCTCGGATTTTGGATCCAAGGGATGCGGCAAGATCTGAGTCGTTGATCCGGATCAGGCGCGCATCTTGAGACAAAGTTTTTCCTCATTTTCACATTGGGGGACACGTTTGCTCAGATTTTGGATCCGAGGGAGCGACAAGATCTGAGCCGTTGATCTGGATCAGATGCGCCTCTTGAGGCAAAGTTTTCCCCTTATTTTTACGTTCAGTGCAGCTGTGTTGTAACCCACTTTCCCGGTGCTACAGATGTTCGATCGGGGCGTTTGACCTCTCATTTCGAAGCTGACTCGAAGATCTACAATTTCTCCTTAGAAGTCAGTTGAAGAGTCATCTTTCTTCATGGTCAAAATAGTCCCGCAACATCTTTGCCTTCATGAGATTGAGAAGAGCTTTGTATGACTCTTGGGAGGTTCCATTCTTGGAGGCGAGTTGAGGGAGCGTCTCTAGATGAGTTAGGCTCTGAACTCTCTTGGAAGAAGGCCGCTCAGGAGGTGAGCGGGAGGAGAGCATCGCAGGTTCTAGGAGAGAGCCGTTTGGGAGGCGAGTTTGAGAAGAAACTCTAGGGGAGAGTTGAGCTCCGAACTTGTTTGGAAGAAGGAAACTCGGGAGGCGAGCTGAGCGAAGAGCATCACCAGGCTCTAGGAGAGAGCCATTTGGGAGACAAGTTTGAGGAGCAACTCTAGGGGAGAGTTGAGCTCCGAACCTGTTGAAAAGAAGGCCACTCGGGTGGCGAGCTGAGCAAAGAGCATCACCAAGTTCTAGGAGAGAGCCGTTTAGGAGACAAGTTTGAGGAGCAACTCTAGGGGAGAGTTGAGCTCCAAACCTGTTGAAAAGAAATCCGCTCGGGAGGCGAGCGGAGCGAAGAGCATCACCAGACTCTAGGAGAGAGCCGTTTGGGAGACAAGTTTGAGGAGCAACTCTAGGGAAGAGTTGAGCTTCGAACCAGTTGAGAAGAAGGCCGCTTGGGAGGCGAGCTGAGCGAAGTGCATCACCAGACTCTAGGAAAGAGCCATTTGGGAGACAAGTTTGAGGAGCAACTTCAGGGGAGAGTTAAGCTCCGGACCTATTGAGAAGAAGGCTTCTTGAAAGGCGAGCGGAGAGAAGAGCATCACCAGCCTCTAGGAGAGAGCCGTTTAGGAGAAAAGTTTGAGGAGCAACTCTAGGGGAGAGTTGAGCTCCGAACTTGCCTGTTGCACAATTTAACCAGTAGTGGGAGTAGTATGAATGTTCATTTTGAGCCCCGAAACCGCATACTTGCAAGCTGTGAGGGCAATTTCGAACCATGATTGTGAACTTCGAACTAGTTGTTGCAGAGTTATCAATGAGTTGTAGGAGTAATTCCGAATGGTGAGCTGCTCTGCACTTGCTTGTTTGCAAGCGGCTAAATTGGCATCGAACCAAGTGTTAGACTCCGAACTTGTTGTAGGAGCAATTCCGAATGGTGAGCTGCTCCACACTTGCTTGTTTGCAAGCGGCTAAAGTGGCATCGAACCAAGTGTTTGACTCCAAACTTGTTGCTTGAGGGAGTTAACGAGTTGTAGGAGCAATTTCGAATGGTGAGCTGCTCCGCACTTGCTTGTTTGCAAGCGGCTAAAGTAGCGTCGAACCAAGTGTTGGACTCTAACCTGATTTTTTAGCTTAGTAAATTGTGGGAACAACCCTGTAGGATAAGCTGGACTTCGAACTTACCATTTTACGAGTCGTAGATGTGACTCAGAGAGATAGAAATGAGACAAATGCAATAATTTTCAATAGAAAAAAGCTAAGTTTTATTGAAACAAACTACGTGTTCGCTTCAATGGGGCGAGCCATTATTACATGCTTTTGGCCGTGCTACAAGCATCGGCCTGATTGAATACTGAAACCTACTTCTACGAGAGCGTGAAGGCCTTTCGGGAGGATTTTGATTCTCCCCCATTGGACCTCCGTGGATAAGGTGGAGGATGGCCCCAAGTTTGGAGTCTTGGAACTTGACGGGCCTTTCGGTTCGCTTGTTGGCTCCTCGGGGTGGAGAATCAGCCCCGTCCTTTCTGACAAACTTGGCTAGGTGTTCCGGCTGTATGAGTTCTGTGATCTCCTCCTTAAGAGCCCGACAATCATCCGTATTGTGGCCGTGGTCCCTATAAAAGTGGCACCACTTATCCATGTTCCTTTTCTTGCCAGGGGTATTCATTCTAGGGGGACCGCAGAGTAGCCCTTCCTTGTTCACCTCCATAAGAACGCTGATATACTAGCATTGAGGGGCTGAACTTCTCAAAATGAGGAGCTGAGCGGAGCTAGCCATTGTCGTCCCTCTGGAATTTTTAGGACCCTTCTTCGCTTGTATTATTCCGTTTGTTCCCGGAAGATGTCTCCTCTTTATTGGGGGGGTTGAGAGCTTCTTCCGATCGAATGTACTTCTCACTCCTAAGCAGGAGTTCCGACAAGTTCTGAGGAGGCTTCTTGGCAAGGGACGCCTTGAGATCGGCGTTATTGACATTGTGCCTGAATGCTGCAGAGGCTACTGATTAGTTGAGCGAGGCAATAGACTGAGCTTCTACGGTAAAGCGCCAAACATAATCTCTTAGGCGTTCACCCTTTCTATGGCTGAGGGCTAGCAAAGATGCACTTATTTTCTCGGCTCAACGACTGCCAACGAAGTGGGTGAGGAAGAGCTCCTCAAACTGTTCGAATGAGAAGATGGAGGCTGGGGATAGGCGAGAGTACCACTCTCGCACTGGTCCCCTCAACGTTGCTGGGAAGGCCTTGCAGGGGAGCACATCCGAGACTTGATGAATCATCATGAGAGTTTTAAAACACTCGATATGATCGACCGGGTCTGACTCCCTATTGTAGGATTCAAAGCGGGCGGTCTAAAGGTTTTAGGGACCGGAGCTTCCATGATGGCCCTAGAGAAGGGGGTTCTGCTTGGGCGGAATCTATTGGTACGTTGTTCTTCTACGGGATTGATCTTATTGAGGTGCCTCTCCATCTCGTGGAGACGCAGGTGGACCGAGTCATCCCTCCGATCGAATCTAGTCGGCCCTCGGGACTCTCCTTCATGAGTGGTGGTATGGCGAGGGCTAGGTATACACTGGTCGTGACTCAGGGCACGAAGATGGCTAGGCGCACGCTGATCCTGACTCGTGGCAATATTAAGAGCTCACATGATATCTTCTTTGAAGTTCTGGAGCTTGGCCTGAGTGACTGGTGCCCTTCTAGCTTGGCGGTCCCCTGGTTCGGCTTGGCTTATTGGAGTATGACTTCTCTACTGACGATGTGGAGGGGACTCTCTTCGCCTCTTCGGGGGAAGGGATCTTCTGGTCCTCGGTCTGTGGGGGGTCCGGACTCTCGTGGCCCTTGGGCGCTCAGGTTAAGGGACTTTCTCAAGGGCTCTCCGTTCATTCAAGCGAGTTCGGAGGTCGACTCCCTACTGACGGTTAACAATTATTTGACGGAGATCCTTGGACGACTTTGACGAGAGCCCCTCGAGACCCTAGAGGGGTCTGCTGAGGAGGAAGCTGTTGAGAAAGGTGCTGTTAAGGCTGCAGTTGCTGAACTTGTTGGTCGGATTGAAGAAGAACTTGGAGTAGTGGAGGAGGAGGAAGAGGAGTGGCTCTTCGGATGGAAGCCACTGCTTTTTCTTTTCCTTTAGGAGGCATGGCTTGGAAACTGTCTTTACTGGTGATATATGAATGGATTGCTTTATCGTTTCTCATAGACGGCGCCAATCTGTTGCTGCTGATTTTGGTGTGGGAACAAACAGATGAATTTGTGGATTCTTTTGGAAAACAAATAAGGCAAACCTGTTGACTTTTAGCTGGCATTTGACTATTTCTTGCTGCTGCCGTTAACCTGCAAAAAGTTTGATACACCGGGATAGATCCCGACGACGAACCCTCTAATGCTCAAGTCAATTATCAGGAAGATTATGAAGGAGCGATTTGTGGGAAAATATTGATTACCATTTTTATGATAGGGGATCACCTTTAGAGACAGTTTAGAGATAATCATTTATCCCTATGTCCCGGTATTTTTGGATAAGATGTAGAGTTTAAATCGTTTCATGATAGGAGATTTGGTTTAAACCGTCTCTTAGAGACAACCATGAATTTGAATTACACTTTAAATGACCTGGGCTGGTTTGTAATGGGTTGTCACCCTGACCTAGTAGGACAGATCCATTTTTGGGTTATTGAGATTTGAAGAAAGACCCAGTTCCTATTTTAGACCTGTTTGTAGGTGAAATTACCGTTTTACCCCTAAGAGATTTAAGATTTGTGTCCGATTTGAACGGTCCCAATTTGGTTTTATTTTTAGCCATATCAGGTGGGGATTTTAACATTACTAGATTTCAATTCGAACATCATGCGAGGGGAGGTAATACCAGAGAGAGAATAGATTTCAATCAGTTTTATCAATCAGTTGGATCTAATTGATATCCAGGCCTCTGATAAGTGATTTACTTGGACTAATATGCAAGCTAATCCGACTTTAGCTAAATTGGATAGAATTTTGGCTTCGACCGATTGGGAAGATTTGTTCCCGCGGGCAATGGTTAGATCTATCCCAAGACTTACATCAGATCACACTCTACAGACGCTCGATTGTGGATCGGCTACACGTCCTATACCAAGACAGTTTAGATTTGAGAAAGCTTGGACCTACTCCAAAAACTTTAGGAAGATCATAGGGGAGTCGTGGGAGGAACCTACCAATACAAACGATGCAGTTTCCATATGGAACCTCAAGCTCAAGAGACTGCATAAGAGACTTAAGAAGGGGGCTAGAGAAGAAAATGGGAAACTCAAAAGAAGGAAAGTTAGATTGGGAGTCAGAACACATGAGCTAGAAACTATTGAGGAGAATAGGAGTCTTGATAGGAGAGAAACCGAGGAACTGGCTGCCAACAGAAAAGAGATGCACCGAATTGGAGAAATGGAAGAGTGTTATTGGAGACAAAGATCGAGGATCCAATGGCTTAAAGAAGGAGACTCAAATACAACATTCTTCCATAAGGTGGCTAATGGCAAAAGAAGGCAAAACAAAATTGTGGGTCTTTTTGTAGGGGATATTTGGATAGAGGATATTACTGAAATTAGACATCAGTTAGATTTGAGCTTTAGAGACCTACTAGGAAGAAAGAGTACCCACAGAGGCAGATTGCAACAAAATATGTGGAGTGAGTCCAGAATTGATGGGAGTGAAGGATTGGAAGGGAGCTTCTCGGAGGAGGAGGTTTTAAAAGCTATCAATCTGTTGGGCCAATACAAAGCCCCGAGACCTGATGGCTTCCCAATTCTCTTCTAAGGACTGTATTCGGTGATCATCAAGAAGGAATTTTTAGACATTTTTCAAGAATTTTTTCGGGAGACGCTCAGATTGAAAGACTGAATTACGCTAACATTATCCTCATCCCAAAGAAACAGAGGTCCTCAGGGTATCAATCTCAGACCCATTAGTCTTTTGAACGGTTCATTCAAAATTATCTCTAAAGTGTTGGCTAGCAGATTATTGTCACATCTGTCGGATATTGTAGATGAATCACAAAGCGGGTTTGTTAAAGGAAGAGATGTTTTGGATAGTATAACCTCAGCCCACGTAATGGTTTTCAGAGGAAACAAGAATAAGGTGGATGGTTTTTTGCTAAAGTTGGACTTCGAAAAAGCCTACGACACTGTGGATTGGGATTGTGTGGACGAGGCATTACAGCTCAAAGGATTCAGAATGAAATGGAGGCTGTGGATGAAGAAGTGTGTTAGAAATAGGAAATCTTTCATACAACTTAATGGAGATCTAGGAAAGGAATTTAGATGTCGTAGAGGATTGAGGCAGTGTAATCCACTTTCGCCACAAATCTTTACGATCATCGTCGATGGGCTTGCAGAAATGACTAAGAGAAGTAGTGAAGCTGGAATTATCAAGGGGGTCGAAGGTGAAGGGAATATATGTGATGTTGTCTATCTTGCAATATGCATATGCCACCCTTATGTTTGGATTGTAACAAGTTGAGGAAATCATGTCTATCAGAGTTTTATTAAGATGTTTTGAATTCTGGTTAGGATTGGCAGTTAACTTTTACAAGAGTTGTGTGCTTACGCTAAGCAAGGAATTGGGGTCCTCAACGGGGATGATTCTAGCTATGCTCAAATGTGTGAGAGGGGACTTCCCTCTTAGATATTTGGGTACGCCTATCAGACCAGGAAAGCTACTGAAGGAGGATTGGGTTCCTTTGGTGGAAAAAATAGAGAAAAAAATGGACAGGTGGAAAGGAAAATTTCTGTCGCTTGGCAGTAGAATTATGTTAATCAACTCAGTACTCAGCAGTTTACCTACGTACTTGATGTCAATTTATAAAATCCCCAATTGGGTTATCGAAAGAATAGATAGATGCAGGAGACGTTTCTTGTGGAAAGGACCACATGAAGATAGCAAAGGTTTTAACCTGGTTTGATGGGGCAAGGTGTGTAAAAAGAAAAAGTTCGGAGGGCTTGGAATAGTAAACCTAAGAGATTTGAATAAAGGTCTACTAGCCAAGTGGTGGTGGAAAGTGCACAGAGACATAAGGCATGGTGGGGGAACTCATTCTTGAGGTATCGGAGATAGAAAAGATTTAGATACGAGGAAGAAGCAAGCACGGGATAAAATCCAACGTATGGAAAGGAATTGCTAAAGTCGGAGAGTGCTTCCACGCTAATACTAGATGCAGAATAGACAACGAGAAAAACACAAGATTCTAGAAAGATAAATGGGCATGAGAGAACATGTTGCAATCACTTTTCCTACAACTTGCATTGGAGTCAACAAAAGAGGACACTATGGTAGCGGATATTTGGAAAAACGAAGAACTAAGAATTCCGAATGATGGAGCACTATCACAAGAAATCCAGGGGCAACTGCAACAACTAAAAGCCTATCTGGAAAATGGGGTGAGGTTGAGTAGGGGAGTGAATGATGAGAGAATTTGGAATTTAGAGTCTAATGGCATGTACTCTGTTAGATCCATGTACAGCTTCTTGAATGATGGGGGGGTTAGAAATTCAGAAGCTAACATTATTTGGAAGGCGAAAACCCCAAATAAGGTGAAGGCCTTCCGGTGGCTTGTCTTGAACAATGCTATACTTTCCAAAGTGAACCTTAGGAAACGTAATATCCTGATCGACGTTAAATGCACAAGATGTAACAATGCTGACACTGACCATATCTTCTTATTCTGTTCTAAGGCTAGACTATTGTGGAAAATTATGGGTTTAGGATTTGTTATCGTGGAGATACCGAGACTTATTAATAACCTCTAAGGGAAATGGAGATCGAGCTACGTTAGGAAGGAATGTAGAGGGAATTACTATATTACTTGATGCGGTTTGTTTTTGGGAGGAGTGTGGATGCACCAGGTGTGAGTTCAACTCAATTTGTATGGTGGAAGGATACGGTACTTGACGGTACGCCCGATCCTCGGCGAAAGGGGCGTGAGGGGGTTTTGAGGCAGAGGTTGGAAGATCAGCTCGGTAGTTAAGGCTCGGCTCGGATCTGGAGGCTCGGATCCCAGAGTCTCGTGTACCTGCACTCGGCCTAGGAACACCGGGGGTTGGTCCCGGTGGCAGGCCCTCCGATGGTCTAGTTAGTTTCTGAAGTAGAGCAACAATAACTAGGGTTTGAGAGGGAAAAAGATTGATTACCTTTAAAGGTGGGAGAGGGCTAGGTATTTATAGACAAACCCAACCGAGTCTGGACCCGTTTGGGGCCGGGTCTGGACCCGGTCGCCCGTGGGCCTGACGTGGCAGGAGGCTCAAGTGGTTTTGGGTTAGGGCTGACGTGGCAGGAGCCCTAGGTTGTTTTAGGGCTGATGTGGCAGATCATGTGATGTGGTCTTGTTTGAGGAGATCGAATGGCCCAGGATGTGCCAGGTCATTTTTACCCTATGTCACAAGCCCCCCACTCCTGTAAGGATGTGCGAGCTAGCTGTGGAGGAGTAGTTTTGGTCGTGGAAGAAGAGCGGGGAAAGTTCTCTGGATGCCTTTGGGGTCGTCACCGAGGCTTGGTGAGGCTCGGGGGTCGGAGGCTGATTGTGGGCAAGGGCAATGGCGAGCCGCTAGGATTTTGTGAGAACGCAACCTTGGTGCTCGGCCTGACCTCGGAATGTCTAGGGTTTAAGGGTCGGCAAGGGCGATGGCGAGCCGTTGGGCTTTCATGAGAAAGCAACCCTGGTGCTCGGCCTGACCTCAGAATGTCGAGGGTTTAAGGGTCAGCAAGGCGATGGCGAGCCATTAGGCTTCGTGAGAAAGCAACCCTGGTGCTCGGCCTGACCTCGGAATGTCGAGGGTTTAAGGGTTGGCAAGGGCGATGGCGAGCCATTGGGCTTTCATGAGAAAGCAACCCTGGTGCTCGGCTTGACCTCGGAATGTCGAGGGTTTATGAGTCGGCAAGGGCGATGGCAAGCGTTGGGCTTTCGTGAGAAAGCAACCCTGGTGCTCGCCCTGACCTCGGAATGTTGAGGGTCTAAGGGTCGGCAAGGGCGATGGCGAGCCTGTTGGGCTTTCATGAGAAAACAACCCTGGTGCTCAGCCTGACCTCGAAATGTCGAGGGTTTAAGGGTCGGCAAGGGCGATGGAGAGCCGTTGGGCTTTCGTGAGAAAGAAACCCTGGTGCTCGGCCTGACCTCGGAATGTCGAGGGTTTATTGGTCGGCAAGGGCGATGACGAGCCGTTGGGCTTTCGTGAGAAAGCAACCCTGGTGCTCAGCCTGACCTCGGAAAGTTGAGGGTTTAAGGGACGGCAAGCGCGATGGTGAGCCATTGGGCTTTCGTGAGAAAGCAACCCTGGTGCTCGCCCTGACCTCGGAATGTCAAAGGTCTAAGGGTCGGCAAGGGCGATGGCGAGCCGTTGGGCTTTCGTGAGAAAGCAACCCTGGTGCTTGGCCTGACCTCGAATGTCAAGGGTTTAAGGGTCGGCAAGGGCGATGGCGAGCGTTGGGCTTTTGTGAGAAAGGAACCCTAGTGCTCGGCCAGACCTCGGAATGTCGAGGGTTTAAGGGTCGGCAAAGGGGATGGCGAGCCGTTGGGCTTTCGTGAGAAAGCAACCCTGGTGCTCGGCCTGACCTCGGAATATCGAGGGTTTATGGGTCGGCAAGGGCGATGGCGAGCCGTTGGGCTTTCGTGAGAACGCAACCCTGGTGCTCGGCATGACCTCGGAATGTCGAGGGTTTAAGGTTCGGCAAGGGCGATGGCGGGCTGTTGGGCTTTCGTGAGAAAGCAACCCTGGTGCTCGGCCTGAACTGCGAAATGTTGAGGGTTTAAGAGATGGCAAGGGCGATGACGAGCTGTTGGGCTTTTGTGAGAAAACAACCCTGGTGCTCGCCCTGACCTCGGAATGTCGAGGGTTTAAGGGTCGGCAAGGGTGATGGCATGCCATTAGGCTTTCATGAGAACGCAATCCTGGTGCTTGGCTTGACCTTGGAATGTCGAAGGTTTAAGGGTCGGCAAGGGCAAGCGAGCCGTTGGGCTTTCGTGAGAAAGCAACCCTGGTGCTCCGCCTGACCTCAGAATGTCGAGGGTTTAAGGGTCGGCAAGGGCGATGGCGAGCTATTGGGCTTTCATGAGAAAGCAACCCTGGTGCTCGGCCTGACCTCAGAATGTCGAGGGTTTAAGGGTCGGCAAGGGCGATGGCAAGCCGTTGGCCTTTCGTGAGAAAGCAACCTTGGTGCTCGGCCTGACCTCGGAATGTCGAGGGTTTAAGGGTCGGCAAGGGCGATGGCGAGCTGTTGGGCTTTCGTAAATTCCAGAGTTAGCCCTGAGTTGATGCTCCGGGATTTGCGCTCGATGCTTCAGTTTTCTAGGGGCATTAATGATGCCTCAGAATTTGTCGCGGCATTTCAGCTTCCTAGGGGGAATGCGGTGTGACGCCCTGCCTTCCGTCGATTGGCCTCCCTGAGGTCATAAATGCAGCTTGGGGGGACTACAAATACCCCCTCCCCTTGTTGCTCTTTCAAGAGAATGATGCACTGGTGGCTGATCGGCTATCAGAGCTGTCTGCCGTAGGCGGACGCCTAATACTTAGATCATTTTAACTCCGAGAGCTCCGGATTGGTGGTTCCACTGCCGTCCCTGTCTTCCTTTGGGTATGCGGCTCTGAGGACTGTCTGTCCGAAGGAGACAGGGCTGGGAGTCGTGCCGATCGATGTGCGGGGCCCAGGGAGGCAAGTTTACCGTATCTGGCATTTTTAGGTACATCAATCTGAGCCCATGGTTTGGTTCAGATTGGTGTACTCAAGAATATCAGGTTCAGCTGACCGAGGCGGGGAGCCTCGGACAAGTGGTTCCCCTGCCATCCCGGTCTTCCTTTGGGTATGCGGCTTTGAGGGCTGTCTGCCTAAAGGAGACAGGGATGGGAGGCGTACCGACCAAGGTCCGAGGCCTGGGAGGATAGAGTCTGCCGTTGCTGGTATTTTTTGGGATATCGACCTGGACCCATGGTTTGGTTTAGATCGGTATACCGAAGAATATTAGGTTCTACTGGCATAGGATCGGGATCAAGAGCCCGGGAGTGGTGGTTCTCTTCCCGCCCTCGAATAATTCGGGGTTTCGGCTATTAAAGCCGTAAGCCCCGAATCGTTCGCGGGCGAGATAGGTGCCGACTGAACTCCGAAGCTCGGGGTGCTTGCTTAAGGCGAGCGCCTTAAACCTTAATTGTAAACTTTTGTGGGGTTGTGGGGCACAAGGTCTGAAGAGGCCAGAGTCCTGCTCGGGGCCGATGCCCAGTGTCTCGACCGGTGGCCAAGGTTCGGCGACGGTTGGGCGGGAAACCAAAGGGTTGTCAACCGTTCACCTTGGTGACGTCACTGTCGCGAGTTTCTAGGAGCAGTTAGCGCGATTTTCTAGGAACTGTTTTGCAAAAATCTAGAAACAGTTATTGCGAAAATTGAGGAGTCTTTTGATACTCTATATATATCCCCCACCCCCCTCTCTTTTTCATTCTTCACTTTCACTTTCTTTCTCTAGGAAACGGTCTTCAGCGCTTCTCTCTCTCGTTTGTTGCGCTCGCTCGTCTCGCCGAAGCCGATCAGGTTAGTTCAGTATTTTTTTCCTTTAGTATGTCTAGGGCTCAGTCCGGCTCTTCGGCCTCGACCTCGAGGGGGGAGGACAACCCCCTTACGGGCCTTGCCGACTCGACGTCCTGGGAGACGGATACCAAGGTGTACGATATGAAGCCCCTCCGCGTTAGGAGGCCGTTCGTCATACAGAGTACTGATTCTGTGGAGGAGGGCAGCGACAGTTCGGATGAGGTGGAGATATTGGGCTTGGGGTCGGACGACAGCGGGAAAAAGGAGAGGTTGAAGTGCCAGAGGTTCGGAAAAAGGGCAAGGAGGGAAAATCGACGGTTCGGAGGCAGGACAGGGGCGCAGGTTCCTCTTCGACGGCGACCGTTCTCGAGCCATTGGCCACGCCTTCACCGGAGAAGGCCAAGAAAAAGAGGCAGCCGAGAAAGAAATGGACGATGCCTAGTAGTCCGAACAGGACAACCCCTGTCCGCAATTTGGCGACCGAATTCTTGTCGCAGCCGAGGTCGATCAGGCAGTATCCTGACGATCTTTCCGAAAAAATCTTGTACGGGGTACAGCCATCTTCGCCGAGCCGCCAGAAGATAAGGATGGATGCCACACCGTCGATTCTGGAGGCAGATGATTTTGGTGTCATCAGGTCGGCCTTCAACATTGGACCGGAATACGAGCTGATGTTGCCGAGCCCAGGTCTTCGGCCCACCGATCCTCTGTCCAAGTGGTACTGTATCTTCCTAGCCGATGCGTTTGGTTCTGGGCTGCGTCTGTCGATCCACCCGTTCATTTGAGAAGTGCTCAATTGGGCGTCACTGGCTCCGATGCAATATGGGCCGAATTTGTGGAAACAGATGGTGTGCTTTGTGCTACTGTGCGAAGAGAGGAAGCTGCCGCTGAGGCTGGACGTGTTCCGGGCGATGCTGGGGATCAGCTCGTCCAGTGAGTTCGAGGGCATCTTTTACATCTCTCATCGGGGCCGAGGGAAGATAGTTCATGGCCACCTGGACTTGATTAAAGAGTGGAAGAGGAAATACTTCGTGATCTGGAGCAAAAAACCTGGGACATTCCCACAAGATGGAATTTTTATAAGCCGAACTTCAAGGCACCGAGGCCGAAGGACTTGTCCGCCGAGGAGTGGGGGTATGTTGAGCGACTTCGAAAGGGGAACAGCATCAGCTGGTCGAAGGTGACGGAAGGTCACCTGGCCCGCGTCGGACTGAGCCCGGCGACGTCTAGTATGTAGTTTGTTCCATTTTTCTTACCCTTGTATTCTTTTGCGCTCATTGTTCTCAATGGGTCTTCTTGCAGGTATGGACCCAGAATCGATCAAGGCTCGAAGGATCATGCTGAAGAAGCAGAGGGTGGAGGAGGGCGGTCAAGGGAGAGAGCGAGGGGGTCCTCGCAGGTCGTCTCCGACGCCCCTACCGAACCCAGCGTGAAGAAAGCGCGGCCTGAGAAGGGCAAGGAGGTGCTCGTGTAGCCGAGCCCTGGTGTAGCAACGGTGACCGAACGCGCAAATGGGAAGGTCCCTCCGCTCAGGGTCGATGCAGCAGAGATCGTCGGCGAGGAGATGTTGCAGCCTTGGGCCCCAGACTGGTCGGTCCGGAAGGGCAACAGCTTGACCGAGGGGGCATCGCCATCGAGGTCGCCGACAAGTTGGCGACTCCCTGGGATCGTCACAGCATGAGCAACGACACCATGGAGGTGGCATACATGCGGCTGGCGCAGGCGAACGTGCTGGTAAGATCTGTAGACTTTTTACGAACTTTTTACACAAAGTGACTCTTTTTCCGAACCACCGTTCATGTTGTAGGCTTGCCTAGAGGGGGGCCCAAGTGATGAAGCTCCACGAGAAGGCCCTGGCACAGGAGCGGGAGCGGGCAAACAAGTATCAGCGGGAGATGAAGGAGATGAAGATCGAGCTTGGGGGCTCCCACCAGAGGGAGCAGGAGCTGAAGGCCGACCTCGCCGCCATGGAGAACGAGTGCGCTCGGAAGGTGGGCTTTCTGAAGTTCACCAAAGATAAGGAGGTGCTCACGACGAAGGCCCCGGACATGATAATCGAGGCCCAGAACGAGGTCTACGAGAAGGCCCTGAGTCATGTGAGGTATTTCTATCCGACCATCGACCTGACCGACTTCGATTATGACATGGTCATCGAGCCGCCGCCGAAAACCCTTGATGGGGGCGAGCATGAAGAACCACCCGTCGGCTTGACTGCAGACCCTCCCCACGATCCGGCCAATCCAGAGGTGGGGAACTAGGCTGCTCACCTTTTTTGTTTTCCCTTTTTTCTTTATTGTATTTGCCAATTGCGGACTGGCCACCGCCTTTTTGTATGACGAATTTAATTTATAAAAAAGGATTTTTTGTTTGGCCAAGTGTTTTGACTTCGACCGTTTATTTTGGGGTAATGTAGCTTCGCCGAACGAACCTTCTGGATTCCTTTTGCTTTGGTATTTTGAATGATGGTTGTTTTCCTCTGTTAGGTACCGGCCCTGCCTTCCGGGGCAGACCCTCACCGTTCCGACATGGCGTGGCTCCGGAGCAAGATCAAGGTCCTTGAGTCCACGTTGGTCCGCTACCGGGAGGGGGCTCGCGATCAGGATGCCGCCTTCCACTACTACTGGAACAAGTCCGAGGCGCTGAGTGTCAAGGCGACCGAGTTGAAGAGGGCGATGGTAGATCGCGACCTAGGCAGTGCCAGTCTTGGGTACACCATGTCGAGTGCATCGGTACAGCGACCCTCGTCAGATAGGCTCCTGCGCGATGTTATAGTGGAAAAAGAGATGGAGATACAATGTTACAAGACAATGCTGGGTATGTCCAGGACGAGGACGGGGTCTTCTTCGGGAGGCCGTCGAGTGGAAGGTGCCCCTGCGGTGCTAATGTTGCTAGAGCATACTCGACCGGACGACGCCCAAAGCTCTGTGGTCGGCGTGTCGACCTTGGCTGACCACAAGGGTCATGGTGGCGAGGAGGGAGGTCCTAGCTGTTCGGTCGAAGTTGGTTTATCCTGCGCGGGACCCGAGGGGCGTTGAGGAGTTCTTTTATTTTTCTCTGTTAGCTGAGTGGAGCGGTTTGTAACGTTCTTTGTTCTTCCGAAGGTGTTTTAACTAATAAAAGATTGTGAATAAGGAGTTTCGTTTTTCTCTCTACTCTCGTAACTTGTTTTCGGGAGAACTACCAAGGAGGTAAGGGTCGGCACCCAGTGTTGCGATTTTGGGAGCCGTAGCTTGAGAAAGCTACCCCTATGCTCGGCATAGGGTCGGAGCTACCGAGGAGTTGAGGTTCGGCACCCAGTGTTGCGACTTGGACGCCTTAGCTTGAGAAAGCTACCCCTGTGCTCGGTATAGGGTCGGAGCCACCGAGGAATTGAGGGTCGGCATCCAGTGTTGTGACTTGGGCGCCATAGCTTGAGAAAGCTACCCCTATGCTCGGCACAGGGTCGGAGCCACCAAAGTGTTGAGGGTCGGTGCCCAGTGTTGCGACTTGGGCACCTTAGCTTGAGAAAGCTACCCCTATGCTCGGCGTGGGGTCGGAGCTACCGAGGTTTATGAAGTTTGGCAAAAAAGAGCTTTTTAATACATGAAGAAAGGCGCTAACGGCCTTTTACATGGGGAAGGCTACAAAAGTGTTATGTACATGAATAAAGCAAAAACTCTACTTCTGTCCTTCTAGAAATTTGATCAGATGTTCGGCGTTCCAGGGTCTTTTGACTGCTTGGCCATCCTGGTCCACGAGCTGGTACGTACCGGGGCGTATAACCTCGGCCACCTTGTATGGGCCTTCCCAGTTGGGGGCCAGCTTCATCTTTCTCGTGGGGTCGGAGATGGAAAATTTGCGGAGCACGAGGTCCTCGGCCTTGATGTCAGTGGGGCGGACTTTCTTGTTGTAAAACCTTTTGATCTGCTGTTGGTAGATGCTTCTTCTAACTGCGGACTTCTTCCTGACCTCAGCAACGAGGTCCAGATTGGCCCTGAGTCCGGACGAATTGTCGGCTTCGTCGAAGGCCATGATGCACGGAGAAGGGAGGCCGATCTCGACGGGGATGACCACCTCTGTCCCGTAGGTTAAATTGAACGGGGTTTCGCCTATAGGGATTCTTTTTGTAGTCCGGTGTGCCCACAGCACGCTGGGCAGCTCTTCTACCCATTGTCCCTTGGAGGAACTGTCGAGGCGTTTCTTCAGGCCGTCGAGTATCTGTCGGTTCGCATTCTCCGCTTGGTCGTTTGACTGGGGGTGGCATATGGCGGAGAAGCATTGCTGGACGCCGATGTCTTCGCAAAACCGGTGGAATTTCTGGCCGGCGAATTGGGTCCCGTTGTCCGTGATGAGGACCTGAGGAATCCCGAACCGGTAAATAATGTTTTTCCAGAAGAATTGTTGTGTTCGTCGCTCGGTGATGGTGGATAGGGGCTCGGCCTCGATCCATTTTGGAAAGTAATCGATGGCAACTATCAGGAATTTTCTCTGTCTGGTTGCCACAGGAAAGGGACCGACCAAGTCCATCCCCCACATGGCGAACGGCGTCGGACTGGCCAGCGATCGAAGGTTGGCCTGAGGAAGTCTCTTGATTAGGGAAAATCTTTGGCACAGACCGCATCTCTTGACTAAATCTTGGGAGTCATGCAGCATTGTCAGCCAATAATACCCGTGGTTCAGGGCCTTCCGAGCAAGTGACCTGCTTCCCATGCGGCATCCGCCGATCCCCTCATGAAGTTCTTTAAGCACGTAGCTGGCTTCCTCATTAGCGAGGCAGCGGAGGTAGGGCTTCCCGTCTGCTAGGGTATATGAGCATTTGAAGAGGATGTCGTTGATCACGATGAATCTTTCAGCACAAACCCTGATCCTCCTTGCCTCGGCCCGGTCTTCGGGGAGCTCGGCGCTGATTAAGAACCTCTTAATGAGGGCGGTCCAGTCTTCCGGACCGGCTTCGTTGTTCACACACATTGCCTCTTGTTCACACACATCGATACTCGGCTTCAGGAGGACTTCGATGAGTATTGTTCGGTCGAGACCCTCGAAAGATGAGGAGGCGAGCTTTGACAAGGCGTCTGCCTGGGAGTTCTGCTCTCTTGGAATTCGGAGGACTGTGAAACAGTTGAAGGATGATAGGAGCCGACAGACCACGACCAAGTACTGGATCATTCGGTCATCATAGGCCTCGTATTCTCTGGTGATCTGGTTGACCACGAGCTGAGAGTCGCTAAAGGCTCGGATCTGCTTTGCACCGGCCTGGTGTGCCAGGGTCAGCCCGGCAATCACGGCCTCATATTCTGCCTCGTTATTGGAGGCCAGGAAGTTGAGGCGGAGAGAGTACTGAAGGAGGAAGTGGTCGGGGCCCCGTAGGATGATCCCAGCACCACTCCCAGATTCGCAAGAGGATCCGTTGACATAGACTTCCCAGGTCGGATCCGAGTCTTCAACGTTGGCCTGTTCGAAAACGGTGCATTCAGTGATGAACTCGGCCAGGGCTTGCCCCTTGATTGCCTTCCTTGGCTGGTAGCCGATGTCGTACTGGCTCAACTCGATCGACCACTTGACTAAGCGACCGGAGTTCTCTAGCTTGTGGAGGACGGTCTTCAGTGGCTAATCGGTTAACACTTGGATAGAGTGTGCCTGGAAGTAAGGGCGGAGCTTCCGCACGGCCATGACCAGAGCATAGGCCACTTTCTCTATTCTTGCGTATCTCATCTCGGCCTGAAGCAAGACCTTGCTCACATAGTATAACGGCTTCTGAATCCCGTCGTCTTCTTGGACGAGGACTGCGCTGAGGGCACTATCCGAGGCGGATAGATAGAGCCACAGCGGTTCGCCCGGCTCGGGTTTGCTGAGGAGAGGAGGGTTGGCGAGGTATTGTTTTAGCTATTCGAATGCCTTTTGTTGGGGGACGCCCCATTCGAAGCCCCCCTTTCCCCGTAGGGCTTTGAAGAATGGTAGAGATTTCTCCCCTGATTTGGAGAGGAAGCGGCCGATGGCCGCCAACCTTCCCGTAAGCCTCTGGACTTCCTTTACATTCCGGGGAGGGGTCATGTCTATTATGGCCTGGATCTTTTCTGGTTTCGCCTCGATGCCGCGCTAGCTGACGACGAATCCAAGGAATTTTTCGGAAGATACGCCGAAGGCGCATTTGGTCGGGTTAAGCCTCATGTTGTGGGTCCAGAGTATGCCGAAGGCTTCTTCGAGGTCGGCGACGTGGTCCTGCCCCTGTCGGCCTTTGATGAGCATGTCGTTGACATACACCTTCATGTTACGGCCAATCAGGTCTTTGAAGATCCGGTTGATGAGCCGTTGGTAGGTGGCTCTGGCATTCTTCAGCCCGAAGGGCATAACGCGGTAACAGAAGAGACCCTGATCGGTAACAAAAGATGTTTTTGTAATGTCCGGCAGAAACATCCGGATCTGATTGTAGCCTGAAAAGGCATCCATGAAGGACAGGAGCTCGTGACCCGAGGTTGCGTCGATCAAAGCGTCGATGCTGGGGAGAGGGAAAGGATCTTTGGGGCATGCTTTGTTTAGATCTGTGAAGTCAATGCAGATCCTCCAGCTTTCGCTTGCCTTCTTCACCATGACGACGTTTGCCAGCCACTCGGGGTAGCTGACCTCTTGGATGAATCGAGCGGAAAAGAGCTTGCCTACCTCCATCTTTACCACCTTCTGCCTCTCTGGGGCAAACTTGCGCCTCTTCTGGACGACCAGCTTTGATCCCGGAATGACACTCAGCCTGTGCATGATTAGGTCTTCGGATATTCCGGGCATATCAGACGGTTTCCAGGCGAAGAGGTCGATGTTGCGGCGGATGCAGGTGATTATGTTTGACTTTAGATCATCGGCGAGGGAGCGGCTCACTCGGAACCACTTCGACTCGTCCGCTGCCCCAAATGAGACTTCCTCTAGCTCGTCAACTGGTTCGGGATCGGGTTGGCATCTCTCTGGATGGAGCTCGACGGCGTCGAGGGGGAACACACCCCCACCTACAACGATCATGTAGCAGGACCGTGCAGCCTCCTGGTTGCCTCGTACGACACCGACCCCCTGTTTTGTGGGAAATTTTAACTTCAAGTGGTAGGCCGAAGGCACAGCCTGAAGGGAGCAAAGCCCGGGTCGGCCGAGAATGGCGTTGTACGCCGCCTTGACGTTCACTATCATGAAGTCCATGGATTCGGTCTGCCTGAGAGGAGCCGAACCTGCGGTGAAGTCAAGGGTCACGATTCCTTCTATCGTAACTGGGACGCTGGAGAACCCATGCAAGGTGTATCCGACCGGTTTGAGCTTGTCCCTGGGCAGTTTTAGGTTCTCGAAGGCTTCGAGGAAGAGGATATTTACGGAACTGCCGCTGTCGACGAGGATCCGACGGACCTCAAAATTTGCCATGTCGAGACTGATGATGAGGGCATCACAATGGGGAAGATGGATGCCCTCCAGGTCCTCTCCTGAGAAGGAGACAGGGAGTAGCTGAGTCTGGGGAGAAGGGAGGTCTCGGACAGCATTCACTTCTCGGATGAATGCTTTCTGGGAAGTATTAGACTCCCCTCCTATAGGTCCCTCGTGGACATAATGTAGAATGGCCTGCCCCTTGGTTCCGCCGGCCTCGGGATCCCCCTCGGGATGACGGTTTGGAGTACGAGTAGGAGGCGAAAGCCTCCGGTTCCTCGTATCCTTCCGATCCCTCTGGTTTTCCCTTGTGAACTCGCGGAGGTACCCTCGTGAGATGAGAACCTCGATTTCGTCTTTCAGGACCCGACACTGTTCGGTTTCGTGCCCGTGATCCCAATGGAAGCGGCAGTAGAAGCGTTGGTCTCGCTTCTTGTTGTTGCTCGGTCGAGGGGGTAGTCGGACGAGGCCCTTGTCCTCTATTTCTAGAAGGATGGCGGACACGTTCTGTGTCAAGGGTGTGTATCTTTCGAAGCGGGGGACCAGAGGTACCCTCTTCATACCGACCCCCTCTTTTGCTATCTTCCTGGCAGGCTCGGTCTCCTCAACCTTGCGCTTGCCTTTCCCCGTGGCTTCTTTGGCGGCTTCCGGGTTTAAAGCTTCTTCCGCTCATATGTACTTCTCGACACGGTTGAGCAGGTCGGGGAAGTCCTGGGGGGGCTTCTTGGCCAACGAGACCTTCAAATGACTATGTCGGACATTGTGCCGGAAGGCGGCCGAGGTGACCCCGGCGTCGAGGGAGGAGACCGATCTTGTCTCGGTGGTGAACCTCCTGACGAAGTCACGGAGTGAATCTCCCTCTCTCTGCCGGAGATCTAGCAAGGATGCGCTCGTCTTCTCGGCCTTCCTGCTAATTATGAAGTGGGCCAAGAAGTTGGCCTCCAGCTGGTCGAACGAGAAGATCGAGCCTGGGGAGAGTTTGGAGAACCACTCTCGAGCCAGACCTCGGAGTGTAGCAGGGAATGCGCAGCACAGTAGAGGATTCGAAGCGCTGTGAATCATCATGAGGGTCTTGAAACCCTCCATGTGTTTAGCAGGATCACCCTCGCCGTTATAGGTCTTGAATTATGGAGGCCGGAAGTTTCGGGGGATCTCCGCTTCTAGGATGGCAGCCGAGAAAGGTAGTCGGGATGGCCTGCGTCCTAGACCAGGGTTCGGATTGCCGTCGCCGAGGTGGTCGAGGCGATTCTCCATCTTCATTAGGCGGCGGAGTACCTCGTCTTCGCATTCTGGGAGATGGGTTGGGTCACGAGTGTGGCTCCTCCCATCGCCCGCCCGGTGAGATTGGTTGAACGTCTCGGCTCTGGGTGCTCTGTGGATAGCCTCCATGATTTCGTCTCAGAAGCTGCGGAACTCGGCCCTTGTGACCGCACCATGGTCAACCGGGCCGTGCTGGGGTGGCGATCTTCGACTGATGCGGCTGAGTGCCGATGCTCGTCCTTCGGGCGGAGGTCTGGAGTGGTTTGGGGCCGAGTTGGAAGCGGTCCCTCCCCTAGTATGACTCGCCCTCCGGTTCTGGATGACCCGACGAAGGTTGGGCTGGACCGGCTGAGATGCGCCTTGTTGGTGTCCGAGGTTAACCCTCGGGTTGTTCAATCCGAGAACACCATCGAGGGCGTCCTGAAGAGGAGGCCCGTTCGGACGACGGGTGGAGGTAACTGCTTTCCAGGGCTTGGGTCCCATTGGAGCATAGATCGAGGAGATGCCGCTGTTGGCGAGGTTTGGGCTGACGCCTGTACCGAGCGAAACTTCCCACAGATGGCGCCAACCTGATGCAGTTTGTTTTTGGAAGGAGTGTGGATGCACCAGGTGTGAGTTCAACTCGATTTGTATTGGTGGAAGGATGCGGTACTTGACGGTACGCCCGATCCTCGGCGAGAGGGGAGTGAGGGGGTTTTGAGGCAGAGGTCGGAAGATCAGCTCGGTAGTTGAGGCTCGGCTCGGATTTGGAGGCTCGGATCCCAGAGTCTCGTTTACTTGCACTCGGCCTAGGAACGCCGGGGGTTGATCCCGGTGGCAGGCCCTCCGACGGTCTAGTTAGTTCCTGAAGTAGAGCAACAGTAACTAGGGTTTGAGAGGGAAAAAGATTGATTACCTTTAAAGGTGGGAGAGGGCCAGGTATTTATAGACAAACCCAACCGGGTCTGGACCCATTTGGGGCCGGGTCTGGACCCGGTCGCCCGTGGGCTTGACGTGGCAAGAGGCCCAAGTTGTTTTGGGGCTGACGTGGCGGGAGCCCTAGGTGGTTTAGGGCTGACGTGGCAGGAGCCCTAGGTGGTTTTAGGGATGATGTGGCGGATCATGTGATGTGGTCTTGTTTGAGGAGATCGGATGGCCCAGAATGTGCCAGGTCATTTTTACCCTATGTCATTATTGTAGCAGCTATTCTGTGGATCCCGTGACTAGATAGAAATAATTCTTGTTTCCGTTACATTAATTTTTCATTTCAATTGTTATTGCGAAAAACTCTGTTTCTTATAGATGTTTGGGCATTTTAAGCAGGGGAGGAGAAAGAGGATCCATTTGGATGGTGCAAAGTAGTCCAGATGGAAATGGGGGAAGCCTACTCCTACTGCTCGATGCTGGGAGCAGAATGGGAGAGCTAGGGTCTTTTGGGCAGAATGCATGACCGTAGTTAGTCTGCATTATTACGTTCTATTTATAGCTTACTTTGTTGTTTGTATGTATATGACTAGATGTGTAATATTGGATGCTCTATGTTTCGTTAATCTATTATTAATAAAACTGGTGACATCAAAAAACTAGTATCAGCTACTTGCCAATTAGTGTAACTGGTCTCTTACACAACAGAGAGTATTGAAATGGCCTCTCATTTCCCTTGTTGGCCAAGAAGTTTAATGAGATTTTCCATATATTTAAATTTCTAGATTCATTGCTCTTAGGTGTCCTCTCAACTTCAGGCATCCATAGAAAACACAAAACATTAACTCTTTTTTTTCCTTGAGTAAACTACGCATGATCTTAACTTCATCGTCAAGATATGTCGTAAAGCGAGCACCACCTGAAATGAAAAATGATGACGCAATTGGCAGCTTGGTAGAAAGACAAGCCTAATATAATAGCAAAGAGCTCTCTTCTCTTATTGAAGCTTATCTCAAACACAACTGAAACTGACCATGAACCAGTGTTGCCCAAAGAAGACTGACGTCTCTTCTGTTTGAAGTCCTCGCCATTTCTATGCTCGCTCTCTCTGTCTCTCTGTCGGTCTTCTCTGTGTTTTTGGCCCTCACTGTAAGAATAATCTGTAGTAGGGAGTCTGTGTGGAAGTTTTAATGAGATGATTATTGAATGATTATCTCTAATCTCTAATAGTATAATGGAAAAGTTGGAGTTGTGTAATTTAAATATATATATTTATTAAGACGTACGTGTATTGCACGTGTAAATTACTAGCTGGGTTTTAAACCAGATTTAGGAGGTGTATTCAATTAGGATTTTAAATGATTTTGTTTGTCTTTTTATAATCCATGGATTGTTTAAACTTATGGATTGTTGTAAATTCTTTTAATTCCATGTAGACTTTCACAGATTTTTTTGTATTATTTTATCAGTATTTATTTGAAATTGTATGGATTGTCTAATAACCATAATATAATAAAAAGTTTAACAAAAAGTTATCAAAACCAAATTTACTTTTATCTTTGTCAAAATACAATACTTAAAATGCAAAGACAATCAAATAAATACATTACTGAAAACACAAAGACAATTAAAGAAATACATCGTAAAAAAATACCATATTGATTCTCATCATCTCTTCGATTTTCATTCTCATTGTCTTGGTTCTCATTGTTATTCTCTTGATTCATAGCTTCAGCAATGCTAAGTCTCCAAGTATTAGCTTTCGTTCTTTGTTGTTATTGAGCCTGGGAAAGTAGTTCTAGATTTTCTTCTTCCATGTCAAGATGTGATAACGAATCACCTTCTTGTTCAATAGGAAATTCATCAGAACGACACTTTTTGCGAAGAAAGTTGTGTAATCCAACACAAGCTAGCACTAGCTCTGCTTGTGTCTCAAATGGAAATGGAGGTGCAGTTTTGAGAATTGTGAACCGGGATTTGAATATACCAAATATCATCTCAATCACATTCTGTGGTCCATTGCTCATAATTTCTTCCTTTTTGGGCATATTCTTGTGGATCACCCATGATGATATTACTACATTATATATAGTAAAACGCTTATTAGTATATTTTTATAGTCTTTTGCTTCAATTACAAATTTACCTATTTATAACCAAATTAAAGAAGAAATTTCCACAAAAGCAAATAATGCAAATAAAATATTTTCTTATTTATATAACAATAACAATGACAAAAGCAAATAATTTTTTATAGTTGATTTTTAAGTGTGATCAATCCTTATTTTGAAAAAGTTTGCAATAAATTTATGGCTAGATAACATAACTATAAGGCTTGTTTGTTTTTCATCTAAACAAAATAAAAGTGGAAGTAGCATTTTCCATTCATAGTCTACTATTTCAACACAGAAATATCTAAAAAAAATTTGGCAGAGGAAAAAAGAATAACATTTTGTACTTACAGATAAAATTAAATCACTTATTTTGCTTATATTCATATTTTTGTGTATGTGCATATAATTATATGACTTCAACATTATTATTCCTTTTGAGAAAAGACCTTCACAACTGCAAATTATACATGAAGGGATTGATGCTTTCAAAGAACATTCTTATGTTGCGCGAATTCTGATAGATAATGAAATGTTATTCATGATTATATACAAAGTTGCATCCAGAACTATGGTAATGGCAATTTTTCGAACATCTACCATGCATAAATTCAATTTGAAAATCAACCATAACAAGACCCAAGACAATTTTCCCTCTCTAAAGAATAGTATTTTGCACGTGTGATGCACGTTTTCCTAAATATATATATTTTAAAGTATATCTATCTCTATTTATAATGGAAGAGTTGGAGTTGCACGTGTGATACAAGTAAGTTGGAGTTGTCCGTGCGATGCATGTTTTAATAAATATATATTTTTAAAAGTAAATAAATAATATAATGGGAGAGTTAGAGTTACATGTGCGATGCATGTGTAAATAAATAAAAAGTATAATGAGAGAGTTAGAGTTGCACGTGTGATGCACGAGTAAGTAAATAAAGAAAATAATGGGAGAGTTGGAGTTGCACGTGCGGTGCACGGATTTTATTTTGTCACAAAAGGGATTTGTTGGTGATAAACTCTCCCATTAATATACTAGAGATAGTAAAAAGAATCACACCAAATCAATCTAAAAAAGTAAAAATTGATTTCTTTATAGCAAAATCAGAATTCCTAGTATAATCTGAAACCCTACCTTGGGGGAGAAAAGAAAGAGTTACCTGGTTGGCGAACTATTTTAGAAGGCAGTAGTTTGAGGAGGAAGAAGATGTGGGTTGGAGGTGCGGAGGTTTGATGAGGAAGAAGACACGGGACGGAGGTGTGGAAGAAACGAGAAGAAGAAAAGATGCGGGTTGGAGGCGCATAAGAGAAGACAAGAAGAAAAAAAAATGAAAACGTGAAAATCTCTAGGTTAAAAATCTTATTTCTCATGGGCTTTAGTTGTAACGTCCCGAATTTCAAATAAGACCGAATTCGAGATTCCACAGGATCTTTATACTTCACTTCATACAATTTTACAAGAAAATTTAAACTTTTCATCATACATCAGAGTTCCTTACAATTTGTTTACACAGCGAAACAATTAAAGAAGTACAACAATGAAAATAATATACAACTTGCAACATGTTTAACATGTAATTACGCAAAAACATCATATCAACTTTACTTCTTCATGAGAAATCCAATTCCTACATAATAAGTTGTGGGCACGTCAGTTACTTACAACTGACGAATATGTTATACTCGGCCATCCTCTCTATGCCGTACATATAACGATCTCAATACTTTAACAAACCGCAATTTTTGAATGCAAATAAAGTGTAAAAATGTGACTACACTAAACATGTAAGTGTATGCGATGCCTTAATGCCTAATGCAGATATTGTACACTAAGATGACACTAATGCATACTTGTTCGGATTCTATGCATCCCATACTACATAGGTCTGAGGGCAAGCATCTACGCACTCCACATTAAGGGTTCGATCCCTCTCCATGAAAAATACCCAGTAATAAGAACATGGTTTAGACATTCCACGAGTACGGATCCCAGTCCCGGAGTACACCGTCCGGCTGTTATACAGACTTCTCGTCATGCGACTCTCTCGCACTGCCCCTCTAGCCCCGGTATACGTATATACACTGGAGTACGACAAACTATCCGTCCGACTACGCATAGTCCCGAATTTAAAATAAACAATTGTCTCCATCGAAGCAACCTCAGTCCCGGAGTACACTGCTCGACTGGGACTATAGTCCCGGAGTACACCGTCCGACTATATAGAGTGCCCACTTACGTTTGCCCAAGTTTTACTACAACTTCTCTTAAGTGCCTAGTTCTTAAGTTCAAGACATGAATCAATTACAACCCTTAGAGTTAGCTTTAACCCCCTACCAGACTTAATCACAAAACCGAGATAGCTCCATAGCCATATCTCAAAATATATCAATCATTTAATTTAACTTGTCGGTACCCGAGGCCTCACTACACCTCTAGATTATAACTTTTCTTGTACTCGAATCCATGGGTACTCATACCCTCCAATAATCATGTCTTAACTCAATGTATTCTTATCTTCAACTTATTCATAATTTGATCAATGTCTTATCTTAGCACCATTCATGATTCAAATATTCATTTACAAATCAAAATAAAACAATAATTTCTTTCATGAACATAAATTCATCACTATAAATTTCATTAGCAATTTAAGCAATTCATATCTCAATTCACATCAAACATTTCTTACTCAACATAAGTGTTGGTTTACAACAAGAGAGTTTCATAACTTGTCACATATTTTTCTCCTCTTTTCAAAAATAAGAATCATATACTCAAATAATGATTTTAGAGTCAAAAAATTATTTACTATCTCAAATCCAATTTTTACTTTCTCAAAAATATACAAGAAAATTTTATAACTATCTTTAATCATTTCTATTTTTGTTTTATATGAACTAGTGTTATCCTGTGCAATTTGCACAGTCTACAACAGTACAATTCTGAGGGACTCATACAATTATTTAAAACTCCAAAAAGTTTAAGAGAATTGAGAGAAACTTATGAATATCATCCATACCGTAATTACTGAAATCTTCATTATCATCCTCATATAAGTAAATGGTTTAGACAATCACTGTCAAACCATAATGTTACCCTATTGAATATTACTAAAGCTAAAAAATGCATACAATGAAAATTTGTCGCAAATTCAATTAATTAATGTTAACAGGTATATTACAACATCATAAACATTCAGTAAATAGGTTATACATTATAAACCATGTATAATAGCACATGTTATAGGGTAGATCGTAGATGAAAGTGTAACACCCCGCAAAATTGGAAATTACAATTTTGCCCCTGGGTGTTACGCACGTATATTTTGTAATGTGTTTCACTACATATTTTGGATTCGTACTATTTATACATTTTCCGTATTGATTTCAGTCAACTAAAATATAATATTTCAATCCCTGTGATTTACGTGCTTTTTACGTGTTTTTCAATGCACGTATTAATTACATATTTTCCGCCGCCACGGGTGATAATTTCTGGATTTCAATTATTTATTTTATGTTTTCAAATCTATTTTTATAAAACGGAAATTTATTTTTCCCCCTATTTGATTAAAATGCATTTTTCTGATTTTCTGCACGTATGATGCACGTGTTTTCTACGTGTAGTGATTTCATCATGAAATTAGTAAATATAATTTTTCTTATGTTGTTTTCAATTATATTTAATAATTTTCCATCGATAAAATCGATTTCACATTTTTGATATTTTACATGCAACGCACGTGTTTTCGGCAGGCATATTTGAGCGTAATTATTCCTTTTAAATAAATTTCGGAGTGTATGTAATACCCCGTAATTTGTGAGTATTATAAATAAATAAATAAATAAATATATACATAGTTTGTTGTATATGGTATTGGATTTGGTTTGAAATGAGTTGGTTTGATAAATGTATGTGAAGATATGTGCTGTTGGTTGTATGGCCCACCGGTTTGGAAAGGAGAGAAAAGATGCATACAGGATTGTATGTTGTGGTTGTTGGATTTGTTAAGGATCTGGTTGTTGTTGAGATTTGCTGTGGGCCGGTTTGGAAATGGATAGTATAATGTGTATGAATGGGCCCACGTGAATGTATGAGAAGAGGGGCCCACGATGGAGATCAAAACAGCACAATTGTGTGCTGGATTGATTTTTGGCCGGGATTAAATTAAGAGTGAGAAGTTAAGTTAGTGGAGAGTGGGGAGATGAGGAGATGGGGGTTTTAGGAGTTAGGAAGATGTAGGGTTGGAAAATTAATTTGAGTGAGTTATTAGGTGTGTAATTTTGCAAATTCGACCCTCAACATATCCTATAAATAGTACCAATTTCTTCTCATTTTACACACCAAAAGAAAACAAATAAGAGAAAGGAAAGAAAGAAAATAAGAAAGAAAGAAAAGAAAGAGAGTAAGAGAGTTCCATTCTTGCTAGGAAAAGGAGTCATTGCTAGGAGGAGAAGCCTTACTAGGAACTAGGAATCCTTGAAGCTAGAAGTGGTGTTCTTCCTTTCAATTGTTCAAGCTTTCAATCAAGGTGGGTGTTCTCCTACTTTCTAATTTTTTAGAATGTACATGCTAATAAAAGTGAATGAGTAGTTTTGATAAAATAGAATAACTATACTATGATTGTGGTGAGATTAATAGTGAATCATGCTATGTTGACAAATGGATTAACATTATGTTTGTGGGTGATCCTATACTTTCTAATTTAGAATAATGTATGCTAAGTAATAAATAATGAGTAGTATGGAATTTCTTATATGATCTATGCTGTGGTATGAGATGAGAATGATAAGTAGTTCATGTATGATTAATATATAAATTAAGTCATGTTAGGGGTTAATGAGAAAAAGAATTGATTGATTATTTGTCATACATTAGCATGCTATTATGATTAATGAGTAGTATAAATTTGATGTGATAATTAGAAGATAAATTCATATTTTTATATATGTCAAATTGTAGAAATGTTACTATTAATTAAGAAACAAAGTATTGTCATGATGTTTAGAAATTGAGAACAAAAAGTAAGGAGTAATTGTCATTTGTATGTTAACTAGTATTTGTTAAAATAATTGAAGAGATTTCCCTTAAGTTTAAAGAAGAAATTTTGTATAGAAAAAGGGTATACATAACTTATTTTAACTTGTTGTAAGAGAATATAAATTTTTCATTGTTTGATTAAAATGAACAATTTCAATTCATGTAATAAAAGAGAAGAAATAGATTTGAACTTTAAATGTATTATCAAATATGAATTTTTAATACATGAGTTTCTGTTAATTTTCAGTCTTATTAAATTATTGTAGACTATTGAAAGATTTGATTAAAAGAGAAAACTAAAATTTATGAGATTAATGAAATAATAAAAAATTGGAACAAAACCTTTCGGGTTGCCTATTAGTCGTGGGGCGCAGATAGCCAAGTGGTCCGACTCTGCGCTGGCTTTCTTGTTGGCTCGGGTTCGAAACTTGAGAAACCCAATTTTTTTAGTAAATTGTTTTAATGCATCCAGAGCGTGACATTGAATATAAGAAAAGTTTAGGTTAAGAAGTGGACAAAGAGTCCAGTTGGACTATTGGTTAGCGGATTGAATCTTGGGCTTTGGTTGAATAGCCACGGGTTCAAAACTCACTGGTGAACTTATATATATTTTTCATTTTGTTTTAAAATGATTTAGTGGGTTTAAAATGGATTTAAAAAGATGGGAAAAAAATCCTAGTATTTATAAAATGTAATGAATGATTTATTGAAATTGCTTAAAATATTTTCTACGTATGATTGAGAAGTAAAAGAGACATTTTTAGATAGAATGATATTTGTTCTCGAGTTAATTATTTTGAAGAATATGATTTTTATCTTTAAAAGAAGAATAAAGTTTTAGTGAGAAAATTTGTTCTCTTGTTGAGATTTTATAATTTTTTTGAATGTGAAACTCTAGATTTCTATACGAACTAAATTGTTGAAGAACATGATTTGCATCATTAGAAGAAAAGTAAAATGTAGATTTGTAAATTAATTGTCTTTGATGGGATTATTCATTTGTGTTGCATACTTGATTATTTAAATTGCAAATGAGATTGCAAGTGATAAAATCATGTTTGTGAAAGGGATAAATTTTTGTTGAATGAAATGGTTTCATGAAAAAGAATTATTATTATGGTGTTAAAATGAGATATAGAACAAATTATGGATAAGTTAGAGACATGAATATAATAAGTTAAGACATGATTATTAAAGGGTATGTGTACCCATGTTTCTTGTACATGAAAGGTTTATGATTTAGAATTAGTAAGACCTCGGTTACCGGTAATTTTGAAAGAAATATTTTTGAGACTTGATTTAGAGATAATGCCGTCGGGCGATCTCGTATTTTGTGAATAAATCCGGTATGAGGTAAAACTGATTCTAGGGTGATAACATATTCATGACTTGAACTAAAAATAATTAGGCACTTAGGTGAAGATGTAATAGACTTGTGCAAACGTAAATGGGTGCTTCTATATAGTCGGCGGTGGATCTCCGTGGCTATAGACCCAGTTGGTGGACTGTGGTTGCTCCGTAGGAGATGGACTGTATTTTATCCGGGACTTAGGGTAGTCGGCGGATGTTTACCATACTCCAAAGAATATGTATATACCGGGGCTAGAGGGGCATTTACGGGATTATTCTCACGATATAATAGCCAGGGAGGCTGGGATCTGTTATTATAGCCAGGGAGGCTAGCCAGGGAGGCTGAGATCCGTATCTGTGAAATAACTCTAAAACTTGTTTTATTACTGGGTAGTCTCATGGCGAGGGATCGAACCCTTCAATATGGAGTACGTAGGCGCTTGCCCTCGGACCTATGTAGTATGGGATGCATAGAATCCGAACAAGTGTGCATTAGTGTCATCCTAGTATAGAAATGTGTGCATTAGGCATTAAGGCATGACATACACTTATGTTTAGAACAATCACTTTTGACACTTTACTTGTTCATTCAATCTTTTTGTGAGTTGTTAAAGTATGAGATCGTTATACTATTCCCGGCATAGAGAGGATAGCCGTGTATAACATTTCGTCAGTTGTAAGTGACTGACGTGCCCACAGATTGACATGCAGGTAATGAACTATTCATGGAGTTATAAAGTGGATATGTTGTTGCTGTTTAGAAGTTAAAGATGTGCAAATGATGTTAAAGTTATACAAGTTGTATTTCATTGTTGTAATTTTTTATTCTTCCGCTGTGTAAAGGAACTCTGATGTATTGTGAATGAAAAGTTTTAAATTCCTTGTAAAATTGTACGAAGTGAAGTAAAGATCCTGTGAAATCTCGAATTTATCCTTATTTAAAATTCGGGGCGTTACAGAAAGACTAAGAAAATCATATAAAAATAATTTTATGAATTATGTTTGCTTAAAAATCTAATTCTAAGCTAGGGGATGGGAATGGGTTCGGAAAGAGATGTGAGATTTTTTGAGAAAGTGGGAGGAAAAGAGAATGTGTTTGAGAGATTGGGGTTTTTATTTTGTTTTGTTTTTTAATAACATCGTGCGTAGTGCACGTATTAGTTAAATAGGGATTCCTACTTTTCCTCTCCTTTAAGAAGAGAGGGGTAGACTCTCTCTCCTACTTGCTTAAGATATAAATATAATAGTAGCATTTTATTCTCAACCAAAAATTCTCATATATATAAACAAAACCCAAAAAAAATCAAAAGGAGGCTTCGGGTTTCGAACCCTGAACCAGCCGAGACAACAGCAAGAGCCCAAAGCCCAGTCACGCTAACCACAAAGTCCATTTGGACTTTGGGTCAATAAGTCATACCGAAACCTCAAATATCAAGCTCCAGTATTCGGATTTTATTTTAATGTAACAAAAACAAATGTGCCCAACAAGTTTTGAACCCAAGATCATGTCTTAACTCAATGTATTTTTATCTTCAACTTATTCATAATTTGATCAATGTCTTATCTTAGCACCATTCATGATTCAAATATTCATTTACAAATCAAAATAAAACAATAATTCCTTTCATGAACATAAATTCATCACTATAAATTTCATTAGCAATTTAAGCAATTCATATCTCAATTCACATCAAACATTTCTTACTCAACATAAGTGTTGGTTTACAACAAGAGAGTTTCATAACTTGTCACATATTTTTCTCCTCTTTTCAAAAATAAGAATCATATACTCAAATAATAATTTTAGAGTCAAAAACTCATTTACTATCTCAAATCCCATTTTTACTTTGTCAAAAATATACAAGAAACTTTTATAACTATCTCTAATCATTTATATTTTTGTTTTATATGAATAGTAGCATTTTATTCTCAACCAAAAAATCTCAAATATATAAACAAAACCCAAAAAAAATCAAAAGGAGGCTTCGGGTTTCGAACCCTGAACCAGCCGAGACAACAGCAAGAGCCCAAAGCCCAGTCACGCTAGCCATAAAATCCATTTGGACTTTGGGTCAATAAGTCATACCGAAACCTCAAATATCAAGCTCCAGTATTCGAATTTTATTTAATGTAACAAAAACAAATGTGTCCAACAAGTTTTGAAGTCAAGATCTCTTACAAGTATAGTAGTGCTCTGTGGTGCACTGGCTAACCAGTAAGTCCAAGTGTGATTACTGGTTAGGAATCATGCTATTGTAGTTTTGTTCACACTGTTCTGAAATTAGTTACTTTTCACAAAACTCGACATATGATCGATCTAATCTTTTTGATGAACTGAAACTTTCTTATTCATACTGATTTCATTTGAAAACATTAATTCACGAATTTCCAAACTTGTCTTCTAAACATTATAATTATATTTTAAATTTCTCCTTCTCTTGAATGAACAAAAATTTTATTTCTTCATTCTAATCAAAATATCATAATGTATCTCTTGCAAATAATTTTTTAAAAAATGATTCCATGAATATTAATTCAATTTCACCCACAAATTCATTTTTTTTATCAAAAGGAAAAACCTCATCAACTTAACTTTCCATTATATTTCTACATAAGCATGTATGGTCATAACTCTTTTTCTCATTTCAAATTAACAGGATGACAACTTGTTTCTTTAGTCACAACAAAATTTTCTACAATTCATAGCACACCTAAAAGCATGGATTTTGTTCTCTTTCCTTTTCTTATTTTCAATCAATATGTTGACTATAATAAAATTTCTACAATTCATAAATAGCATGGATTTGTACTCTCATTATCACTTTCACTTTATCTAAACTACTCATGTAATATATTGGGATGCATGTCTCATAATTTAGAAAAAAACATAGGATTACTCACATCACATTAATTGATCTATATTACTAAATATCATGTTCTAGCATGCTCAAACTAAAATTTAGAAAATATCAAGACCACCCACCTCTTATGAAGAATGAAAATCAAGAATGAAGAGACACTTCTAGTTCCTAGCTCCAACTAGCACCTCCTTGTCCTTCTCCTCCTAGCAAAAGCTCTCAAATGCACAAAGGTATTCTCTTTCTCTCTTTCTTTTTCTCACATTATTTTTGTTTAGTTTAAGTGTGAAATGAGAAGGAAATTTGGGTGTATTCATAGGACAATGTAAGGATTTAAAGTGTAAAATTATCTACCTAATAAATTGATTAACTTTTCATTTTCTTAACTTCCATAACCCCCAACTCTTCACATCTCCAACTCTTCAAAAACTCAACCCCCAACTGTTCCTCTTCAAACCGGTCAACCCCTCATATCCCAAACCGGCCAACTTTCTTTGAGTGCAACAGCCGAAAAGAAAAGAAAAACCATGTTATGCCACGTCTCCCAGTACTTGAACCAAACCAAAGCACAATGCTTATGCTGTTTCAATTTCACGTGGCCCCCACCATACTATGCAATTTCAATATATACCCACATTACACATATGCCACAAGCCATTTAAATACATATATATATATATATATATATATATATATATATATATATATATATATATATATATATATATATATATACTGTATAATACATACATATGTATTACTACTTATTATATATATATATATATATTGAAATTACGGGGTGTTACACATAATATGTACGTAAAAATAATTTAGTTAAAATTTATAATGTATCATGCACAAATAAAATAAATATACATACTTCAAAAATTTATTTTGAAAGCGAATACGCTTAAATACGCACACCAAAACAAACATGTGTGTCACACGTAAAATATCAAAAATACGAAATTCGGCATTATCAATGGAAAAATGTTAACGATAATAAAAATAAAATATAAGAAAATATATTTATTAATTTTAAATATTCCACGACGTAATTCCTACGTACGTAGAAAACACGTGCATTACACGTACAAAAGTATTTAGATCAAAATGCGAGAAAAATGAATTTCCGTTTTATAAAATGGAGTTGAATACATAATATAAATAATTTAAACACATAGAAATATTGCACGTAGCGGTGGAAACACATAATTGATACGTGCATCGAAAAGCACGTAAAAAGCACGTAAAAATACAGCGATTGAAATATTGCATTTGAGTTGACACAAATAAGATAAAACCAATATGGAAAATGCATAAAGAGTCGGAAATCAAGATACATAGTAAAAACCCGTTACAAAATATACGTGCGTAACACACAAGGACAAAATTGTCATTTTCAATTTTGTGGGGTGTTACTCTCTCCCCCCCTTAGGATAGTTTCGTCCCCGAAACTTGCTAGGGTAAAGGTTGTATTTTGTACATGCCAAAAAAAATATCTTATTGTCCATAGAAAACTGTAAACATCTAGAAAATAAATGTAGTATAAAATAAGCAATGAGGAAAAAAAAAGACAAACTCTATATAAGGAAAACTACGAGTATCAAATTTTTCTAAGAACGAAACGAGAAAACTAGAAGAAAAGAATGCGACAAAAAGACAGGATGTATTGAGGGAAAATTTTCATACAAAAATAATATTTAGATAAAAGGGAAAATCAATTACGTCGTTAATTGCGGAATAGTTCGGAAAACAATGCGGTAATAAAAACATAGTCAATAGATAATTTATAAGTAGGTTTAGTAGTAAAAAATCCATCAAAGTAATACGCGGTAGAAAATCACAAACTGAATTGGTACTGTATAACAAAAATTTGCAATTTAACAGAAAATGTTTGGAAGATTCAAGAGAATGAAATTTAGTTAAAAGTATAGACAACATACGTTGATTTATATACAAATTAATGTCATAAAATAATTTGTAAGGTAATTATAATAATTAGACATACAATTTGAAAATTAAAGATATAGAAGCCATACATCGAAATACTTTCGAATTGTTAGAGCAAGAAAACCAACATACAAAAGTATATGTGTATATAGGCATCAAAATTATAGGGGAAAAATAAACAATATTATGACATGAAAATTATAAATGATTTGTAAGAGTAAAATAAAATATCATAGTAGAAAATGTAATAACATATTATTGAAATAGTACAAAAATTAATCATATAGAAATAACTTACGAATTGAACAAAAAGTATAAATACCAATTTTATTTTTGCTAGGTGAGTAGACACCAAATCTAAGATAAGTTAGTAGCAAAATAAAATACGATAAAGCGGTATGAAATGCTAAAAGATTCAAAAAACTAGGAAGAAGATAGTTGATATTAAGTAGTAAGTACACAAGTAGGATAGAAATCAGTTTAAATAATACAATGCTAGGTTGTAAAATATTATAAAATAGTATAAGCTAGTACGAAAATAGAATATGAGTAAGTAAATATTATAGAAAACAAAATAGGGGTTATCAAAGTAGACAATCTCCTTCTAGTGTAGGTTCGGCTCGTTGGCATTCAATTGCAGACTTGCCTCTATGATCCCAAGTTGCAGAATTGCCCTCTATGACATCCGATTGCAGTTTGCCTTCTGGACATTCGATTGCAGACTTTGCCTCCCCGACGTCCAGTTGCAGTTTGCCTCCATTGACGTCTAGTTGCAGATTTTCCCTCTCGACATCAGGTTGCACCAAAACGGGAGATGGAAAGATATAATCTTCCATATATACTTGGATATTGAGTGTTTTTAATAAAATATGGTGTTATGTTTGAAATCAGTGATATAAAGATGGATGAAAAGTTGCAAATAAAGTAGGAAATTATGACGATAAAATATTAAAATAGATAGATTTTAAATATAGGATATACAAATTTGTAGTAATGAAAATGATTTATAATATTAAGACAAAAATAGTGTAAAGCATATGCACGAGATAAAAACACAAGTGAAAACAATAATTATGTAGTGTATGTATTATATTTGAAGAAGCGTAAAACTACAAAATTAATGAGTAGCGATTAATAGTAAAAGTGAATATAACAAAACAAATCAGCTAATAATATGAAATAACACAAGTATCGAATGTAGGCAATAAAACAAAATGGTAGGTCATATTTATACGAGTGGAATATTTCAATCTTAAAAATACACTGGAATATATAGAACAATATAAGATAATGAAAAATATAGTATCACAAAATCAAATCATACAAAATGAATGCACATAGGAAAATTTAAAATATAATAATAATAGTTGCAAAACTTATTTAATAAGCAGCAAAAAATATGTAAAGTAATAGCAATGTAAACGGATAAATATAAAGTGACACAAAAACACGAATGGCAAATCTTTAAGAATGAAAGACAGATAAGACACATTCAAAGATCAAGACTGAGGAAGATAGAAAAAATAATAGATATTCAATTGATTTAATAATATAAGAAAATATTTATTTGAAAACATTAAATGTTGAAAATACTAAGATGAAAATTCACTAGAAAAATTTGAGAGGAAAGTGTGTCTAAGTGTAATATATCATGAATGTAGGGTCAACCAACCACGCTTCCATTGCGCCACTCTGAAACCCAAGGAAAATGTACTCGCATACTGTAATATCCCAAATTTCATTTTAATAAAAATATTATTTTTCACATGTTGTGCACGTGAAAACTTCATGTGTATATTATTTATTTATTTTATATGAAATCTCATTTTTCTGTATGAACAATTATTTTTCCTTCATTTTTCTAAAAGCCTAAAACACTAATTATTTGTTTTAGCCCATTTTTATTTGGTTGTCTTGGCCCACAAGCCTAAGCCCACTATTTATGAAGCCCACCAATTTAATAAATCATCAATTAAATGGTCACACTTGTCATGTAGAGATAAATAGTGAACATTTTGATTAATTAAATTGTACAAACTTTTAAATAGGGGTACTAGGTGGCACGTGCGAAGCACGTAGTGTGCAATGCACACCAATTTGGGCCGGTTTTGTGCTTGGATAATGGGGAGTGTGGGTGAGTGTGCATGGGTAGTTACTTGATATGTGGGTGGTTGCTACAACTTCCTCTCCTATCCTAGCCCTCCATCCTATAACTATCCAACAAATCCTAGCCCTCCAATCTATCCTAGAATTAGTATAAATACCTCTCCTACCTACTTGTATTTTACACTAGTAATCTATTGAAAGAAGAGAACAATTATATAGGAGATATATATTAGTGTGAGTTGAGTGTGAGTGTTCCTTTGGAGGCTGGCTATTCAAACCCCCAACCTTGAGGCTCTCGGTTTTGGCAAGGAGCAAGGAGAAGAGTTCATACATTGCAATCTAGGAGGAGAAGGCACTCGCTCACGCATCTAGGGGGCTCTAGGGGATTTTTCTTAATTGGGTTTTCTTCAAAAGGTGGGTGTTTCTCATGACTTCTAAAGTAGAAATCATACTAGGGAATGAAATTGAATTGTTATTATGAGTTATTAGTTGGAATGAAATGCATGCTTGCCTAAATTGATAATTAGTAAATGTGTGATTACTAGATTTATTAACTATGGGTAAAAGTGTATGTTCTCATTAGAATGCATGCTAATTATGTTAAATTGCAATTATGTGAAATTTTGCTAGTAAGAAGTTAGAACCATGTTGATTGATTAAAAATGCTAGAGTAGAATGATGTGCTAAAGGTGAATTGATAGAGATGGTTGTTAATAGATGTAATGAAATTTCCCATGCTAAGCATATCATGTGAAAATTAGAATAAACGAAAAAAAATGTTCTTTTATATACAAATAGGCGAATGCTTTGTGCGTAGATTAATTAGTAAAAATGGAAGTTTACTCACTTATAAAGTTGATTTTTGTGCTCTAACAATATTATAGTTATCAGTGTGTAAGCAACACCATAGTAGTGAAATTTGTGGGAGAAATCATCTTTAATTATGACCAATTATGTATTAGCTTTCAAATGTCGAAATGGAGTTTATAAAATGCAAACTAAGGCTAAATACATGTTTTAAAGAGTGGAAAATAGTTTTGAAAATACTGGTGTTAAATGTAAATGTATTTTTATTCTGGACATTTTTGGAGAAATTGAAAAACTCAGTAGCATAGTCGACCGATCATGTCGAAATAGTCGACTAGTATGAGCAGATGAAAATATATATATATAGTTCAAATCTTTTCGGAATAGTCGACCGACTAGTGTAACAGTCGACTGCCCTGAACGTTTTTATTTTGAGTTTAAAAATCATCGCAGAACAGCCGACTGATCACAATTAACAGTCGACTGCCATGACCTTCTTATTTCCGAAATCTTATTATTGCAGAACAGCCGACTGACCATATTTGACAGTCGAATTCCCCGATGTTTCAAGTAAAACTATATTTTCCTTGTGAGATAATTTCTATGACCTGTGTCTTAGTATAAATGAGATTTGAGACGGTTTTTACAAAGAGGAACTTATTTTGATCATTAACTTTTTTTTATATAGGAAATTGAAGGGTTTGTTTAAGAAGCTTAAGATGAGATTTTGGTAATGAGAAATTTGAAAGGTATGAATTGTGAAACCTATTAAAAATGTGAACTGTGGAATTGGAATGGATTGAAATAGAATTATGTGAGCTTATAAACTAGTGAATGTGACATGTTTGAAGAATTTCAGTTTTCAAGTATCTTGCATTGAATTATTGATTGTGATGAGTTATGAAAGATGTGAATACATGAATACTATGCTATTGAATCATGAATTGTGATTAATCATGAAAAGATCTTATGAGCATGATATTGTAATTATGAGTTGAAATTAAGAATTAGGGTATAGCCAAGCCTTATACCGGCAATAAAAGAATTGTGGAATGATATTTTGAAATGAGAAGACCAAGGTTGGGTCATGTGAAATTGAATGAATAAGACCGATATAGTGGGAGTGCTACATTCTAAGAGATTGATTTTTATTCATGATTCAATTAAACTAAGGATTAGATTCATAGTGAAGATGTGATGAAAGTAAGAGAAAAACATTGAGTATGAGGGCCATTGGATTGGCGGCGTGAGAGTATTCACAGGATGTCCCATGATGAGTCATGATAGGGCGTGGATACTGCTCCAGAATACCGTCCCGGTGGCGACGCTCGTGGGGTGTTGGACGACTGCGGGTGGTGTCATGTCTATGGTAGGAGCTGAATTACCACAGGATGCCTGCATGATGAGTCATGTGTCAGTGCATTGGGATTCCCTCCAGGGCGCCTAGACATGAGTTCGTAGGTCAGAAAACATCTAGGATACTTACCGTAGTTACAGTAGTAAATTAAGTCATGGCGATGGATTGAACTCTACAAGATGAAGAACAATTAAGGGCTTACCCTCGGACCTATGTAGTATGGGCTGCATAGGCCCTGAACAAGTGCGCATTAGTGTCATATAATACAAATAATTGCATTAAGGACTAAGTGCACATTTCACAACATGACATCGATAAGATAGTTCCTTTTAGCTTTGTTTGTGACAAGTTTGTGATTGTTAAGAAATGAGAATCGTTATACTGTTTTCGGCATAGAGATGATGGACGTGTATAATATTTCATCAGTTGAATGAGCTGACGCGCCCACAGTTTTATATGCAGGGTAAAGATGCTTGATAATTGAAATATACATGCTGCGCAAGATTGGTTTAAATGTTGTTTCATGTAAATTTATTATAATATTGCTTCCGCTGTGATAATGTACAAGTGTAATGTAACTCTGATGAAAGAAAAGTTTTATTTCCTTATAAAATTGTACGAAAGAAGTGTAAAGATCCTGTGGAACTCGAATTCGGTTGTACTTTGGAATTTGGGGTGTTACACATACAATCTCACATCAATGTATACGAGGAGAACATCATGAATGAAGGTTGAATAACTACTTCATTCACGACTCCAGCCATCCAAAAGAAAAAGGGAAGAGAAAACATCAGTCTATAGAGCAACACAAATGTAAATCACTTACATTTAAATTTCCATAGACTGAACTCAAACTTCTAATGTCCACTCTAGGGTGTCGTTCCTTATAAATTTGTTCTACTTATGAAGCGTGGCTCTGATACCATCTGTAACGCCCCGAATTGCAAATAAGACCGAATTCAAGATTCCACAGGATCTTTACACTTCACTTCGTACAATTTTACAAGGAAATTTAAACTTTTCATCATACATCAGAGTTTTTTACAATTTGTTTACACAGCGGAAGAATTAAAGAAGTACAACAATAAAAATAATATACAACTTGCAACATCTTTAACATGTAATTAAGCAACAGCATCATATCAACTTTACTTCTTCATGAGAAATCCAATTCCTGTATAACAAGCTGTGAGCACGTCAGTTGCTTACAACTGACAAAAATATTATACTCGGTCATCCTCTCTATGCCGTACATATAACGATCTCAATACTTTAACAAACCACAATTTTTGAATGAAAATAAAGTGTTAAAATGTGACTACACTAAATATGTAAGTGTATGCGATGCCTTAATATCTAATGCAGATATTTTATACTAAGATGACACTAATGCATACTTGTTCGAATTCTATGCATTCCATACTATATAGGTCCTAGGGCAAGCACCTACGTACTCCACATTTAAGGGTTCGATCCCTCGCCATGAAAACTATCCAGTAATAAAAACATGGTTTAGACATTCCACGAGTATGGATTCCAGTCCCGGAGTTCACCGCCCGACTGTTATACAGACTCCTCATCGTGCAAATCTTCCGCAAGTGCCCCTCTAGCCCCGGTATACGTATATATACTGGAGTACGACAAACTATCCGCTCGACTACGCATAGTTCCGGATTTAAAATAAAAATTCGACTCCATCGAAGCAACCTCTGTCCCGGAGTACACTGCCCGACTATATAGAGTGCCCCACTTACGTTTGCCCAAGTTTTACTACAACTTCTCTTAAGTGCCTAGTTCTTAAGTTCAAGACTTGAATCAGTTACAACTCCTAAAGTTAGCTTTAACTCCCTACCGGACTTAATCACAAAATCGAGATAGCTCCATAGCCATATCTCAAAATATATCAATCATTAAATTTAACTTTTCGATACCCGGGGCCTCACTACACCTCTAGATCATAACTTTTCATGTACTTGAATCCATGGGTACTCATACCCTCCAATAATCATGTCTTAACTCAATGTATTCTTATCTTCAACTTATTCATAATTTGATCAATGTCTTATCTTAGCACCATTCATGATTCAAATATTCATTTACAAATCAAAATAAAACAATGATTCCTTTCATGAACATAAATTAATCACAATAAATTTCATTAGCAATTTAAGCAATTCATATCTCAATTCACATCAAACATTTCTTACTCAACATAAGTGTTGGTTTACAACAAGAGAGTTTCATAACTTGTCACATATTTTTCTCCTCTTTTCAAAAATAAGAATCATATACTCAAATAATAATTTTGGAGTCAAAAACTCATTTACTATCTCAAATCCCATTTTTACTTTCTCAAAAATATACAAGAAACTTTTATAACTATCTCTAATAATTTATATTTTTGTTTTATATGAATAGTAGCATTTTATTCTCAACCAAAAAAATCTCAAATATATAAACAAAACCCAAAAAAAATCAAAATGAGGCTTCGGGTTTCGAACCCTGAACCGGCCGAGACAACAGCAAGAGCCCAAAGCCCAGTCACGCTAGCCATAAAGGCCATTTAGACTTTGTGTCAATAAGTCATACCGAAACATCAAATATCAAGCTCCAGTATTCGGATTTTATTTAATGAAACAAAAACAATTGTGTCCAACAAGTTTTGAACCCAAGATCTCTTACAAGTATAGTAGTGCTCTGTGGTGCACTGGCTAACCAGTAAGTCCAAGTGTGATTACTGATTATGAATCATGCTATTGTAGTTTTCTTCACACTGTTCTGAAATTAGTTACTTTTCACAAAACTCGACATATGATCAATCTAATCTTTTTGATGAACTGAAAATTTCTTATTTGAAAACATTAATTCACGAATTTCCAAACTTGTGTTCTAAACATTATATTTGTATTTCAAATTTCTCCTTCTCTTGAATGGACAAAAATTTCATTTTTTTATTCTAATCAAAATATCATAATGTATCTTGCAAATAATTTAAAAAAATGATTCTATGAATATCAATTCAATTTCACCCACAAATTTATTTTTTTTGTCAAAAGGAAAAACCTCATCAAGTAAACTTCCATTATATTTCTACATAAGCATGTATGGTCATAACTCTTTTTCTCATTTCAAATTAACAGGATGACAACTTGTTTCTTTAGTTACATCAAAATTTTCTACAATTCATAGCACACCTAAAAGCATGGATTTTGTTCTCTTTCCTTTTCTTATTTTCAATCAATATGTTGACTATAATAAAATTTCTACAATTCATAAATAGCATGGATTTGTACTCTCATTATCACATTCACTTTATCTTTACTACTCATGTAATATATTAGGATGCATATCTCATAATTTAGAAAAAAATATAGGATTACTCACATCACATTAATTGATCTATATTACTAAATATCATGTTCTAGCATGCTCAAACTAAAATTTAGAAAATATCAAGACCACCCACCTCTGATGAAGAATGAAAATCAAGAATGAAGAGACACTTCTAGTTCCTAGCCCCAACTAGCACCTCCTTGTCCCTCTCCTCCTAGCAAAAGCTCTCAAATGCACAAAGGTATTCTCTTTCTCTCTTTCTTTTTCTGTCTTTATTTTTGTTTAGTTTAAGTGTGAAATGAGAAGGAAATTTGGGTGTATTTATAGGACAATGTAAGGATTTAAAGTGTAAAATTATCTACCTAATAAATTGATTAACTTTTCATTTTCTTAACTTCCATAACCCCCAACTCTTCACATCTCCAACTCTTCAAAAACTCAACCCCCAACTCTTCCTCTTCAAACCGGTCAACCCCTCATATCCCAAACCGGCCAACTTTCTTTGAGTGCAACAACCGAAAAGAAAAGAAAAACCATGTTATGCCACGTCACCCAGCACTTGAACCAAACCAAAGCACAATGCTTATGCTGTTTCAATTTCACGTGGCCCCCACCTTACTATCCAATTTCAATATATACTCACATTACACATATGCCACAAGCCATTTAAATACATACATACATACATATATATATATATATATATATATATATATATATATATATATATATATATATATATATATATATATATATACTGTATAATACATATATATGTATTACTACTTATTAATTTTTTTTTAAATTACAGGGGTGTTACACATATGTACGTAAAAATAGTTTAGTTAAAATTTATAATGTATCATGCACAAATAAAATAAATACACATACTCCAAAAATTTATTTTGAAAGCGAATACGCTTAAATACACACACCAAAACAAACACGTGCGTCGCACGTAAAATATCAAAAATACAAAATTCGGCGTTATCAACAAAAAATGTTAAAGATAATAAAAGTACAATATAAGAAAATATATTTATTAATTTTATATATATTCCATGACGTAATTGCTACATACGTAGAAAACACGTGTATTACATGTACAAAAGTATTTAGATCAAATTGCGAGAAAAATGAATTTCCATTTTATAAAATGGATTTGAATACATAAAATAAATTATTTAAATGCATAGAAATATTGCACGTAGTGGTGGAAACACATAATCGATACGTGCATCAAAAACACATAAAAAGCACGTAAAAATACAAAGATTGAAATATTGCATTTGAGTTGACACAAATAAGATAAAGTCAATACGGGAAATGCATAAAGAGTTAAAAATCAAGATACGTAGTGAAAACACGTTACAAAATATACGTGCGTAACACACATGTGTAAAATTGTCATTTCCAATTTTGCGGAGTGTTACATTAGTATTTATACCCGACCCCTTAAAATCCTCCTAAATTAACCATCTAATTAAATCCTTGAAAATCATTAAGTTATTGAATATTATTATATGTAGATGGATAATTTAAAATCCTGATTGAATACATCAAGATTTTAAAAGACTTTTTAAAATTTTGTTTGACTTCATCAAGGTTTTAAAAGACTTTTTAAAATTATGTTAAATATCCATGAAGTCTTAAAATACAATAGAATCCTTTAAAATCCTAATTGAATACACCCCCCCCCCCCCCTTAGCTGTTGATTACAAAAAGTATAGGGCTTTAAAAGAGTTTAAGGCCCAAGCCCATCAATCCTCCTAAATGGAACATTTATTTAAGGATTTTTTGTGACAAGTTACTCAAAAATTTTAAAATTGCATATACAATACTAATAAAGTTCATTATTTGCATATATACCACTAACAAAGTTGTATTTATTTAAAAATGAGTTCCTTAACGTTATTAGTACCATTATGCCCTGATTTCTTTCTTCTTATCACCCATAACAATTAGTTTTCCTTTCTTCTATTATAGAGATCTAGTTTTTAATCATTTCTTTCTCATCTTCATTAATCCCACACTTCACGCGAAAGACAAAAATGAGAATTAGAGTGTCATAAATAGTGTAAGAGTGTTAAAAAATAGGAATATTCTTCTTTGTTTAGATAAAAAAAAGGGACAATGACCTATTGGCACATGAAGTTACCAATAATACCCTAAACACACCTAAAGTTTTCCTAATACCCCGAAAAGTATCCACAGTCTGATTATTTGGACCTGTAGCCCCCTACCATTAATCTGTCTATTAAGTTAGTGGAATATTTTGGGTATACCCCTTAATGGGTTTAGACCCATTAAGATACCTATGAATTGATGAAAATACCCTACCTTCTTTATTCTTTACCCGACTTGTGAAGATTCCCCCCCCCTTCCTAAATCCTAACCCAATTTCTCTCTGTCTATCTCAACCCACAGAACAAAATCCCCGGCAGCCGAAAATTTGTTGATCGCACCTAAACTCTCTTCTCTACTGACCATGTCTGCCACCAGTTTATATTCTGAATCGTCGATGCAAAATGGATTGATGTGCCACTGCGAAAAGCTAGGGAAAGTGCGGATTGTGGAGTGTGTGAGAGGTAAGAATAAAGGTAGGTTGTTCTACTCCTGTCCAAATTACAAAGGGAAAGATCTGCGTGGTTGCAATTTTTTTAGGTGGGTATCGGTTGACACTGATCGAGCTGATAAAGAGTTGGGGTTGGGGGAATTGAAGGCAATCTTGTTTGAGCTGAAGCAAATTTTGAATATAATGAAACATCAGATGGAAGTTAATTTCACTGCGAAGCTTCTTCAGTTGGAGAGTAGTTTGAATCACTTGACAATGTTGTTTCGCAGTTGTTTAGTTCTATTTGTTGTAGTTATTGTTTTTGTAAAGTCATATTCATGTACGACAGATGCTGAATATGCGTAGTTTGAGAATTGCATTCGTACGATGGAATATCATGTAACGAATCGATGTATCTTTTTTGTACGGCTGTTGTGATTAGGGCTGAATGTGTATTTTTTGAATGAAAGAATGAATGTTTGTTGACTCAAATTAGTTAGATTGATTGAATGAGTCTAATTTTTTTGGAAATGAGAAGCAAGATTTTATTGTTGTGCAATATTTGTTACTGAGTTTTTAGATTACTTACCCATTTTCAATGTTGATACTGAGTTTATTGTTGTGCAATATTTTATTGTTCTGGAAATGAGAAGCAAGATTTGGTTGTGTACTTTGAAGCCTTTCAGATTACTTACCCATTTTCAATGTTTAGAGAATGTTTTGAGAAAGCATTGGTTCAATCTGTCTGAGAATGAATTGAAATTTGTTTGAGAATCCATTCAAATGCATTGATATATGTTTGTTTAGATACAGTTATGTTGTTTGTAGTGGGTATACATTTATGCAATATGTATCAAATGTATGGTATCATGGTGTCAATATGCATCAAACTGGTATTGTATGGTAGCATGGTGTTAACAGTTGAAATTAGTAGTGTCAAATGCATAGATATTATCAGATGTTCAATTACAGTGTGTTGACAATAGCAGTTAATTTAGCAACTATGAACATGTAGATAATGCATTGACAATGCATTCACATATAGTACTTTGCATTCAGAAGGTTTTGCAAATAGATGATAATTTCACAGAGCAAATTTTGTTACATACAACATTGTGTGCAGACAGTTTTGGAACTCTACTCAGATTGCGAAAAACACAAACAAGTACAGCCTCAACAGTATTGCATGTTAAGAAAGCCTGGAAATTTTAATCTTTAAACTGGTACTGCACAAATTTTCTCAGCTATAATCACTGCATTAATTCTAAAAGCATAAAATTTTGTTCAAACAAACAACATACATCTGTAGTGAACCTGAGAACCATACATCTGCAGTAGGCTGATACAAATTACTCATACAAAAACAAACATGAACCTCACAACCATTGTAATGGTTTTCATGTCACATATGTGAACTGTGACATGTTAGGTAAATTGTTGCTAGTGAATTCACTTATTACAAGACAAACTTTTGTTGATCATCCAAAATCTCTCTCATCCTCTACCCCCTCTGCCCCTCTGAACACTCCCTCTCAGAGGTACCTTTCTACCCCTCCCTCTATTTGAGCTTGTTGGTTGCTGTTGTTGTGATGGTGGTGATAACTGAATTGGTGGCCAATTTCCCTGAACCCCTTCTGATTGTAGGCCTGCTTCACTCCCTTGTGATTGGGCAGCATTAGGTTCCTCTGCAATTGGTTAAGGTATCAGTATACACAAGTGTTACACTTATTCACAGGTATTTGTGTTTCATGTACAGATATTTGATATATCAGATGTCTGGATACACAGATATACAAAAACATGCACATATTTAGTATTCCCAGATACAAATAGTAATTAGATGTGGTATTCACAGAATCACAGATACACACAGATATGTTTTGATTATTTTGTTCAAACTTCTGAATACTTGAACAACTGCATAGGCTTTAAATACTACAATACTTTGTCACAAGAGTTCAAAAAAGTAGCAATATGAACCTGCTGCAATTAGCAGCAATTGGAGTTAAAAAAACTACCAGAAACTGTAGGTTAATCTTCTGGTTAGAAACTGTAGGTTAAAAAAAGTCATTTACCTTGTACACCTTCATCTCTGTTCACCCTCCCTACAGCTGCCATTGATCTTCCTCATTTGGTACCCCTCCTAGAAACATAAATTTTGAATTAGATGAATTAAAAATAGTAATGTACATTGTGTCATGATGATAATTTACCTATTCAGTGTATTTGCTGAAGACTGAGTAGGCAAACCAGTAACAGATGAACTGGCATCCACTCCTGCAGGGGCTTGGTTGATTGGTTCCTTGCACTTAGATTTGTTGTGTCCAATTCCATGACACCTACTGCAGGTCATTTTTCTTTTGGCCAATTTCTTCCCTCCGACATCATCTTCATCTCTGGCTTTAATTCTTTTTGTTTTAGGCCTTCCTCTTGGTCTCCTTGTGTGTGGTGGGCCTACAGTGTAGCCAATCTCCTGATGCTGCCATTGTTCCTTACATAGTAAAGGCCCAATAGAAAACTTATATGCAAGTTTGTACCTTGAAAAGACATGCAAATATGATTGGGAAAAAAGGAAGTAAGAATGTAGTACAAGTCATTTCATTTGAACTTGGATCAAACAGAAAATATTTGGATGAGAAAAAATTACAACATACCTGTCAATGTAGTAAATCGGATCCACATAAATGGTCCAATCAACTCTTGCCCTAGTGCAGATTACCTCAGCTGCGTGTACACAGGGCAGACCAGTGAGCTGCCACTGTCTGCAGGTGCATATTTTCTCTTCCATGTCAAGCACCTCTCTTCTATGTATACTCTCCACCTCTGCATGTCTTTCATCAGACTTTCTGACAATCCATCCACCTATTTTCTTACTGACATCTCTAATGTATCTGTCAGCCATAGGTACCAGCACCCCCTTCCATTTACTGGCAATTTGTCTTCTCAAAATCATCTTTTCCATTATTTTGATCCTAATACTATCTACAAGATCAGCAACTGGACGATATCTTGACTCTAATACCCAGGCATTGAAGCTCTCTGCCAAGTTGTTGGTAATGTAGTGTTGTCTAGATCTGGGGGTGAATTGACACCTACTCCATAGGTGAGTCTGTCTATCCAAAGCAGCTGCTGCCTCTGGTGAAATTGCTCTCAAATCTCTCATTGCCTTTTTATACTACAGGAATGTGTATGCCTTTGCAGCTCTCCAAACCAATGATTCAAATACTTCACCAGAGAAGTTTTTCTTAAAGTTTTTCCACAGATGACGAAGACAACATCTATGCTCGGTTTCAGGCAACAACAAAGAGAATGCTTCTTGTAACCCCTTTTCTTGATCACTCATTATAATAATATTGCTCATATCATTCCCAACAGCTTCTTTCATGTTTTGGATGAACCAATGCCAAGAATGAAGATTTTCAGATTCCACAACTGCAAATGCTACAGGATATAAACCATTGTTACCGTCAAGCGCATTAGCAGCCAGTAAAGTCCCCAAATACTTACCTCTCAGATGACAGCCATCAAGGGCAACATATGGTCTACAACCTAATTTAAACCCATCTACACATTGCTTGAAAGAAACAAAATTCTCTGAAACAATTTGTCATTTTCTAATTCTATTTGAATATGAGAACCTGGGTTTCTTGCCTTCAAGTTCAGCTCTCAAAGAGTGAACAAGATTGTAGCTCTTGTCAATGTCACCGAAAAGTTGCTTTCTTGCCTTCTCCCTCCCCCTCCACGCTTGTTTGTAACCTATCTTCAATCCATACTTGCTATCAATGAAATTGGCAATGTCCACAGGCTGCATGTTAGGATCTGCCTTCACATCTCCCTTAACTATCTCAGCTATCCAATATTTTGTTGCAGCTCTATTGCCACACTTATTTATTCCCGTGCAAGTGTGGAAATCATTGTACTTTCTTACCTGAAATGTCTTTTTATCTGTCATCCTAGCAGCTCTAATTCTCCAGGGGCATTCCTCCATCCCACATATTGCAATAATGGCCGTATTATCATTCTTCTTCAACCAATATGCAAAATTGTTCTGTATACTATACTGTTTCAAAGTCATCCTGAAGGAGTAGCTACTTGCAAATTTGCTGCCAATTTCAAGATAAGGGCAATGCAAATCTACTTATTCACCCCATGTTGGACTAGAGGTCTCTTGTACAGATCCCCGTTTCATCTCCACCTCTGCTTCTCTAGTTAATTCACCGTCACTGTCTTCTTCTTCACCTGCTTCATCTTCTTCAAACTCAATGTCAAAAGAATGATACGAATCTTTGAAATAGCAATCATCTGCTTCATCATTTGCCACTTCCAAATTCTCTATGTGTACTTCTTCTACAACATTTGCGTCACCAAAATTTCCTTCATTTTCATCATAATCAGGGTCTTCACTATTAGTGCCCTCATATTCAGCTTCATAAAATTGTTGCAGCTGAGTCGTCTCACCTTCATTTTCTACTTGCCTCTCACCTGGATGTTCACTGCCTTCACCTTCTTCAACAACTACATTTGCATTGCCTTGTCCTACTTCAGTAAACTGATTTGCATTACCTTCTGGATCTTCATTCCCTTCAACTGCATTCCCTTGAGGTTGTTCAAAGGCTGATTTAGATGTTCCTGCTGAACCAGATAAATTACTAGGGAATCCAATCTGCCTCACATACGAATCATCATCATCACTGGACACTACCAACTGCTCAACGGGAATGGGTCCACACCCAAGATGATATCTTGCCCTCCTTCCACCAATAATCTCACCCGCATTAACACCAAACCTACTACAGTTTTTTGGGGTCTAAATGACAAATAGAGCTCCAGTATTTTTTTTCTTCTCTAAATGCAATTTCCAAATATCTGCAAATTGTTCATCATCTAAAATAACTCCATATTCTTTCGGCAATGGCCCAAGCTTTGCGTACACTACTTTCATCATATACCCCTCGTTACAAGGTAGTAACGCATGTAGTCTGCCACTCAAATAGTCTAAGTTACACTCCCCTGAGTCAATCAATATACTTTTTGTATGATACCTCTCATGTTTTTTCCTATTTGTCCTCGGTATCGCTCTCCAATGTCCATGATAGAACACCAACACCATGACTCTATCTACCATCCTGTCACATAATAATATTCACAAGAATAACATTAGTCCTTCTATAAAACTCCAATAAATAACATAAGAGAATGACAACATAACACAACACAACAAACAATACAATACAACACCAAAGTGTTCCCCAAATTGATGACAGCAGAATATAACACCAAAGTCAACCCGAACTTATATCAAATCCCCAATCTAGTGTTCCCTCACTAAACTCAACTAAGAATTCAACCCTACGTTCTTCACCAAAGACTCAAAATCATGTAACAATCAACATTCGATAACATTCAAATCAACTCTAACAATGGAGAAACAACACTAACTCCAAATTAACTGAAGCACTAAACCCATCTACTATCAAGGATCAATAACATCAAAATTAGGGCTGAATGTCAAATTACGAAATAATTATAATGGGGGAAGCTCATACCTTCCACTACGTCGATTCAACCCTAACGCTCTGCCGACCTCCATCTTCTGATACGATTTTCGCACAACCACCACGCGCTCACGATATCACCTTCAACCGAAACTTAACAAAATTTTGGATCCACAAGGGTTAAGCGACTAGTCTAAGAAAGGGGAATTAACTCAATGCAGGCGAAATGAAGAAGGGAAAAAGCTAAAGGGTAGCTATGTCATTTCATCAGCCATCTGTTATTAAATTAACAGAGATAGAAGGTAGGGGGCTGCAGGTCCAAATAATCCGACTGTGGGTAGTTTTAGGGTATTAGAATAACTTCAGGTGTGTTTAGGGTATTAGTGGTACCAAGAGAAACTATATTTAAATGAATATTACTTTGTTAATGGTGTATATGCAAACAACAAACATTATAAGTGATGTATATAAAAATAGCAATTTGTGAGTGAGTAGTCTGCAATTTGATATTTGAGTGACATATGTGCAAAAAATCCTTAATTTAAATCCCACTAATTAAGAGTAGTGACTGCAAGCAGAAGGGCGGATAATGTTCATAGAACTGCAGTCACTGATATTAAGCTTCTACCTCTTGTAGAGGAGGACATTATTGGGGTTCAACGGTCTCGTCATATTAGTGCTTTGTAGTTGGTTTGTTTTATTTACTAGATTTGCACTAAAAAAAAAAGTGGGGATCTCATCCATTGTGATGTTCTACGCTTGTTAGGGAGTTGGTTTGTGCTTGGAATTAGACATGTTTTTACAAAAGTCAGCCCGTATGTTGATCACTTTGCTAATAGAAGGAGAAAAGCTCAGCAACAATTTTTGATCATTAGTAATCTGATCGCTGAGCTTCGTGTTTTGCTAAAAGAGGATGCACATACCATTGCTCGATTGGAGTACAGTTTGTTTTGTTTTATTTTGTGGTTTGTATTGTTTGCTTAATAAAAAATTTGGAGATTACATTTTCTTGGGTAACAAAAAGTGGTGGGAAAAAGTTCAACAATACTGATATGGGTAAAAATCCAATCTCATTTGAGTCGTCTGATCCCATTAGGATCCAGAGATCCGCTGGAGCAGGCCTGCATGCTCTATGGGCTGCTAGCTGGCCCGCTACACCTATTCAGCCCACAGGAAAGGGTCAACCCGGTCCATTAGGATTCCCTCTCGCTGCCTATAAATACCAGACCCCTCCATAGTGACCAGGTAATGAACTTTTAGCCTAAAAAACCCTAATCTCATTTTCTAGTCACTGACTTGATCGTCGGAGGGCCCGCCACTAGGAAAACTCCTAGTAGTTCAGAACTTTGTGCAGGAATTTGGCGGCCAACAGTAAGGGTGACCACCGGCATATCCACTTCTCCAACCTCTCCTTAGGCCCAGATCTATAGCTGAGATCGGTCTTTCCCCCTCACAAATATAACTCACTATTTGTTGCTCCCACACCCGAAAAACAGAACATCAGATTGGCGTCGTCTGTGGGAATGTAGCGCAGATCCAGCCTCTTCTTCAAATCCTACTCCCGTAGACTTCTCCTCAAATGGCCCCAAGACTAAGAAAACTGTCATGCGAGCCACCATGTCGACCCTTTAACCCCCCCCCCCCCCAACAGTCACGCAGTCGAGCGAACACTCAAGGGTCGGAGCCTCAGAGGTCTTAGCATCGGGCGAGTCGAGCATCCATGGGCTCCAGTACCGAGTGCTTCCTATTTGGTTGCTTAAATTCCCTTGGTTCTGACGGCCAACGACCTGTGAAATGTCATAAACAACCGCCTCAGCCACTCCAGGAATGAGACACCCTCCGACCACAGTCCGAGCCACAGCCACCACTCTTCCCACCAAAACGACAGGGAGCACAGGCATTCTCCAAGTGGTCACCGACCCCCCCAATGGTCAAAGGGAAGGAGGCTACGTGACTAGGGCCGAATTCCAAGAATTTTGGGACGAAGTCCTTCAGGCCCTCCGAGGCGGAGCCCAGAGCAAATGTACTCACAATCCTCATGATGAAGATGATCACCGTACCAGAGGAGACGAGAATCAAGAGTTCCATTGGTCAACTCAATCTGAGGGATGGGGAGATGCAATCCTCAAGCATATGCAAGAGATGGAAGACCGCTTGGCTCAGATCAAATAAGGAAAAAGGCAGCCGAACTGGGGATACCGCCGGTTCAACCTCCCTTCTCCTCTCACATCCTAGCGGCCCCGATCCCAATGACCTTCAAGCCCCCTGACTTTGAAACTTATAATGGAGAATCAGATCTGGCTAATCACATAGAGGGTTTTAAAACCCTCATAATGATTCACAGCGCATCGGATGCCCTTCTCTGTTGTGCCTTCCCAGCCACATTACGTGGTCCAGCTCGAGATTGGTTCTCCCGGCTCGCCCCTAACTCCATTTTCTCATTCCACCAGCTAGAGGAAGCTTTCCTCGCCCACTTCGTTACCAGTCGTAAGGCTGAGTGGACAAGCACATCACTACGAGACCTGAAATAGAAGAAAGGGGAATCCCAAGCAGTTGAGTGGACGAGCACATCACAGCTAGACCTGAAATAGAAGGATGGGGAATCCCTTCAGAAATTCATTTGGAGGTTCACCACCAAAGAGCGGCCAATCCCCTCCTTAGATGACTGGGTTGTAGCTGCTGCTTTCCGGCACAATGTCCGACATGACTTGTTGAAGGTGTCTCTCGCCAAAAAGCTTTTGGTAGAATTCCCCAGCCTCCTTCTCAGGAGGGAGATGTACATCTGAGTCGAAGAGGCATTGCACCCAGGGGGCCGAAGGGATTCCCCTGCTGTAACATCCCGCAAAATTGAGTAATGACAATTATGCCCTCGTGGCTTATCTTTCATACTGTTACGAATAATATTCGTAACGCATTTTTATGTAAATTTCATATGTATTTTATATTCTGACTAGATTTGCCCGTGGGCATGTGCCTACGGCACGTCTTCGGAACAATACAAAACACGAAAAGCCTGTAAACAGTAAAACAACAATTATGTAGCTCAAGTTTGAATAGTATGACAATAATTAGTTGTAAATAAAGTCCATGTTTCCATTAGTATATGTCGAAAAATAATTATAAATGGAAGTATAAAATTTAACTTCTTAGAAATTTAAGTGTAGAGTTGAAGAAATATTTACTATTTTCAATATAACATGTGCAAAAAAATATATTAAAATTCTGAAAATCTAATAAATTTCTAAGTAAATATAGAAAGAATGGGAGAGAGAGATAGGGAGAAAGAGAAATAGAGAAATATGAAAAAGTGAAGAGAGAAGAGAGAGATAGTAATAAAGTAATAAGTTTTTTAGTTTTGGAGGGAAAAATTTTGTTTTGGGGTTTGAAATTTTGGAGGAAAAATATGTTTTGTGAGGTTTGATCTAGACCTTTGATTTTAGGGGGGATTGATTGTGAGCCACTTGATAGCTTTCTTTGTAATTTATTATATAGATTATTTATATGTTTTCTACTATCTCAAAATTCATTTTTATCCTATTTTGAGCCAACTCAAATATTAAAATTTCAATCTTTGTGTTTTTACGTGCATTTCACGTGTTTTCGGTACACGTGTTAATTTTACTGTTACATATAATATTTTATATGTGTTTAAATTATTTATTTTTTAACTGGTTCGAATTCGTTTTATAAACGGAAATTCATTTTTTCTCCTATTTTGATTAAAATATTTTATACGTGTGGTGCACGTGTTTTCTATGTACGTGTGGATTACATTATGGTATAAATATAACGAAATATATTTTCGTATGTTGTACTTTGATTATTTATAATTATTTCCCCATCAATAAAATCTATTTCTTATTTTTAATATTCTTACATGCGACGCACGTGTTTGCAGTGCACGTGTTTACTGTATTCTTTTTCAATAAATTTTTATATTTATGCACATGCATTTGCACATAAAATTTTATATGCATGATTGTATCTAAAATTTTATAAGAAGTGATACAAATTTTTTTCTCACTTTATTTATTACATTTTGTATTATTTTTATAAAAACCCATGGGCCTAAAACTTCTTTCAAAACCCACAAAATTTTAATTAAATGAAAACCTACACTACTTTTCATGTGTAATACCCACACACACATTTTTATTCAATAATATATATATATAATTAAAATATGTGAGGTGTACACAAAGCACGTGCATGTGCACATGTGCAATATGCACACCCAAATGAGAAGGGCCGGCTGCCTTTGGAGAAGTGGGGAGAGAAGTGGGGCAGTGGAAAATTTAATAGGTGGTCAGTTATTCTAACTACTTAATTACCCTATAATTAACCCCCACCTAAACCAAACCATTCACAACACTACTAATCAAAAATCAAACCAAAGAAAAAATAGGCAACATGCATTCGGAAGAACCTTGCTGACGGGAATTTCGGCGATAGATTGGCTTGGTTTTGGGGATTATTTTGGAGCTTTGAAGGGTTTATGCTACTAGTATATTCTCCTAATAGGTGGGTGTCTCTTCTTATTTTCTATAGTATAGAAATCATGCCTAGGTGTTATGGTTGATCTTCGGTAGTTTAATGGTTCCTATTTGTGAAATTTTGATGCATATTGTGATGAAAAGATTGCTAGTTGTAGAAAATCATAGAATGCATTTTATGTTAATGTGGAGTAAATAAATTAATTGGTAGATTAGAATGGAGAAATTTTAATTGAAGGCATGTATAGAGTTGTTAGACACACATGAACAATTTGATTATTTCATGAAATGTTGTGATTTTTATGAGCATGGGTAAAATATGTGTATGAAATGTAAACTAAAAGAAATGAAAAATTACAAAAAATTTTGGGGAAATGAATAGTTGTAGTGGAACAAAAGAAAGGTTGCATTAAGTTAGTAGAAAAATTAACTAGTTGCATTTTGTATTATAATTCATATAAGAGAAATGATTAATTTTAAAGTTAGTAGGATAATAATTTTGGATTTTTATTGATATAAATTAGTAGTATTTTGAAGAAAAGAGTTAGTTTGCGAAAAGAATCAAGTTATATGTTTATATGCTTCCAAAAATGATTATGTACATAACGTGGGATAAATTCTCTTAAATACTTTTAAAATCAGTAAACAATTGTTTTTGGAGATTTGTAATGTTAACTTATAAACTTTTATTTTGGGGGAAACAAATAAAATCATAAATTGAATGAGAAATTAAAATAGAAGAGGAAACGGAAAGTTGGAGCTATAAAGAACAAAACCCATTAGTAATCAGTTGGGATGCTTGGCTCGAGTGGCTAGCGGGGGTGCGCTGCGCCTATGCCTGCCACGTGGTGCTCATGGGCCTAGGGGGTCTCGGGTTCGAAACTGCATATGCACTATTGTGCATTTTTAATATTTTGTGTTTTTTTTAGTTTTAAAATTTTGGAAAAATTACAGAAATGTTTCTAAATTTTGTTTAGACAATTAAAAACGATTTCTCACTGTTTTAGATTATATTTTGGGAATTTAAGAGTTATATTCATGTGATAGATAAGATTGATATACAAGAGTTGATTATAAGAGTAGATTTGTGATAAAGAGAAAATGATGAGCTTTGATAATAAAATTCTAATGATGAGTCTCTAAGAGTTGTTGTTTAATTCTTAAAAAATTTGGATTGAGAAAGTTTAGATGAGTATGAAAGGAAAGAGCTCTGTGAAAAAGGATATTTGAGATTGTTCTTCATGATTGATAAATACAAGAATAAGATGAAAGAATTGAATAAGATGTGAATAAAGTGAATTAGAAATAATAATTATAAGGGTATAGTACCCATGATTATGGAACATGAAAGGATGTGATCTACAGGCTTAGTGGGACCCAGGTACCGGCAAATATTGAAAGAAATGATATTGATGTGAGAAATGGCTATATGGGCTATTGTTCTCGGTATTTTTGTTCATGTCGGGTAGGAGGATAAGCTAGTTCTAGGTGGTATTATTTATTCATGTTTGAACTTAAGGATAGGCATTAGAAGAAGATGTGATAGAAACAACGACGAACATGTCCGGTAAAGAATGTGCAGTTCCTAGAGGTTCGAAATCGAGGAGTACGCCCGATAAATCTACATGTGTGGGCTAGGGGTAGGCCGATGAGTTCGATAAAGTGGCCGGTAAAGGCCTGCGGTCCCTAGGAATGTTCACGGCTGAGGATATGCCTGGTAAATCCACAGTGTGGGCTAGGGGTATGTCTGTGTATCATCGAAAAGTCCAGTAAAGAGACTGCAGTTCCTAGGAATGTTCGGAATGGACAGGATACGCCCGGTAAATCCACTAAGGTGGGCTAGGGGGTAGGTCTGGTTCGTAGTTGCGGGAGATCCACTTTCTTGGGCTCATGGCTGAGGATACGCCCGGTAAATCTACTGAGGTGGGCTTGTGGTAGGCCGGTAAGGTCCAATATCTTCGGGGTACGACTCTTCAGTGACTACGCATTGGAGTATATTCATTGGGTTAGGTTGCATGACATGGAATATAAACCCTATAATGTGGAGTACCTTAAGCTCTAGCCCTCGGACCTATGTAGTATAAGATGCATAGAATCCGAACAAGTATGCATTAGTGCATCATAGTGTAAACATCTGCATCAGGCATCTAAGTCATATCATACACTGACATGTTTAGGATAGTTACTTTTACACTTTGTAATGCATTCAAGTTTGTGTATGCTAAAATAAGTGAGTCGCTATATTATGACATAGCGAGGATGGCCGTGTATAGTATTGCGTCAGTGGTATGTAACTGACGTGCCCACAGTATTCAATGCAGGGCTTGGATTGGCTAAGACTGGAAGATGAATCTAATGCTAAAGATTGTTTTAAATGTTGATGATTAAATTGTACATGCTTTGTAATCTTTATTTTTCCGTTGCGTTGATGTAAAATGAACAGTGTTAGAATTCCTTGTAAAATTGTACGAAAAGAAGTGAACATCCTGTTGTGCTACGAATTACCGTATTTTGGAATTCGGGGCGTTACAGAGGGTATCAGAGCCCAACTTCAATGAGTAGTACAAATTTACAAGGACGACACATTAGGTTGTACATTGTTTATTGAGATTTAAATGTAAGTTAATTTACATTTGTGTTGCGCTATACACTGATGTCTTCTACTTCCTTTCCCTATTAGATGGCTGGAGTCGTGAATGATATAGTTATTTGAACTTGCATTCATGATACTCTCCTCGTATGCATTGATGTGAGATTGTATGCGAGCATATTTTCCCTTGGTATCAGAGTGGCACAACGGAAGCGGGCTGGGTTTGAACCGACATTCCTGATACCTTATACACTTCCCTCTTTAAAAAAAATCGTGGATTTTCATAATATTACTTTTCAACATTCAATATTTTTCAAATAAATATTTTCTTGTACTATTAAATCACTTGGATATTTATTATTTTGTATATCTTCCGTAGTCTTGATCTTTTAAATTTGTTTTATCTGTCTTCAGTCTTAAAATTTTGTTCTTCGTGTTTTTTATGTCCATTTATGTTTATCCATTTACATTTGTGATTACTTTACGTATTTTATTAAGTTTTAAATTACCGTTAATTAAATTAATATTGCAACTATTATTTTCTTCATTTATTATTTCTATTATATTTTTAAAATTTTGAATTTTGCTTATGTGCATTCATTTTATATGATTTGATTTTGTGGTACTATATTTTTCCATTATTTTATATTGCCTTATATATTTTAGTGTATTTTTAACAAGATTGTAATTTTCCACTTATATAGATACGACAAATTTCTACACATTATAAATCATCTTCCTACTATTTCGTGATATAGCTTATATTCGGTATTTAAAATTTATCATTTCATTTTTAATATTTTATCATTGTAATTTCCTTCTCTTACTATCCCAACTTGTACGTCATTTTTATATCATATTTCAAAAAAAACGTAACATCGTACTTTATTAAACATCCAATATCCAAGTACATGTGGAAGATTACATCTTTTCCCCTCCCGTTTTGGTGCAACTTGGTGTCGAGAGGGCAAATCCGCAACTAGACATTAATGGAGGTAAACTACAACTGGATGTCGGGGAGGCAAAGTCTGCAATCGAACGTCTAGAAGGCAAACTGCTATCGGATGTCGTAGAGGCAATTTTGCAATTTGATGTCAAGGAGGCAAGCCTGCAGTTGGACACTAACGAGGCGAACCCATAACAGAAGAGATTTTCTACTTAAACACCCCCACTTTTATTTATATATATATTACTCACCGCTATTCTACTTTTGTACTAATACCTTTTTATAATATTTTACAACCTAGCACTAAATTAATTACCTGATTATTTATACTGGTTTCTATCCTACTTGTGTATTTACTACTTAATACCAAACTATCTTGCCATCTTCTTCTTATTATTTTGAATTTTAACATAAGCATTTCATACCACTTCATCGTATTTTATTTTGCTGCTAAATTATCTTAGATTTGGTGGCTACTCACCTAACACAAAAATCTTATTATTTATACTTTTGTTTACGATTCATAATTTATTTCTACATGATTAGTTTTTGTATTGTTTCAATAATTTTTTATTACTTTTCTACTATGATGTCTTGTTTTACTTCTCCAAACTATTTATGATTTTCATATCATAATACAATTTGTTTCACCCTATAACTTTTACGCCTATGTATGTATATAATTTTGTATGTTGGTTTTTCTTGCTCTACTTAAAAATTTAAAATTATTTTGATATATGTCAACCAGTATTCTATATCTTTAAATTTTACATCGTATATATAATTACTGTATTTACTTTACAAAATATTTTATGATATTAACTTGTTATACATAATCATTTTTATCTTATATTGTCTATACTTTTAACTAAACTTCAAACTCGTATATTTTTCAAACTCCTAGCCAATAGTCTTCTCTTAAAATTACTAATTTAATTTTTATCATATAATACTAGTTCAGGTTGTGATTTTTAATTATTCTACCACTTATTACTTTGCTAAATTTCCGATTACTAAGCCTACTAATAATTTATTGACTATGCTTCTCTTATTTCTTTCCAATCGCTTTGTTTTCCAAACTCTTTGACAAGAAACAACTTAATTTATATTTTCCTTTCATCCAATACTCTACCTAATATTATTTTGTACGAAAATTTCTCTCAATCTATCATATCTTTTATGGTCACATTTCTGTTCTACTGCTATTTCTCTAGTTTTCTTGTTCCAATCTTATAAATATTGATACTCATAGTATTCTCATATAAGTTTGCCTTGTTTTTTCACAATGCATATTTTTATACCACATTTATTTTCTTAATGTTTGCAATTTTTCTATGTACAATAATGATGTTTTCCTTGGTATGTACGAAATACAACTTTAACCCTAGTAAGTTTTGAGAACATAACTGTTCTAAGGGGGAGGGGGGGAGTGTAACACCCCACAAAATTGAGTAATGACAATTTTGCCCTCGTGTGTTACGCACGTATCTTTCGTACTATTACGAATAATATTCGTAACGTATTTTTATGTAAATATCATATGTATTTTATATTCTGATTATTTATATATTTTTTGCTATCTCAAAATTCATTTTTATCCTATTTTGAGTCAACTCAAATATTTAAATTTCAATCTTTGTGTTTTAACGTGCATTTCACGTGTTTTCGATATACGTGTCGATTTTATCGTTACGTATAATATTTTCTATATATTTAAATTATTTATTTTATAACTTGTTCGAACACATTTTATAAACGGAAATTCAATTTTTCTCCTATTTTGATTAAAATATTTTATACGTGCGGTGCACGAGTTATCTATGTACGTGTTGATTACATTATGGTATAAGTATAACGAAAGATATTTTCGTATGTTGTTTTTCGATTTCTTATAAACATTTTCCCGTCGATAAAATCTATTTCGTATTTTAATATTTTTACATGCAACGCACGTGTCTGCAGTGCACGTGTTAGCTGTATTCTTTTTCAAAATAAATTTTTATATTTATGCACATGCATTTGCACATACAATTTTATATGCATGATTGTCTCTAAAATTTTATAAGAAGTTATACAATTTCTTTTTCTCACTTTATTTATTACATTTTGTATTACTTTTATAAAAAGCTCATGGGCCTAAAACTTCTTTCAAAGCCCACAAAATTTTAATTAAATAAAAACCTACACTACTTGTCATGTGTAATACCCACACTCAATAATATATATATATATATATATATATATATATATATATATATATATATATAATTAAAATATGTGAGGTGTACACAAAGCACGTGCACGTGCACACGTGCAATATGCACACCCAAATGAGAAGGGCCGGCTTCCTTTGGAGAAGTGGGGAGAGAAGTGGGGCAGTGGACAATTTAATAGGTGATCAGTTATTCTAACTACTTAATTACCCTATAACTAACCCCCACCTAAACCAAACCATTCACAACACTACTAATCAAAAATCAAACCAAAGAAAAAATAGGCAGCATGCATTCGGAAGTACCTTGCTGATGGGAATTTCGAAGATTGATTGGCTTGGATTTGGGGATTATTTTGGAGATTTGAAGGGTTTTTGCTACTAGTATATTCTCCTAATAGGTGGGTGTCTCTTCTTATTTTCTAAATAGTATAGAAATTATGCCTAGGTGTTATGGTTGATCTTTGGCAGTTTAATGGTTCCTAATTGTGAAATTTTGATGCATGTGGTGGTGACAAGATTGCTAGTTGAAGAAAATCATAGAATGCATTGTATGTTAATGTGGAGTAAATAAATTAATTGGTAGATTAGAATGGAGAACTTTTAATTGAAGGCATGTATAGAGTTGTTAGACACACATGAACAACTTGATTATTTCATGAAATGTTGTGACTTTTATGAGCATGGGTAAAATATGTGTATGAAATGTAAACTAAAAGAAATGAAAAATTAGAAATTTTTTTGGGAAAAGGAATAGTTGTAGTGGAACAAAGGAAATGTTGCATTAAGTTAGTAGAAAAATTAACTAGTTGTATTTTGTATTATAATTCATATAAGAGAAAGAAATGATTAATTTGGAAGAATTGAAGTAAATTCATCATTAATATGAATAAAGTTAGTAGGATAATAAATATGGAATTTTATTGATATAAAATAGTAGTATTTTGAAGAAAATAGTTAGTTTGCAAAAAGAATCGAGTTATATGTTTATATGCTTCCAAAAATGATTATGTACATAAAGTGGGGATAAATCCTCTTAAATACTTTTAAAATCAGTAAACAATTGTTTTTGGAAATTTGTAATGTTAACTTATAAACTTTTATTTTGGGGGAAACAAATAAAATCATAAACTAAATAAGAAATTAGAATAGAAGAGGAAACGGAAAGTTGGAGTTATAAAGAACAAAACCCATTAGTAATTAGTTGGGATGCTTGGCTCGAGTGGCTAGCGGGGGTGTGCTGCGCCTATGCGTGCCACGTGGCGCTCATGGGCCTAGGGGGTATCGGGTTTGAAACTGCATATGCACTATTGTGCATTTTTAATATTTTTGGGTTCACTTTTGTGTTTTTTTTAGTTTTAAAAAATTGGAAAAAATACAGAAATATTTCTAAATATTATTTAGACAATTAAAAACGATTTCTCGCTATTTTAGATTATATTTTGGGAATTTAAAATTTTTATTCATGTGATAGATAAGATTGATATACAAGAAGGATGTGTACAATTAAGATAATAAGAGTAGATTTGTGATAAAGAGAAAGTGATGAGCTTTGATAATAAAATTATAATGATGAGTCTCAAATAGTTGATGTTTAATTCTTAAAAAATTTGGATTGGGAAAGTTTATATAAGTATGAAAGGAAAAATCCCTGTGAAAAAGGATATTTGAGATTGTTCTTCGTGATTGATAAATACAAGAATAAGATGAAAGAATTGAATAAGATGTGAATAAAGTGAATTGGAAATAAGAATTATAAGGGTATGAGTACCCATGATTATGGAACATGAAAGGATGTGATCTAGAGGCTTAGTGAGACCCAGGTACCGGCAAATATTGAAAGAAATGATATTGATGTGAGAAATGGCTATATGGGCTATTGTTCTCGATTTTCATGTTTAAGTCCGGTAGGAGGATAAGCTAGCTCTATGTGGTATTATTTATTCATGTTTGAACTTAAGGATAGGCATTAGAAAAAGATATGATAGAAACAATGACGAACATGTCCGGTAAAGAATGTGCAACTCCTAGAGGTTCGAGATCGAGGAGTACGCCCAATAAATTTACATGTGTGGGCTAGGGATAGGCCGGTGAGGTCGATGAAATGGCCGGTAAAGGAATGTGGTCCCTAGGAATGTTCACGACTAATGATACGTCCGGTAAATCCACGATGTGGGCTAGGGGTATGTTTGTCTATCATCGAAAAGGCCTGTAAAGAGACTGCAGTTCCTAGAATGTTCGGAATGGACAGGATACGCCCGGTAAATCCACTGAGGTGTGTTAGGAGTAGGCTTGGTTCGTAGTTGTGAGAGATCCACTTGCTAGGGTTCGTGGCTGAAGATACGCCCGGTAAATCCACTGAGGTTGGCTAGGTGTACGCCGGTAAGGCCTGGGGGTGCGACTCTTCGGTGACTACGCATTGGAGTATATTCATTGGGTTAGGTTGCATGACGTGGGATGTAAACCCTATAATGTGGAGTACCTTAAGGGCTTGCCCTCGGATCTATATAGTATAAGATGCATAGAATCCGAACAAGTATGCATTAGTGCATCGTAGTGTAAACATCTGCATCATGCATCTTGGCATATCATACACTAACATGTTTAGGATAGTCACTTTTACACTTTGTAATGCATTCAAGCTTGTGTTTCCTAAAATAAGTGAATCACTATATTATGGCATAGCGAGGATGGCCATGTATAGTATTGCATCAGTTGTATGTAACTGACGTGTCCACAGTATTAAATGCAGGGCTTGGATTGGCTAAGACTGGTAGATGAATCTGAAGCTAAAGATTGTTTTAAATGTTGATGATTAAATTGGACATGCTTTGTAATTTTTATTTTTTCGCTGTGATGGTGTAAAATGAACGGTGTTGTACAAATAAAAGTTTTAAAATTTCTTGTAAAATTGTACGAAATGAAGTAAAGATCCTGTTGTGCTACCGTATTTTGGAATTCGGGGCGTTACATCTGCAAAAGAGAAGAGGAAGGAGGACGGTGTTGAGGCATCAAAGAAATCCAGAAGGATGCCTCCGGGTAGAGACGCCCACCTCCGGTGCCCAGGTTCGAAAATTCACCACGCTCAACGTAAGCGTATCCGCCATCCTAATAGAGATAGAGGGTGATGGTGTCCTTCAGCATCCTCCTCGATCCTGCAATGGTAACAAGAAAAGATACCGGGGGTTCTACTGCTATTTCCACAGCGACCATGACCATGAGACCAACAACTGTCGGGCTCTTAACGATGAGATCGAAGCCCTCAACCGGAAGGGGTACCTGAAAAAGTTCACTAGAGATGAGCCGAGAATATTCCCTCCTCCACGGGGTGTCAACAAGCGACCTGAAGCAGAGTCCGAGCCTCAAGGCTCCGAAGGATTAGCCATCCTCCATTGTGTCCATGGTGGGCCTATGGGCGGGGATTCAAATTCTTCCCTGCCAAGCTTTTGTCCGCGAAGTCAACTCTGTCCACAACCGCCATCCGCCCTGACGTCCGAGATATTGGTCTCATTCTCGGACAAAGATCGTGAAGGTGTCAGGGCCACTCATTGTGACGCCCTGGTCATTAGCCTCAGTCTTGTCAATCATGAAGTCCGCTGAATTCTTGTCGATAACGGGAGCTCGGTTAATATCATGTTTCTTGCAGCCTTTGAGAAACTGAAGCTCTCTTAGGAAATGTTGAAGCCGACAGGCTACACCCTTCATGGATTCTCAGGTGTCCCGATCCAAACTGAGAGAATCATCACACTGGACGTCACAGCTAGGAAGTCCCCAACCTCCCAAACCGACATGATGGATTTCATGGTGGTCAATGTCAAGGCCACGTACAATGCCATCCTCGGTCATCCTGGGCTCGCTTCCCTCCAAGTAGTGCACTCTGTCTATCACATGAAGATGAAGTTTCTGAATGAGTCCGGGGTCGGGGGTCATAACAGGAAACCAAGAAGCTGCTCGAGCCTATTGTACCGCCACAGTAGGGGGCTCGGTCCTCCCTCTCGAAGTGGTTGAATTACCCTCCGACCGAAGCCCTATCGGCTCCGAGCCCGTGGACGAGTTTGAGGAAGTCAATTTTTTCAATGCGGACCCTACTAAATGGTTTCGGGTGAGCAAGTCACTCAATCCCGACCTCAGAAATGATCTCATCAATTGCGTCTAGCGAAACCAGAGCTTATTCGCCTGGACCCCTTCGGATATGCCTAGGATTTTCGATGATCTAATCATGCATAAACCGAGCATTCTACTAGACTCCAAGCCCATGCAACAAAAGCGAAGAAAGTTCGCCCAAGAGCGGCAACATGCAATGAAGGAAGAAGTGGAGAAGCTCCTTTCCACTCGCTTCATCCATGAAGTCAACTATCCTAACTGGCTAGCCAACTTTGTTATGGTCAAGAAGTCCAATAACAAGTGGAGGATATGCATCGACGTCACAGACCTCAACAAGGCATGTCCAAAAGATCCATACCCTTTACCGAGCATCGATGCTCTGATTGATGCAATCTCCAGTCACGAATGGATGCCTTCTCAGGATGAGCTGAATGGATGCCTTCTCAGGCTATAACCAGATCTAAATGTTTCCCCCCGACATCTAGAAGACAGCCTTTGTGATCAACCAAGGACTCTATTGCTATAGAGTTATGCCCTTTAGGCTCAATAATGCTGGTGCCACGTACCAGAGGCTCGTCAAACGAGTCTTCAAAGAGCAATAGGGTGCAACATGAAGGTGTATGTCGAAAATATGCTCGTCAAAAGCCTGAGAGGGGAAGACCATGTGAGAGACCTCGAGGAGGCATTCGGAAACCTGAAGATGCACGATATGAGACTCAACCCCTCCAAGTGCGCCTTCATCGTTACCTGCAAAAAATTATCGGCTTCATGGTTAGCCAGCGCAGGAAAGAGGCAAACCCCGAGAAGATCAAGGCCATATTAGACATGGCCTCATCCTAAGAACATGAAGGAAGTCCAAAGGCTCACCAGTCGCTTAGTTGCCATAGGACGTTTCCTACCAAGATCGGGGGAGAAGTCTTTCCCCTTCATCAAGGCCCTCCGGGGGCAAAGAGCTTTGAATGGGGAGAACCCCAACAGTAGGCGTTCAATTAGCTAAAACTTTACCTCACCAGTCCCCCTCTGCTCAGCAAGCCTGTGTCGAGCGAGTGCCTCTACCTTTACCTGTCTGCATCGGAACAAGCACTCAGCGCTAACCTAGTCAGGGAGGGAGATGTAGTCCAAAGACCCATCTATTATGTCAGCAAAGTCCTCCATGATGCTGAGCTTTGCTACACTAAAATGGAAAAGGTCGTGTATGCCTTGGTCATGGCCGCGCAAAAACTCTGTCCTTATTTTCTAGTCCACACCATTCAAGTGTTGACCGATCAACCCCTTAAACAAGTCCTCAACAAACTGAAGAATTCCGGCTGATTACTCAAGTGGTCAATCGAGCAGAGCCAGCAAGATATTATCTACAAGCCTAGGACTTCCATTAAGGGACAGGATTTAGCCGAATTCATCACCGAGTGCACGATCCCAAGACACCCGAGGACTGGCAAGATGAGCCTACGTGGGAGCTCTACATAGATTGTTCCTCCTGCGAAGAGGGGAGTGGAGCTGGAGTCATAATGAGTGGCTCGAACAGCTTCATCTTACAATACTCCCTACACTTTGGTTTTAAAATGTCAAACAATGAAGCAAAGTATGAGGCCTTGATTGCTGGACTTCTACTAGCTCGGAAAGCCGGGCCAAACGAGTAAAAGCATTCAGTGACTCCCAGCTCATTGTCAACCAACTATGCAGAGTATGAAGCTCACAACACCTGAATGGTCTAATACCTGGCGTGCGTCAAACTTCTCCTCACAGTTTTCGAAGACGCCTCAGTTATCTGGATCCCTCGTGAACAGAATAGTCGAGCAAATGCCCTGTCCAAGTTGGCCTCCTTTTCCTTTGACGACCTCGATCACAGATTCCTGGTGGAGGTCCTCTCCTGACCGAGCATAGAAAACACTGAGGTCCTCGACCTCAATCCACCTGCACAGGCGCCAGGGTAGATGGAACCAATCTTGGACTTCTTGAGAAACGATGTATTACCATAAGATCAATCTGATGCCAGAAGGATCCGAGTCAGGGCTGAGAGACTCATGCTTATGGAATGTGTTCACTACAAGCACTCGTACACAAAGATCGATGGGAGACCCTACCTGCGGTGCTTGAGCACGAAAGAGGCTAAATAAGCTTTGAAAGAGATGCATGAAGGGATTGGAAGTTGCCATATGGGTAGCATCTCGCCAAAAAAATCCTCAACCACGACTACTATTGGCCAACCCCCCTGAAGACGCTCAGGACATGGTTAGAATATGTGGCCCGTGCCAACGATTCTCCTCTGTCAGGCATGCCTCCAAGCCATGATAAAATCGCTCGCCAGACTTATGCCTTTCACCATGTGGGGAATGGACCTTGTTGGTCCTTTTCCTTAGGCGACCGGTCAGAGGTGCTTTCTCATTATGATCATCGACTACTTTACTAAGTGGATTGAAGCAGAACCCCTGACCACCATCACCGAACATCAGACACAGCAGTTCTTTTGGATACACATCATTTTTTCGGTTCGGGATATCGCGGATCCTCATCACCGACAATGGAACCCAATTTGCGGGGAAAGGCTTCCGTAAAATTTTGAAGACCTCGGGATTCAACAGCAGTTCTCTTCGATCTCACACCTCCAATCCAATGGCTAGACCGAGAACGCAAAACCGTCAAATCCTCGAGGGCCTCAAGAAGCGGTGGATGAATCCCCCAAGTGGTTATGGGTCGACGAAGTACCCAGTGTTCTTTGGTCCTACTGAACCACAAAAAGGGTATCGACTGGCGAGTCACCCTTCAGCCTGACCTATGGAACAAAATTTGTGATGCCCTTGTAGGTTGGACTACCTTCACCAAGGATTATAGGCATCAAAGATGAGTCAAATTCAAACGACCTCAGGTCCAACTTGGACTTCCTCGATGAAATCAGCGAAATGTCTTCCGCCAGAAAAAATATTTCTCAACAGCACATCGTGCAATTCTACGACAAAAAGGTCCAGCCAACAACATCAAGGAGGGTGATCTTATACTCAGAAGGCTCGATATCTCTGAACCAAACAAGATAGGCAAGCTGGCTCCGAACTGGGAGGGCCTGTACAGGGTCTCTTAAGTGGTGCGTCCCGGTACTTACTAACTTGAAGACCCAGGGGGGGCAGTGTAGTCAAGAGGACCTAGAACACAGAACACTTGATAGTTCTATGAGGGACCGTAGGGGTCCGTGCATGTATCAACAATTGTAATAAGTGCCAACCTTTGGCAACCAAACAATAAAACTTTGTCTTCAAAGCAACTCTTTTAATTTTGGCACCCAAGAAATTGTAATACAAAAGAAATTTCTTACAACATCTCAAGTCCTCGCCGCTCGGCATGGACTCCGAGCCTAATGAGAAATTTCTTACGATCTCTCAAGTCTTCGCTGCTCGGCATGGACTTCAATCCCAACGAGAGGTTGCTTATGATCTTTCAAGTCATTGCCGCTTAGCATGGACTCCGACCCTAACGAAAGATCTTTTATGATATCTCTAGTGCTCCCTGCTCGGCATTGACTTCGATCCAAATGAAAGGTTTCCTGCGATCTCTCAAGTCCTCATCGCTCGGCATAGACTCCAACCCTAACGAGAGGTTTCTTATGATCTCTCTCTCAAGTCCTTGCTGCTCGGCATTGATCTTGATCCCTAACGAGAGATTTCTTACATTCTCTCAAGTCCTTGCCGCTCTGCATGGACCTCATCCCTAACGAGAGATTTCTTATAATCTCTCAAGTCCTCGCCGCTCGGCATGGACCTCGATTCAAAGCCGGCATTTAGAATTTCAACACAATGCAGTTAAACTTATATCCAAGACCAACATTTCAAATTTCGAGGCGGCATATTTACACAAGCAGTCCAAATTGAACCCCCTTAATTGACAAAGTTATTATACAACTGGCAAGGCCATAAAGATTACAAGATACAAAGAGATTACAACAATTTATGGAAGTCAACCGAACGACCTACACCTCTGTCTGGGGGGCCTAGGACTAGCGCAGACCAATTCAAGCCTAACTTAACGGGTCTGCTCATTGGCAGGCCTATCGACCTCCCCTCTAGGGGTGGCCAAGGTGGACAGCCAAGCCACCGAGCTCTGGGTATCACCAGGGTTCGGAGGCTCCAGCCTAAGGGACGGAAAATGCCACTAATGGAAGGCCAAACGCTTCCTAGAGAGGCAGTCCAGGACCCTGCCACCCTGACCGCGACCTTCAATCTGTATATCTCCAGTTCCTTCTCCACTACCATCTTACGAAAGAACAAGTCAACCGAACGAGGTGCCCTGCCCGATGTCGGGTGCCAAAAGGAATCACCAGAGACTGATAGTTGAGTCTTGGCGCTCCCTAGATCCCGACCGACCATTGCCTTCTTCAGACGAGCCAACTCTAAGCTCAGTTGTTGTGACCTTTTCATACAAAAAGAAAATGCCGCCTCCCAATCCCTGACTTTTTTACGGTAGCATGCACGCTAAACTCCATGGATTTCACCTTATTCCTAAGGTACTCGAGTTCAGCACCACAGAGGTCAGCCAAGATAGGCTCGGTCATCTGATAAGAGAAGAAAGAGATATATCACTTCGAGTCTCACAGACTTGGACAAAATGTTGAACAAAAAACATCTTATGAAAAATGTCAATCCAAAAGCTCAACCCAAAAATTCTTTCCATTCATTAATGAACATCCATACAAAAAGCGGTGGCCAGTCTGCGTTCAGAATATACAAAAGAAGAAAAAAAGAAACAAGCTACTTCTTAAGAGAGGATGGCACCTCTTCGGCCCTCCCGACGTTAACCTCTGGAGCATCCGTGGTCAATTCGTCCTCTGGGACAGGCGAGCTACCATCTCCGTCGTCATCACCTCCCCCCGGAGTGAGTGGGGGTTTGGGGAACTTCATGGAGAAGCTGAAACCCTCAAGTTCGAGATCGGGATACTTCCAAAGCACATGCTCGATGGCCCGGTCGTACCCCTGGTCCTGGGTGAAGATGACCTTGTCGATGGCACTCAGTTTCACGGTGTGTAGCTTTTTTTCACTCTCCTGCAGAAGGTCCTTCTCCTTCTCCAACCGATTTCAATCGTCGGCGACGGTGGTCAGCTCTACCTTTAGGGCACGTTCGTGAGCTTCCAAGTCGTGGACCAGCAGTTTATGCTCCTTCATCTCCCTTTCATACCTCTGAGCCCTTCGCTCGGACTGCTTGAGCTCGTGGGTTTACTGCCTCCTCAGCTCCACCTCTTGCAGATTTGCCTTGCGAATGGGGAACAAAGACTTAGAAGTTTTCAAGAATAGAAAAAGATATCTTAGGGTGACAGGTTTTCGGAAATGCTTACAATCATGTCAGCCCTGAGCCCACTTCATGAAGCTCGACTCGAGGGTCTCGGTCGAGAGGCACTCTCTATCCTGAGGGTGGCCATGTGCTCCACCACCTTTATCACCACCAAACCCTCGATTAGGGAATCCACCGACTTCACAGACCAGTTTGGCACCAGCCCTCTCCTCCCCTACAATCTCCTTGACCTCAGGCTAGACAGGCGGGAGACCGGACTTCACAATCTTGGCAACCTTAAGGTTACCCGGGCTCAGCTCCACTTCGGTTGGGCCAGAAGTGCCCGAAACCATCAAATTCCTCGACCTCTTGGACTTCATCTTGAAAGTCCCCTCAGAATTAGTAGCGGTGGACCTATTCTTTGGCTTCAGCTGCCTTCTTCTTGGCCAAGAAGGCCCTCCTCACCTCAATCTCTGCATTATCCATAGCTGCAAAAGAAAACACGAGTTGTGAGAACGAAGGGAAAAGGATACACATCAAAAGGAAACAAAAAACATATAGGGGTCGACGAGGCTCAGTCCTATCCTCGCTATGTGCCTTTCGGTTACGTTCGTCCAACCAATACTCCCACGGCAACGATCCGATCTACATACTATCTTTCCTCCTTCGTAAAGTCTTTCTCCTTCGGGCCTTGTGGTTATGCTTGTAGAAGGACTAGTTCGTATGGATGTCCCAAGGCACCTGACTCTGGATGACGAAATATTTTTCTTTCCATTCCTTGTTGGAGTCCAGGTGACCGTGGACTACCCATCTATCAGGGCAAGGTGAGCTGTAATACACTCCCTCATACGTCCCTGCCGAGCTGATTCCGAGGCAGGTGCGAAAGTACTTCAACTTCAGAGGAACTCCCCTCTCTTCATAGAGCAGCATGAAGCACACGGGCTGCTTCCAGGTGTTCAGGCCATACTACACCGGAATTAGTCCTGCCCAATTCAACACCTACTTCAAAAATGCATGATGGGGTAACCTCAACCCTGAGCTGAAGGTGTCGACCAAAAACATGTAGAACCAAGGGGCCAGGTTATCCATTGGTCGGAGCCCCGGGTTCAGTATCATCATCTCGTATTCCAAGGAAATGAAGTAGCTCGCCCATATCAGCGGGAGGTTGCTGCTTGTTAACATGCTCTCTATGTTGTGTGCTTTGATCCTTTGACGGCTCAGATAATAGGGTTGTACCCCGAACTAAACCAAATCTTTGAGGTCGTTCGGATACATTCTAATCGAACTCAGCTGCTGAAGATAGGGGATGTCAAGCCTGCCCTTCGGGAAAAACTCAATGGGAGACCCAGGGCTGCTGGGAAGAGTCCACTTCATCTTTCTCCCATAATACGAGGGGGGGGGGCTTCGGGGTGAAGGGTGACATCAATCGCTTCAAACATACATTCCCTTCTGATGGGTCGACCTCCTTATCCTTGCCCTCATCCTCTCCCCCCTCACCTGCTACTTCTTTATTATCAGGCTCCTCGTCTTCATCCTCATCCACTTCTATCGGTTCATCTTCATCGACCACCTCCATCTCTCCGGCTTCCTTATCTGAGTCACTCGACTCCACCACAAAGGGCCTTCGAGTTTGGATGGGCTCGACCTTGTAGACCTTTTGGACTTCTTCGACTTCTTTCCAGGACGTAGATTTGGAATGAACTTGCTGAACTTTCTTAGAAGGAGAACCGTTGTCCCCCCGACCAGACGTGGAGGTGGAAGAATTGAACCGAACCCTCGACATAATACAAAAATACTAACCTGGTTGCCAGAAAGGACATCAGAAAGCTAGTCACCGGTGCTTGAAAAAAACCTAGAGAGAGAAACTCTGAAGCAAGTAAGAGAAAGTAAAGAGGCGAATGAGGGGGAGGGGTTTATATAAGCGACTCAGGGGTACATCGATTTCCATGCCAAATCTTGACCATCTTATTTGATCCAATGGTGGATGACATAGAGACTCCTCGATCTCCCCAACCGTGACATCAGCTAAGTCACGTGCAGCGCACATGCCACCGACTATAGCCACGATGAACACAAGCTGGTCCACTAAATCTTCCAAGTACGTACCGTTCAATGCTTGACATGGACCTCGAGCCACTCATGAGATTTCCTACAATCTCGTTGTAACCCCTGTTTTTCACTTTCTGTATTTTTGAGTGTATTTTCCTTTTTGTTTATTTATTCTCATTGTATCTCTTTTTGGACTGTGTTTTGGATCTTCATTCTCTATATATTCATCTATTTGGTTGGTCGTCTTTTATTTGAGTTCTTGATTCATTTGTCTCATATTATTTCATCTCTGTTTGATAGAGCTTATATTTTTTATCCCTATTATTACTTGTTCATGCCTATTTTATTTATTCATTTTTTTCATGCCCATCTCTTTATTGTGGATCATCCTATTTCTTTTATTTGGATCCTATCTAATTTAACCCAAAACTCCCCCAAATCCAATACCCTATACCTACATTCTACCCAATACTTGTTAACACCCCTATACCCCAACCGTTCACCTAAAACCCTAAACCCTAACACTCTATCCCCAACTATATATACTACTATGCCCCCCTGTTTTAAATTTCCAAACTCTAGCCGCTATCATCCCCTACCTCCCGACCTCTCATCCCTTGACCCTCTCCCGTTCATCTCTCTCTCCCCATGTGTTCCCGTCGCCAGTGAAGCCCTCGCCACGACTGCACCCAAGCACCGACGCTCTGTCCACCCCTGCACCCTCCTGTCGCGACTCCCCTGCGGCAAAAAGCAACCCGCTCCCTACCGCCTTCCGTGCCAATAGCCAGACTCCGATGCCAGCATCCCCTACCTGGCCCTGTGCTCCCTCACAATCGCGCCAGCCCCCCTGAGCCCTTTTCGTGTGCTTCTCCTCCGACAATAGCAGCAGCAAGCACTGCCGCTATTTCCCCCTCGCTCTCTCTTGGTTGCACATGCACGAGAGTTGCATGTGTTAGTGTGTTTATGATTATTCGTCGTGTTCATGTATTCATTCATTCGTTCGTTGAGTTCGTTTTCCGGGAATCCATTCCTGTTATTCTTGCTTTTGTGTTGTTTCCTTCGTCGTCTCTTAGGTAAGTAACTTGTATTCTTTTCTTTGTGTAATATAAGTACTAAATATTGCATGTAGTGTATTGGTGTTCTAGAGACAATTCTTGTGTAAAACCCTTGTTATATCTTATCTCTGTTGTGTTGACCCGCCCGTAGTTGTCTCAGTACACACATGACATGAAATAACTTAGGGATGACCACTTCTTATCGTATACATGCATGTTGTTCGTGATCACTTCTTGTCGTATACATGCATGTTGTTCGTGATTCGTGATTCACGATGGGTTGTACGATCTTGTATGCTTGATGTGTTATTCGTAGTATAACTTGTTGTGGATGTGTTAAATACCCTATACCATGTGGCTTGGACATCTAGCTTACCCAATTTCACGTTTGGTTATGTTTTGGATGAGTCTCATATGAACTAGTTGATTTTGTACATGAAGGATATTTTCTTTTTTGCCGGTTCCCCATTTTTGTTCAGTATTTTATACCCTATTAAGGTCAGTATATGAAAATTATTTTTAAATATGAATTATAGAGAATTTTTTCTACTTTCCAGAATTTCTGACAGATCTCAATTTCGATTTATGAGCTGCGAGTTATGACTATTTTACTACAGATATGTTTAAAATTCCAGATCCAATTTTATATGAATTCTGTAAAGTAATCTATTTTTCTACTGATGTTAAAGATAATATTTTGATCCAATATTTTGCTTAGTACAACTAGACTTGACTGGGATTAACCCCTAATTTTTGTGGATTTATGACTTTTATAAACTATTCTATACATGTAAACAACTACTATACTTGCAGAATTTTCATGCTGTTCAGTAAAAAACCTAATTTCGACCTGTATCTATTTGCTTTATATAAAAACTTTTTGAATATGAGTTGTAGCCTTATGTATCTACTTTATCACCATTTCAATGGATCTGGATTTCGATTTATATTTTGTGAGATATTTCTATTTTAGTGATTCTGTGTTTATGATTCCAGATTTACAAAAACTACTATATCTTGCTGCTTTCTAATTTTACTTGACTATGTTATCTATGTTGGAAAATTATGAAACTTTATTTTTTGTTACTAGACATACTTGGAATACCCCAGATTTTTCTCGGATTTAATCAGTAAGTTTTGATGCCGTTTTTCTGTGTATGCATAAAATCTTCTGATTTCTGGCTGAACACATTTTCTGGATACAAACCTGTTTTGAGTCCTGTTGTTGTGAAATACTATATGACTTATATATACTTGCTGGATTCGGCCGGAGTCTATTTTCTAGATCTTTTGACAGATCCAGGTATGCATGTTTTTGGCAACGGGAATCCCATATTTAGTGCAGCACTGTATTGCTGTCCTGAACTAGAATTTTCGTTGTCCCAATCTTTTATGTGTTGTCTTTCATCTGTGCATGTTTACTTTTCAACCCGAACTTGTTACTTGTTTATACTATGTTATACTTACCCTGTTTGTGACACATACATATCTGTTTGATAATAACAATAAGAAACTATGCCGAGGTTTAAGGGGAAAGATCTAATAGTGGAAAATAAAGAAACGTGTACTCGGAAGGGGGTCTATAGATCCTACGTGATTACTTGATACTTGATACTTGAGGCTTGATACTTGATACTTGAGGCTTGATACTTGAGGCTTGAGTCTTGATACTTGATACTTGAGGCTTGATACTTGATACTTGATTACTTGATACTTGTCCCCGAGTACACTACCCTCCATGATCCACTATGAAATCTAAAACGAAAATGTTTGAATGTAGCAACCATGTGGTAAAACCTAGGACGCATGAAGTGCTACCTTAAATAGACTTAATATAATACTTGAAACTACATGATCACTTGACACTTGCTACTTGTTACTTGTACATGATACATGACCACTTGACACTTGCTACTTATTACTTGTACATGATACTTGATACTTTACACTTGTTACTTGTTACCCGTTCGTAATGATACTTGTTTACTTGACACTTGTTATGTAACACCCCGAATTCCAAAACAGACTGAATTCGAAGTTCCACGGTATCTTTACACTTCTCTTCATACAATTTTACAATAAATTTTAAACTTCCATTACATCAGAGTTACAATTTGAATTACATTTAAACAGCAGAAGTCATTTACAATAATTACATGAGTAAAAGTACAACACTTGAAACATTCTTTAAGCAGCTTGCATACTTAATCTTGTCAATCTCTTTATCCTGCATAGAAACTGTGAGCTCGTTAGTTCATTCAACTGACGCAATGATATAAAACATCAATTTTCTCTTACTTAGAAAGCACACACTTGTCACAAGCAAAACTACGAGGACTATCCTATAAATGTCGTGTTGTGCTGTGCACTTAGTCCTTAATGCAGTTGTCATGTTATATGACACTAATGCGCACTTGTTCGGATTCTATGCATCCCATACTACATAGGTCCGAGGGCAAGCCCTTAATCATACTTCATCTTATTGGGTTCAATCTCTCTCCATGACTTAAACTACTACGGTAACTACGGTAAGTATCCTAGATGTTCTATGATCTACGAGCCCATATCCAGGCAGTCTAGAAGGGAATCCCACGCACTGACATGACGCATCAAGCAGGCAGACTATGGATAATTCAACCTTCGCCATGGAACGATGGCACCACCCATAGTCACCAAACACCCCACAAGCATCGCCACTGGAATGATAATTCCGGAGTAGTGCTCACGCCATGTCATGATGCATCAAGCAGGCAGTCTGTGAATCACTCTCACACCACCAATCTGATGGCCCTCATACTCGTGTTTTTCTCTCACTTTCGTCACATCACCACTATGTATCTAAATCCTTAGTTTATTTGAATCATGAATAAAATCAACCCCTTGAGTTAGCTCTTTCCTCTATACCGGTCTTAATCAACAACTTGACCATCTTGGTCTTTCATCTCAATAATTTATCTCAATAGTTATAACTCATTCAATTTGCCGGTAATAGGACTTAGCTACCCTCTAGTTCAAAATTCCATATCATGTTCATAAATTGAGTATTCGCATTCATCAATAATTTCATAAGTTATTATGATCTTTCTTCATTTCAATTCTTGTATTACTTTTCACAATAATGAGACAAGATAGTTTCATTTCACCATTTCTCAAATTACAAATTTAATCTCATGACAATTTTTCTTTGCATTTATAAATCAAAATCTCAATTATATAAACCAAGCGAAGTTATTCACATTTGTATTAAGTCTCGAATTCTCAAAATATTTTTCCATAATTTTCCCTAAAAGAGAAAAGCATATTGTTTAAAGTATCATATAAAACACTTATAATCCATTTAATCTTGATCTATAATTTTATCAATCCATAGAAATTTTCTAGATAAGTCCAATTTAATCTCTGGATAATTAATATAATTTTTACCAATTAATTTTCACAAAAGAAACTATTAAAAAATTCATTTTCCAAAAAAAAAAACCAAAAGTAAAAAACCTTGGTCGAAGCCAGGTTTCGAACCTGCACCAACAGACAGCAGCAGCATGCGCGCTACAGTAACGTTACTGTGGTGCAGTAGCTGACAAAAGAGGACAAGGCGCGCACGCGTCATAAAGAGGGTCTCAGTCTTTTTATACTCAGGGTCTCAGGGTTAGGTTATTTTCAAAAACAAAAATAAAGAGTGTATGCCAAGATTTGAACCCATGACCTCCTACCACTGTAAAGTTTTTGATTTGCACCCACTGACCAGAATGGACAGAGTGACTCACCCGTAGAGAAATAATTCCAATTGGTTTTGTTCAAAACTGTGGTTGTTCTAGTTTGTTAAAAAAAACTCATTTCTTCAAAAATGTAATTTTATTCTTCATCAAAACTAAATAATTTTCTGATTCAAAGTAAACAGTAATTTGGGTTTTTTTAAAGCCATTAAATACTCATTTTCTCATATAAAGTACCTCCTTTGTTCCTACAAGTATACATAAAAATCACATAGTGTTCTACTAACAATTTCATGTTCATTTCTCTCAATAATTAACATACACTTTAGGATTATTTTACATCAATCACACTAATAATGAATATGCATAATTCACTAATCAATCTTATTTTAATAATGTAAAGATTCTTACAATTAGCACTTTCCACATAAACATTTCTCAAAATTGCACTTTTTCCATAAACACAAATGTTTCGACATGGAGAACATTTATTCTAATTTTAGTGTGCTAGATTAATATTCAAATATCACAACCTCAAACATCATTCAATCAAATTCACTTATTCATTTTATGCAATTTCACATATGTTCCATTTTCACCTTAATCATGGTATTATCAAAGAGCAATATTTTCACATATTTATTCTAGCATGATTAGCACACAACCTAGCATGCTATTACTTAGAAGTTAGAGAATGTTGTCCACCTTATTGGAGAGAAAACAAAATGAACTCATAAAACTCCTAGATTGATCAAAGATGTCTTCTCCTCCTAATTTGAGTCACCACAAGTCGTCTCCTCCCCGTCTTGAAGCACACCCGACCTCCTTGCTCCTTAAAGAAATCCGGCCACCAAATGGGAATGAAGAACACACTAACACAACTCTCAATCTTTTTAACTCACTAAACTCTCAATCTTTTAGTCTCTAATTGTATTTCTTTTTGAATGCGATCTAATTGTATTTCTCAATCTTTCACTTTTGATATAGACTAGGTGTGAATATACTCATGTAGGGGGGGGGGGGGGGGGGGGGGTATTTGGGGGGTATTTATACATAATTTTGGGTGGATTGAATGGCCAAGATTAGATTAAATAGTTAGGGATTAAGAACTAGGATTAGTTTGGAAGTTGCCATAACCACCCATGAATGAGATAACCACCTCACCACTACTCCCATTTCCCATCTCCACTCATGCATAATCCGGCCTACTCCAAGGGTGCGTTTTGCACACTCTTGTGCATGCACGTGTTACCCTAGTGTCCTCCACTTACAAGTTGTACATGTTAGTTTAATTAATTGTCTATTATTTGAGTCTACACTACAAGTTAGACTAAAATAAAGAATAATTAAATTACATGGGCTCATTAATGGGCCAAGAGACTATGAGCTCTACTAATTTAATTAATTAATTAACTACGGTGGGCTACAAAGAGACAAATTAAGCTTAGGATTAAATTGGGCTTTCTAAAAAGAATAAATGGGGATTACTAGTTTATGAAACATTTTTTTTTGAGAAAAGCATGCATAAAAATTTTTACGTGCACAACACGTAAAATCAAACAACTCCAAATATAAATAAGATTTGAAAATCCAGGGTGTTACATGTTACATGTCACTTGCACTCGTTCATCATACCATGCTAGTTGTTCTATTTTGTTGCCATGTCTATTCCATACTATGCTTACTTCCACTATTACTCTATGTAGTTCATTCTTTTCTTGTACTTGTGCCTGCATTGCAAGCGGCCCGTAACTTGCATTGACGGGCATTTTGTTTCTTTTTCCTCTTCCTGCAATTTGTTAAAGTACAGATTTTGGAGATCAGCTGCTAGATGGAGTAGGTGATATGTGATTCTAGTTGGCCGAAGATTTTTTTTGCTATATCTATTTATTTTCTTGTTGCTTATCTTGAATAACTGTACTTGGTTACTTGGATTATTTATATTTGGGCAATGTGACCAAAGGATTATTGACTTGTTCAGATCTGGTTTATTTGAGATTATTATATTTTATTTCAAGTAAATTCATGTTGGTATATTAATTCATATATGCATGCATAGTTGACTTCGCTTGCGTCCTACTCTGATTATTCTCGTGCTTGTTGTAAAGATCCTGACAGCTTATGGATGATGAAAATCATTCGCTAGACTTAGTCACATATCCGTATTCCATATTCTCTTTTGGGAAGCGGGGCGTGACACTCGCTTCCGCTAGATGCTCGGCTTGGACCTCCAGCAACTGGTGAGATTTTCTACAATCTCGTCTCCTCTCGATGCTCGACATGAACCTCGAGCCACTCATGAGATTTCCTACAATCTCGTCTCTACTCGATGCTCGGCATGGACCTTGAGCCGCTTATGAGATTTCCTACAATCTCGCCTCCGCTCGATGCTCGGCATGGACCTAGAGCCACTCGTAAGATTTCCTACAATATTGCCTCCGCTCGATGCTCATCTTGGACCTCGAGCCACTCATGCGATTTCATACAATCTCGTCTCCGCTCGACACTCGGCATGGAACTTGAGTCACTCATGAGATTTCATATAATCTGGCCTCTGCTCGACGCTCAGCATGGACTCGAGCCACTCATGAGATTTCCTACAATCTCGCCTCCGCTCGACGCTCGGCTTGGACTTCGAGCCACTCATGAGATTTCCTACAATCTTGTCTCCGCTTGACACTTGGCATGGACCTCGAGCCACTCGTGAGATTTCTTACAATTTTTGCCTCTGCTCGACGCTCTACTTGGACCTCGAGCCACTCGTGAGATTTCCTACAATCTCTCCTCTGCTCGACACTCGGCATGGACCTCGAGCCACTTGTGAGATTTCCTACAATCTCGTCTTCGCTCGATGCTCGACATGGAACTCGAGCCGATCTTGAGATTTCCTACAATCTCGTCTCCACTCGATGCTCGGCATGGACCTTGAGCTACTCGTGAGATTTCCAAAATTCTCGCCTTCGCTCAATGCTCGGCGGGACCTCAAGTCACTCATGAGATTTTCTACAATCTCGCCTCCGCTCAATGCTCGGCTTGGACCTCGAGCCACTCGTGAGATTTCCTAAAATCTCATCTCTGCTCAATGCTCGGCATGAACCTCAATCCACTAGTGATACTTCCTACAATCTTGCCTTAGCTCGATGCTCGGTATGGACCTCGAGCTACTCATGAGATTTCCCACAATCTCTCCTCCGCTCGATGCTCAGCATGGACCTCGAGAAAATCTTGAGATTTCCTACAGTCTCTTCTTCGCTCAAGGCTTGACATGGACCTCGAGTAAATCTTACTTCAGCTCAGCGCTCGGTGTGAAATCTCACACAATGTAACCTCCACTCGGCAATCGATAAGGATGGCAAACCACTTTCATTCTCCGCGACCCCCGAAGCTCGTCATTCTGAAACTCACCACCCCGGAGCTCGTCACCGTGGAGCTCATCGCCCAGGAGTTAGAGACCTGCATTATATCGCATTTTGAGAAAATGCACTGTTTCATCCTTATGCACACCACTGACTGACTTTTTCCCCCACGGGAATGTACTACTCTTCGATGGCTGATACACCCAAACCTCCAGAAGTGGAGATAAAAATCCAGCCTCATCTGAGTTGTCTGATCCTATCAGGATCCAGAGAACCGTTGGAACGGTCTTGCATGCTCTATGGGCCGCTAGTTGGCCCGCTACACCGATCTGGCCCAAAGGAAAGGGTGAAAAAAAATGAGATTACAATTTCCTTCACATTCCTTCTCTCTGCCTATAAATACTAGACCCCCTCCACAGTGATCAGATAATGATCTTTTAGCGTCCAAAATTGTAATCTCATTTTCCAGTCACTAACTTGATCGTCGGAGGGCCCGCCACCGGAAAAACTCCCAGTGTTTTAGGGCTTTGTGTAGGAATCCAGTGGCCAACAGCAAGGGTGACCACCTCCAGGTCCACTTCTCCAACCTCACCTCAGGTCCACTTCTATGGCTGAGATCTTTCCTTCCCCTTCACAAATAGAATTCACTATCTGTTTCTCTCACACCCGAAAAACAGCAGCATCAAATACTAGTTTTTCAAGCCCATCTTTTCTTCCACCAAGATGGGCTTGAGGTTTCTTCCACCAAGGACATTCACCAATCTTTTCTTCTTTTCTATAAAAATCTTCTTGGCTCTTCCAAACCTAGGGCATTGAGCCTAGACTGGAACCAATTGTACGGAGCGAATCCGATTGATCTTTCTGCCCTTGAGGAGCCGTTCTCTTTGGACGAGATCAAAGCCGCGGTATTCGCTTTAAAGAGCGACGTGGCTCCGGGTCTGGACGGTTTCCCAGCGTTCTTCTTTCAAAAGTTTTAGAATTGGTTGAAGGATGATTTCGTACAGATGTTCTCTGATCTTCATAGGGGCACGTTTTCTTTCGATCGCATCAACTACGCACATATAGTTCTCATCCCTAAAATTATTGCCGCGAACTCTGTGGCGAGTTTTAGGCCGATTAGCCTTATCAATACCACGTTTAAAATTATCATGAAAGTTCTCTCTGCGAGGCTTGGTGCGATTATTCCCCCCCTCATCGATCCGGCTCAATCTGGTTTCATCAAGGACCGTTTTATCCTTGATAGTGTGGCCTCGGCCCAAGAAATCATTTCCTATTGTCATCACTCCAAGTCGGAGGGTATCCTCCTCAAACTTGATTTTCAGAAAGCTTACGATAACGTTAGTTGGGAGTTCCTTCTCGATATCCTTATCCACAGAGGTTTTGGCCCCAAATGGATTGCCTGGATTAAATCCAGCCTGTTCGCAGGTACTTCATCCATTATTGTGAATGGCTCAGAGGGTCACAAATTCAAAATCAAATGCGGTCTTAGGCAAGGTGACCCCCTGTCCTCCCTCCTCTTCTCGTTGGTCGCTGAAGTTTTCAGTAAACTTCTCCGCAACGCTTGGGAAGCCCAGGTTATCGAAGGACTGGGAGATTCTCGGTATTTCAATGGCGTTCTTAACCTTCAATACGCCGATGACACCATCATTTTGGCTAAGCCTAACCCCCATACTCTCAGGAATCTTAAACTCCTGCTCTATTGTTTTGAACTAGCTTCTGGCCTATCTATCAATTTCCATAAATCGTCTGTTATTTGGTTGGGAGGGTCGCCTAACAGGCAGGATGAAATTTCCGCTCTTTCCCCATAACTTATCTATGTATCCCCTTGAGATGGGGGAAACTTCATAGATCGGATTGGGCTCCCATGATTGATAAGGTGGAATCCAGGCTTTCGGTTTGGTCCGGGAGACTGCTTTCCCATGGAGGTAGACTGATTTTGCTTAATTCGGTTCTATCCTCTATTCCACTCTATATGATGTCGTTCTATTTCATTCCTTCTTGGGTCATCAAAAGAATTGATCAGATCAGAAGTAATTTCTTCTGGTCCGGATCAGCTCTCTACAAACCAGGATCACACTTGTGTAACTGGAATATCATTTATTCGTCGAGAATTTCTGGTGGTCTGGGGGTTTTGGACCTGAGGCATCAAAATATGGCATTATTAGGTAAATGGCTTTGGAGATTCCTCAAATATGAGGATCTACCCTGGATCAATTGTATCAAAGCCAGATATTTCTCGACCAACGCCTGGTGGAGCTTTCCGGAGCACCCCCATTGGCAGGCTTCTCCATTCTGGAAAGGGGTTTGGAAAGTAGCAGCTCCTTTTCTCGTTGGCTTAACCCACGGCTGTGCCGATGGGTCTATGACCAGATTCTGGACTGATATATGGATTGATAACTCCTCTTTAGCTTCGGCTTTCCCTACTATCTTCCGACTAGCTGTGAACCCTTTGGCCTTGGTTTCTGATTACCACTTCTTTAATGGTCCCAATCATGGGTGGTCGATCCCGCTAACCGATAACCTCCCCATCCACCTAACTCCCGTTTTTGATAATCTTATGGACACTATCAACAACGCAGTTTGGAGTGACAAAGATGACTTCTTCTGGCATTGGAATTCGTCGAAAACCTTCACGGTTCGTTCTTTCTATCGTTTTCTTAATTTTAGAGGGTCGTTATCACCATTCTACGACTTGGTTTGGAATTCTTGTGCTCCTTTAAAAGTGAAAATTCTTACGTGGTTAGCCCTCAACAATAAACTTCTTACTGTTGATATTCTTAATAAAGGAATCTAGCCTGGGGACAATTATGCCCCCTGTGCACTTCCTCCTCTGAGAATATCAATCACCTTTTTATAGAATGCGATTTCTCTCGATCTCTCTGGAAAATTCCCGTACTAGCCTGGGAGATGGCTGACCTTCTGGTTAACCTGGTCGACTGCTGGACGAAGCGACCTCCTTCCGTTGCGCTTCACAAGTCGTGGTTCCTTTCCTTCCAGATAATTATTTGGATAATCTGGAAAGAAAGGAATCACAGATTATTCCGTCAAAATCTCTCCTCCCTCCATATGTTATCAGACGAACTGTTGTTCTTATTCAAATATTGGTCGTCTACTCTTAAGGAAAGCTCTAGAGTCGTCCTGAATTTCGAGCGATTGGAAAAAGCTTCCCATTGTCTTATTATCCTCAACATTATCTAACTTCCACTGTACATCGTTGAGGAATGTTCGCAATGTCTTATTATATTTTTATTATTTCCTTTCCCCTCATGTTATTCTGCTTGTGTCTACTTTTTTTACCCTGCTACATCTTTTTGTGGTTTTCGACTATTTTAACCCGATGTTTTTGGGTGTTTATGCTCGTAGGGCTGAAGGGTTGGATCCCCCACTCTTATTTTATCTTTTGGCAGCAGTTACTATCTGCTTTTGTTCTAGATCAATCTGGTGCTTTTTGGCATGTTGCTCGGGGCTCTTTTGTATTTTGGCTGAATCATCATCATTCTCCCGTTTAACTTTTCTACCCTTCAGGCCTCTACCATGGACGTTCTTCGGATCGTTCTATGCGCAGCTTTATCGTGTTCTCTTTTGTGCTGCTATCTATATAACTCCCCCAGACTTTGGTTTTATAGTGTATATGGTCATATATGGCTTTGTAATTAGATGACCCTTGTGGCAGCTGTGATCTGCTCTCTTTGGTTGGGATCTTCTTGGGCTGGATGTTATAGTTTATATAATTATGCTGTGTTCTTGCTTTTCGATGTTGAGCCCTTTATCTATATGTTATTCTACTTGCTTTGATGCGTCTCTCCGACTGGGCTCTTTGTGTTTGGGTGTTGTGGGGCTGGAGGTGGTTGTTTATTGTTTTTCGCTGCGTTCTTCTGTCGTATGTTTAACCCATGTTCTGTTTTTAATCTTGCTTTGATTGTTGCGTCCCTCTGAATGGTTTCATCGAACGATCCCGATGGCGCTGTTGTCTGGCTATCGGTTGCAATTTTTATCCTTGTTCGTAGTGGAGTGTGCTGGGTTTGTTTTCAGTGAGTGGGCTTCGTCTCCTCGCTGCCTCGCTCCTTAGCCGTGCTGCCTTCCACTTCAGTGTGAGGTAGCTCGATTGCGGTAGCTGCCCCCGGTATACTAACCTTTGGCTGCTTGCGCAGACAGTCTTCAATGCTGGTCTTCTCCTCTTCGCTCGAGTGTATCATAGTTACTGTTATTGTTTTGCTAGCTGTTCTGGTTGTATCTTGATTGACTTGTATTGTTAGCTATTTTGGGTGGTATTGTTTTACATCTTGTAAGACCCGTTTATTGTAATATTGTTTTTATTAATGCATGGCTGGAGTCTGTGACTCTATCCGGTTCATCAAAAAAAAATACTAGTTTTTCAAAAGTATTTTTGGATAAACACGATTTTAGTTGAGTTTTGCAAACAACAATATTAAGTCCAAAAATGCTAATGTTCCTGAAAATTTATATGAAAGTAATGCGAAATAAAGCATAAAATAGTTATGTTGCATGCCGAAGTTGAAGAATGTGAAGATCATAGTGTATTTATGGTAGAAGAAAGGGTTAATTGTAAATAATGCATGTATCAGTCATTTCTTTAATTGTGTATCAATCATGTGGAATAATTGTAAGGGTTTTTTTTGTAAATAGTGGGGATAAGTTAGTTGATAGGTGGGCCAGGGATTTGTGTTGTAATCTGTATCATGGGTTGCAAGTGTAGCAATCGTTGGATTGAGTCACATGGGTCCTGCTTGTAACTAACTGGAAATGTACATTGGAGTTACGTGCTTTGAGCGTAACTCAACTCAATAAATATAACTAATCGGAGCCTCAACTAATCATTGACGAATTGTGAAATCCTCTTATATCTTCTTGATTCTGTTATAGTTTAGGGTCTCTTCTCAAACCCTAGCTTCCTCATCTTCTTCCTATCTCCAATTCATGTGTTTCTAATGGTCAAGAAAGCTCTGAAGGCCATTGTCATGGCTGCGGTGCAATCTGATATGTACCAAGTGGTATCAGAGCAGTTTGATCTGAAATGGCAGGGGTGAGTGCTATGGGGGTACTAGGTGAAATTCCTGAAACTGATAATCATCTTCAAGCCCAATTTTTGGCTAATCAAATTGGGGGAGTGGAGAATCATATGAAGGATTTGGCTTCGCAAAATGCTATGATTTGTGATCAACTTCAGCATTTGGCACAACAAGTTGGGGGTTTAGTTGTTCATCAAAGCCAAATCAAGAGTTGATTGGGGGGGAGGAGGGATTCCACCATATACAACATCAGGTAAATCTCATCCCAATCTTGATAGGTTTTCTATGGAAGCAAATATAGGTTCTAAGCAAATATAGGTTCTTTGCAAAGAAACGGGGAAGGATTTGGTAGTGGAAGAAGTATTGATTATATGAGTCCTACTAGTACTTTCCCTAAGCCTCCTAAGTTGGATGTAAGCCCATTTTCGGGTAAAGGTGAAGCTCTCAATTGGTTGTTCCAAATTGAACACTATTTTGATATGTACCAAATTGTGGGAGTAGAGAAAGTTAGGGTAGCTTTTTTTTTTGAAAGATGATGCGGTACAATGGTGTAGATGGTTTCTTAAAGCTAATGATATTGTAGTAACATGGAAACAATTTAAAGAAGGGATTTGTAATAGGTTTAGTCATGGAGTGTATGAGAATGCTGCAAAAATTTATGCAGACTTGAGCAAACGTCTACAGTGTTAGATTATCAAAAGAGATTTGAGAAGCTGCTTTGCTTAGTGGAAGGTGTAGGTGTATCACCCCGAATTCCAAATAAGTCTGAATTCGAAGGTCCACAGGATCTTTACACTTCACTTCGTACAATTTTACAAGAAATTTAAAACTTTTATACAACAACGTTTACAACAACGCAGCGGAAATAAATTACAACATGATACATGATTAAAATAACACTTTGAACATTTCTTTAAGTAGCATTCCTTCTTTAATCATTTCATTCATTTTATCCTGCATAAAAACTGTGGGCACGTCAGTTGTATACAACTAACGCTAGGATATAATACATCAATTTCTCTTATTTGGAAAGCACACACTTGATCACAGACAAAGATAAGGGGAGCTATCTTATTGATGTCGTGTGTGAAAGTGCACTTAGTCTTAATACAGTTATTTATTATTTCATGACACTAAAGCACACTTGTTCGAACTTATGCATCCCATTCTACATAAATCCGAGGGCAAGCCCTTAACCGTTGTTCATCTTGTAGGGTTGAATTCCTCGTTATGAGTTTAACTAGTACGGTAACTACGGTAAGTATCCTAGATGTTTTATGAATTACGAGCCCATGTCCAGACAGCCTGGAGGGGAATCTCACATCATGACATGACGCATCATGCAGACAATCTATGGACCTCCGTCATGGAACGATGGCACTACGTAGTCACCAAGCACCCCACAAGCGTCACCACTGTCCCGATAATTCCGGAGATGTATCCACGTCATGACATAACGCATCATGCAGATATCCTGTGAACACTCTCACACCGTAGATCCGAGACGCTCATACTTGTGTTTTTCTCTTACTTTCATCACATCTTCACTATAGTGTAGTCCTTAGATATTTGAATCATGAATAAATTAACACCCTAGAGTTAGCGTTACCTCTACACCGGTCTTAAATATCAATTAATAACAACGACCCAATCTTGGTCTTTACTACAACATTTCTCTTCAAATTTCATTCTTGTCGATGTAAGGACTTAGCTAAACACTAGTTTTCAACCTCTTTTCATATTTACCAAAAATTTGAGTGTTCATACTCATCAATTTCTATAATCCATCATTATCTTTTTGTTTCATTTTCCAAGCACAATTATATGCACAAAACATCAATTTCATATTTAACTTACACATCTCATAATTTAATCTCCACCTAATTTCTTGCACTCCAATTTTTCCTCTTTCTTTAATTATACTAAAACCATATTTTGAAGAAGATTCATCAAGTTCTTTAATCCATTTTTAATATAAAAATCACAACCAATCTTCACAAAATACATTAAAATGTTGTAGAATTATTTTTCATAAAGCCTAGATAATATATAAAGAATAATAGAATTTTTTCCCAATTTTTATTACTCTTAAAACTCAAAAATAAACCCACAAATCGAAATATATTCAAAATATCAACAACAAAAAAACACAAGTAAAAAACAAAATATCAAAAAATAAATCTTTCATCTACTTATTCCCACATTTATTTACAATGTTTTTGTACATTTTTTTTCATTCACATAGTTAATTCTCTGAAGTTATTTTTTATCTTTTACAAAACTAACTCATTTTCTTATGATTCTAAGAGACAACATATTTGACAATCAAGTGGATATAATACTACTCATACAATATAATTATAATCAACACTTATTGCAACTTTCTATACTAATCCATTGATTTCACAATCCATAGGTGCTATTCTACATTCTACAATTTATTCACAAGCACAATTCTCATACAAGCATGGTTCATTAAATTATAATATATTAATAAAGCATCATGATAAATCTTAATTAACAAATCTCAATCCAATTTACTAATTTTCTCATATAGACAAACAAGAGTTTTCTCTTTTTCTTACTAGTTTTTTCAAGCAATTATATGGCAAATTTTGCTATTTTCTCTAGCATGTTCATAAATTGAATTCCTAGCATGGAAACTATATTAGAAGTAGAGAAATCACCCACCTTCTTGGAGAAACAATGAAAAATCTAAAGAAAACTCCTTGAAACCACGATTGCCTTCCCTTCTCCTCCTAGCTTGTGCAAAATCCGAGCCTTCTCCTAGTAAGAACCCGAGCCTTCTCCTCCTCTTGCTTGCCGGCCTCCAATGGAAAGGAACACACACTCTCTTCCTTTCTCTCACAAAATTTTCTTTTCCACACTCAATCTTTTTCTCACAATTCCTTTTTCGTTCTCTTTCTCTTTAAAATTTCTAAATGCAAGTGATAAAGAAAGACAAAGGAGGGGGATTTATACAAATCTCAAGAGCAAATGAAGGGTTGAGATGAGTTTGGATGAAGGGCTAGGATACAATTGGGAGTTAGAAGAACTACCCACTATCAAGCAACCAACTCTCCACTCTCTCCATTCCTCCCACTCCAAGCATTGGCTGGCCTCCCCCTTGTCCCATTGCACGTGCATGTGCAATGCACGTTCCATCACATGCACACCTAGTTGTTTGTTCATTTAATTGTTAATTAATTTGTTACATGATCATGTCTACCATACAAGTTGTCTTAATTAATAATAGAATTAACTAGTGGGCTAATTTAGTGAGCTAAAATTCATGGGCTCTTAATTAATTAATTAATTTTATTTTAAGTGGGCTAGAATTAAGCTATTGGGCCTAAGAATTAATAATAGACAATATTAGGCTTCTTAAAAGAGAAATGAAAAATGTTTGTTCATGACATTAAAATAATTTTTAAAGCCAACAACACACATTAATTTGCACGTGCAAAACACGTGAAAACAAATAAAATTTTTTAAATTTAATTATTTGAAAATTCAGGATGTTACAATAGGAGAATCTTATTTGATCCAACAATTTATTAGTGGGCTCAAAGATGAGTTACAACATGATGTTTTCTTGGTCGAGCCACAATCCTTTGGTGAAGCTTTTATATTGACTTTGAAATATGAGAAGAAATGAAATGCCTTAAAGCACACATATAGACCTTAGTATAAGCCTCAATTCAGAAGCAATTATCTAACTCATGTACCTCAGTCACCTGTACAACCAAATACACTATCAGTTAAGCCGTCAAGTTCCACTAATCCAGTTCTCAAGAAATTGACCCCAAATGAGGTATGGGAAAGAAGGAAGAAAGGGTTGTGCTTCCATTGTGATGAGAAGTTTCTGCTGGGGCACTTGTGTACAAATAAAACATACATGTGTATGGAGGGGATTGGGACATAGCTAGTATTCAGGATGAAGATGAATTAACTAAGTAACTCACTGAAATGCAATGCACAGAACTCTCAAAAGATGTTGAAGATAGTTAGTTGGCAACTGCAGCTCTTAGTACGGGAGTGAATACTGAGTGTTTGATCCTTATGGGACAAATAAATAAACATGAAGTGCACATATTATTAGAACAAATAAATAATCATGATTTCTCAAGGTGTTATTCGACAAAGTACAAGCTCATACTCTTCCCCAATGGTGTTAGTGAAGAAGCATGATGGATCTTGGAGGATGTGTGGACTATAGCTCATTAAATCATCAAACTATCAAAGATAAGTATCCCATACCCATTATAGATAATTTGTTGGATGAATTATATGGTTCAATTTTTTTTACCAAGTTGGATTTAAGGTCTGGCTATCATCAAATACATATGAACAAGGAGGACATTCATAAAACAACATTTCACACGCATAGTGGTCACTATGAGTTTATGGTGATGCCATTTGGGCTAAGCAATGCTCCATCAACCTTCCAGAGCCTAATGAATGACATCTTTAGACCTTATTTGAGGAAATTTGTTCTTGTTTTCTTTGATGACATAGTGGTGTTTAGTAACTCTTGGCAGCAACACCTAGAACACCTAAAGGTTGTTCTTCAAATTCTTCTTAAGAATCAGTTGTTTATCAAAAGGTGTAAGTGTGAATTTGGGAAGAGACAAGTGGAGTATTTGGGGGCATGTAGTATCAAATACGAGAATTTCAGATGATGCAGCTATGATAGCTGCAGTTCAACAATGGTCATTACCCAAAAAATTTAAGGCATTGAGAGGTTTCTTAGGCCTTAAGGGCTATTATAGAAAGTTCATCAAGAATTATGGTCCCATAGTTGCTCCACTTACTGATCTCGCTAAGAAAGAAGGTTATAGTTGGAATGAAAAAGTTGTGGTTGCATTTGAAGCTTTGAAGGTTGCTCTATCAACAACTCCAATGTCGCAATTACGAAATTTTGAAGAAACATTTGTAGTTGAGTGTGATGCTTGTAAGGAAGGAGTGGGAGCTGTACATGTAGCACCCCAAATCCCCATACCGAGAACCAGAGACCCTACTCCAGGAGTCGAACTTCAAAATAGCCACAATCACAGAAAGTACAGAAAAATTTAAAAATTTTATTCCATATAAATGTTATATTTACAAGTGTTACAATATCAAAATAAAAATTACAAGGTTTACAACAATATAATAGCACATGAATATGTCCCTTGGATCCTTGGACCAACTCGAGCTCTGTAGTACCTGTAGATCGGCTCCGGATACCTACAAGGTGGGGAACGCCAGTACTTCGACTGACGCAAAGCTGATGATAACAGCAATCCTCTAAAATTCAGTTGCAATCATAATTTATGAAAAAAGGAAAAGTGATGTGCCAAAACAAGGTTTTAATGGATTTGGGTTCTAGTGCAGTGGTATGATATGACCCTATGACTAGATACAGCAAATCACATGCCTGACTCAATGCAAGCAAGACTTTGAAGCACAAATACATCCCATACTACATATGCCCCCAAATCTAGCCTTATTTCTCCACAATTCAGGGATTCTAACCCTCGCCATGCATCCTACTCTTGTACTCAACCAGTTCCCAATAGATTGTCCGTCGCCCAAGGAGGTTGCAATTGGTCGGTCTAGTTCCGCCACTGTAGTGCCTAAGTGGTGATCGTGTTTGCCACTTGTTACCCGCGTACGGACCTCTTAAGAAAGCCGCATTGAATCCAGTCGCAAGACCGTGTGATTTCTGTGTCCACCCATAACCTGGGGTATGGACTGACGCATGCGTGTTCACCCCTAATTCAGGCTATGAACTTATATATACAAAAACAACAAAACCCATGTGCATAGGAACGTGAGCGCCTCAGGGGGAAAATCCCCCTAGCCTCCTGTACCTTACTCCGGCAAAACTTTGAGAATTAACAGATCGATATACGAGCCGAGGACTCACTCATGAGTGCCGAAAACGTATCCCTACGATAAGAAGGTACAACACCGGCTATGGTCTGCTAGGACTAATGCAATTACCCAACCCATTCATATGACACTCTAATTCCAGCCTTACACTAATCACTTTGGGTAAAAGATAAGATTGCTTCTAAACTTGCCTATCAAACTCTGGTCCTGGCGATACCGGTCCGGTTCGCCACTTCCCCAACTTGGAATTGTCTAGCATTACCGCCTACATTCATCCCTAACCCGGTAAAAAATGTATGTTCACCCCTAATCCGGGCTATGAACTTAAATAAATGGCACGACTGGGATGTCCTACGCATCGGTGGAAGTTTATAACTTAGGGTCGACAGATGCAGGGTATCCCTTATCCTAGTGACTAACTCGAGTCACACACCCATTATGGGAGTCAACAACACCAACGACAGATACCAAATGCTCCCATACAAGAGTTATCAACTCTAATAGTACACAGGAGAACATGTTATCACAATACCTAGTCAACACTCAAGACTAAGCAACCTACGGGGTTTCTGCCCGAAACTTAAAAAGGTTGTAACCCTCTTGATACAACTCCTATTGGGGTGTACGAGCCTAATCCAGAAAGGTAAGAACCTAGGCTACAACTTTCTAGTTGATCATAAACTCAAATTTCATCATCTAGGTCCTCAAAATAGTCTCTCAAGCCTCAACCTGTGTATTTCCTGTGCACGGGCTGCACCTTACCGGTAGCATAAATCACTGCTCACTTATCAAAATGCTACAAACCCAAATTCTATGAAAAGATGTGGATGTCCTCTACAAATCTCTAGTTGGTCATGAGTCCAAAATATACCAATTGATCACCCTAACACACACATTTCTCACAAATGTACCAAGTCACACACTAGGACCTTCTAAATCAGAGCACTCAGCTCAATTCTTGGTCTCTGTCCAGTATTACAAAAATCACAATAAATCAACCACTTACTGGAAAAACCTCAAATAGGTCTTTTTGGAAAGTTCTTGATGTCTACTACAATCCTCTTATGAAATAGTTCTTCAAACGTTTCTCTTAAGGGGTCTCAAATGTGCAATCTCTAAAGGGTATCAAATTTGGCTGAACCCAGCATAGTACATGCTAATAAAATCATCATAAATTCTATACTCATCCAAATGACACAAAATTTACATTTATGAAACTAGATATAATAATAAACAACATGCAAAAGGTTTCATGTCCAAACTCCAAGTCTACACTGAGTTCTCCCTATCAGAATTAAGCACAGAAATCAGCATGTTCTTCAGTTACTGCTCTAGCTACTATTTAAAGATCAGTTTTTCTCATGCCTATAAATTCATCCAAACATTTCCCTGATTGTACTGTAGAATCTAGACACAAGTGGTAATACAGGGTAAAAATTTCAGATTAAGATCTTGCTCCAATTAATTATGAAAATTCTAACAATATCAGTCATCCTGTTAACCAACTGCTGCTGCTGCCTTACGACATAGTTCCACCAATAGATTTTATTAAAATATCAAAGCATCTCAGACAAATCCGAAATAATTCATGGACTATCTATACACATATAGGAACAATCTGTAAAAATTTCATGATCTAATTCCATGTGGTGTGCTCTCGGTAAAATCTAGAAATTATCATAGAGATCAAGATTCTAGTCCAGTTTCTGATTTCATCTTCCAATCTTCTTAGATAATCATCCTAACACTTACTACCACACATGCATGCAAGAAATCATTAAAGAAACATAGAGAAAGGTTTAGAGTAACTCTCCAATCTTAGTTGATGTAGAGTAGTTGATTTTCTTGAGCTTTCCTTCCTTGAGAATCCCTCCTAAGCTCCTTCTTCAATCTCTCTTCTCTCTCTTCTCTTCCTTTTTTTTCTTAGTTGAGTTCTAATATTTCAGAACAAGAGAGATGGGAATGAGGGGTTTTTTATGGAGGAGTGAGTGAGGAAAGAGGGGGAGAAGATGGGCCGGTTTCCCTAAGGGGTAGGAGTAGGGTAGTAGGGTGGTTTGGAAGCAAAACCATGGGTTAGCCAATGGTTTTGTGGTGGGTTGTGTTGGCTGCCCATTTTACTCTTAAATGGGTTCCTTTGAATGAGAGATGAGGGGTCTATCGAGTGTACGCAGGATATACCCACCGTAGTATCATACAGTGTTATATTTGCATAGGCGTCGCACCAAAAACTAGTGTTTACACCAGTATCGGTTCTCCTCATTCTCGTGCATCTTTTAGAACGCAACCCTCCTATGAACTGCCCCGCAAGCCTAACCGCATACCACGATAGCCCAATCAACCCAAAACATAGTAATCATGTGCACGCATACGGATAATATACATACATACATATATATATTTAAGTATCGTACAATCCAGGGTGTTACATCACTCCCTCCTTAGAGTCGTTCTGTCCCCAAAATGTTCCTAATGGGAGAAAAGAACAACAAATAGAAATAGAAAATACTTAAAACAAATCCGGATATAAAGCCTTCATGCGGCTCTCCGACTCCCACGTGACTTCTTCCACGAACTGGTTCTTCGAGAGAACTTTGACCATTGGGATGACCTTGTTTCTCAGTACCTTGTCCTGATGATCAAGTATCCTAACCGGTTGCTCTCTATAGAAAAGATCTATCTGTAAATCTTTCGAAACCTTTGGAAACCGATGGCTTGAATCCGGCACATACTTCCATAGCATAGAGACGTGGAACACGTCATGCACTTGAGATAACTCAGCCGGTAGCTCCAACTTGTAAGCCATCCTGCCAATCCTCTTCAGAATCTTGTTTGGTCCAATATATCTCGGAGCTAACTTTCGGCCGAGCTAACTTTCGGCCTTTTCCGAATCTGATAACTCCTTTGGTCGGCGACACCTTGAGAAATACGGAGTCACCTTCCTCAAATTCTAACTCTCTTCGGTGGTTATCTGCATAGCTCTTCTGCCTGCTTTGTGCTCCTTGAAGCCTTTTCTGAATAAACTCGATCTGTTCCGACGTTTGCTATATGATTTCTGGTCCATACATCTCCCGCTCTCCTACCTCGAACTAACAAACTGGTGTTTTGCATCTTCGTCCATACAAAGCTTCATATGGGGACATGCCAATGCTCACCTGATAGCTGTTATTATAAGAAAACTCTACCAAGGCTAGGTATTTCTCCCAACTTCCTCCGAAGTCCAAAATGTATGCCCGCAACATGTCTTCAAGAATCCTGTTGACTCTCTCCGTCTGTCAATCAGTCTGTGGGTGAAAAGCGGTGCTGAAGTCTGTTCTAGTTCCCAATGCTGACTGTAGGCTTTGCCAGAATCGAGATGTAAATCTTACATCTAGGTCGGATACTATTGACACTAGCACTCCATGTAGCTTCACTACGTTCTCAATGTAGATGTCGGCCAGCCTCTCGACTTTCCAGGTCATCCTTACTGAAAGAAAATGTGCTGACTTGGTCAATCGATCCACAATCACCTATATTGAGTCATTTCCTTTAGGGCTCCTGGGTAATCCAGTAATAAAATCCATACTGATGTTCTCCCATTTTCATTCTGGAATGGGTAAAGACTGTAGAAATCCTCCTGGTTTCTGATTCTCGGCCTTAACCTGTTGGCATGTCAGACATTTGGCGACGAACTCTGCTATATCTCGCTTCATCCCTGACCACCAATAGTGCTGCTTTATATCATGATACATCTTGGTGCTTTCGGGGTGAATCACATGTGGAGTGAGCTTCCTTCATGATGTCTTCCTTTAACTCCTCGTCCATTGGTACACATAGTCTGTTGCCGAACCATATTGAACCTTCTCTTATACTGAATTCGGGCAATTTTCCTTCGTGCACTTGCTTCTTCATGTCCTCCATCTCTGGATCTTTGGTCTGAGCCTTTTTCACTTGCTCATTCAAGCTTGGTCGTAACACCAACTGTGCCAAAACTGCACTTAAGTGTTGTGTAACCACCTCAATGCCTGCCTGCCTGATCTCTTCATCTAGCTCCCTCCGGGTCGCTACCAATGTAGCCACACTTCTCTTCCTACTGAGCACATCTGCTACCACATTGGCTTTTCCTGGATGATATATAATCTCAAGCCTGATGTCTTCGAGTACTTCCAACCATCTCCTCTGCCTTAAGTTGAGATCCTTCTACTGGTAGATATACTTCAAGCTCTTATGGTCAGTGTATATTTCCACCCTTGCTCCGTAGATATAATGTCTCCATGATTTCGAAGCAAAGATTATGGCTGAAAGTTCCAAATCATGGGTCAGATAATTCTTCTCGTGTGGTCGTAGCTATCTCGAACCATAAGCTATAACCTTGCCCTCCTGCATTAACACACACCCGAACCCCAAATACGACGCATCACTGTAGATAACGTAGTCCTTGTCCTCCTGAGGTAAAACCAATATAGGTGCGGAGATCAAACGGTTCTCTAGTTCCTGAAAACTCTCTTCACACTTTTCCATCCAGTCGAAATTTTGGTTCTTCTTGGTCAAGGCTGTAAGGGGTAGAGTTATCCTTGCATAATTCTGGATAAACTTCCGGTAATATCCAGTCATACCCAGAAAACTCCTTACTTCCTTCACCGTCTTTGGTTGTGGCCATCCCTTGACTGCTTCTATCTTCTGAGGATTCATTGTCACTCCCTCCTTAGAGAGGATATGGCCTAGGAATGCAACTTCCGATTTCCAGAACTCACACTTAGATAATTTGGCATACAACTGATGTTGTTGTGGCTTGCTCAAGACTGATGTCAGATGTTTAGCATGCTCCTGCTCTGTCCTTGAATATCCCAAAATGTCTTCGATGAAGACCACGACAAATGAGTCAATAAACAGATGTAGAATTCTGTTCATCAAGTCCATGAAGATTGCTGGAGCGTTAATCACTCCAAATGGCATTACCAAGAATTCATAGTGTCCATGTCGAGTTCGAAAAGCTGTCTTAGGTACATCCTCTTCCTTGACTCGCACTTGATGATATCCGGACCGTAGATCAATTTTGGAAAATACTGCTGCTCCCTGAAGCCGATCGAATAAATCGTCGATCCTGGGTATTGGGTACTTGTTCCGAATAGTGACTTTATTCAATTCCCGATAGTCAATACACATCCTGGATGACCCGTCCTTCTTCTTAACAAGCAATACTGGTGCTCCCCAAGGTGACGCACTTGGTCTGATAAATTCCTTCTGCAAGTACTCTTCAATCTGCTTCTTGACCTTATTCTGCTCTACTGGCGCCATTCGATAGGGTGCTTTGGATACTGGAGCGCTACCTGGTTGAACTGTGATGCTAAACTCAACATCACGGTGTGGAGGAATTCCAGGTAAATCTTCCAAGAATACAAGTGGAAAATTTCTCACCACTGGTATCCTGTTCACCTCTTCTGGTACCCGTACTTCTCTAGCAGCTGCAAAAGTCATCGCCTTCGATCTTTGCTCCCCGTGGAATAGAAGTTCTACTCCTTTAGCTAAGATGACTACCTCCTTCTCCTTGCAGTCAATGCTTGCCTTGTGCCTCGATATCCAATCCATACTAATAATGACATCTGTTCCGGCAAAACCCAATTCTAACAAATCGATACTTAGAGTTTTTTCGCTAATCTGGAGCTTACATCCTCCATAGCATAGATCTGTAGTAAGGGTTGCTTCTGACGGCGTAGCCACCATCAAAGCTAAATCTGGGATTGCCTTTTGTGTGCATCTTAATTTTCTCGAAAAAGATTTTGACACAAAAGAATGAGTCGATCCACCATCGAACAATGCTGCTTAACTCATCCAGGAAGTCCCCCCCATTCTATGGGTCCTCTTCCCATTCTTCGTCTTACGGATTTCCTCCACTGCCTTCCTTGGTATGTCGTGAATTCTAGTCTCAACACTGAGCCACGGTGCGGCCTTGTCGTTCTTTCTCCGCTTTATGCTGCTACTCCCCCTAATTTTTTGTTCGACTAAAGACTTGCTACCTGCACATTAGGTTATGAATTTCCTCTTTCGACATCCGGTTGCAGATTTGCCTTCTAGACATTCGGTTGCAGATTTGCCCTTCGATATCCAGTTGCAGGTTTGCATCCATTGATGTCTGGTTACAGACTAGTCGCCATTTGGACTTAACTGCACTAAGCTTGTTAGTAAAGACGAAGTACACTGAGACTGTTCAGATATAGGGAAGATAATAATCATAAGTTGTAAGCACTACCATATGATTTATAATCATCCTATCTGCCAACTAAAATCAATTTATCTGGCCTTCAAGTCTAATTTCCTACCATGTTAGACTGCAATTTGAAGTCAGCTCTGATACCAACTTCTGTAGCGCCCCAAATCCCCATACCAAGAACCTGAGACCCTACTCCAAGAGTCGAACTTCAAAATAGCCATAATCACAGAAAGTACAGGAAAATTTAAAACTTTTATTCAATATAAATATTACATTTATAAGTGTTGCAATATCCAAATAAAAATTACAAGGTTTACAACAATATAATAGCACTTGCATATGTCCCTTGGATCCTTGGACCAACTCGAGCTCTGTAGTACCTGTAGATCGGCTCTGGATACCTACAAGGTGGGGAACGTCAGTAATTCGACTGACGCAAAGCTGATGATAACAGTGATCCTCTAAAATTCAATTACAATCATAATTTATTCAAAAAGGAAAAGTGATGTGCCAAAACAAGGGTTTAATGGATTCGGGTTCTAGTGCAGTGGTATAACATGACCCTATGACTAGATGCAGCAAATCACATGCCTGACTCTAATGCAAGCAAGACTTTAGAGCACGAATGCATCCCATACTACATACGTCCCCAAATCTAGTTGTCTTTCTCCACAATTCAGAGATTGGAACCCCCGCCATGCATCCTACTCTTGTACTCAACCAGTTCCCAATAGATTGTCCGTCGCCCAAGGAGGTTGCAGTTGGTCGGTCTAGTTCCGCCACTGCAGTGCCTAAGTGGTGGTCGTGTTTGCCACTTGGTACCCGCGTACGGACCTCTTCAGAAAGCTATGTTGAATCTGGTCGCACGACCGTGTGATTCCTGTGTCCACCCCTAACCCGGGCTATGGACTGACGCATGCGTGTTCACCCCTAATTCAGGCTATGAACTTATATATACAAAAACAACAAAACCCACGTGCATAGGAACGTGAGCGCCTCGGGGGTTAAATCCCCCTAGCCTCCCGTACCTTACTCCGGCAAAACTTTGGGAATTAATAGATCGAGATACGAGCCGAGGACTCACTCATGAGTGCCGAAAACGTATCCCTACGACAGGAAGATACAACACCGACTATGGTCTGCTAGGACTAATGCAATTATCCAACCCCTTAATATGACACTCTAATCCCAGCCTTATTCTAATCACTTTGGGTAAAAGATAAGATTGCTTCCAAACTTGCCTATCAACCTCTGGTCCTGGCGATACCGGTCCGGTTCGCCACTTCCCCAGCTTGAAATTGTCCAGCATTACGGCCTACATTCACCCCTAACTCGGTAATGAATGTGTGTTCACCCCTAACCAGGGCTATGAACTTAAATGAATGGCACGGCTCGGATGTCCGACGCTTTGGTGGAAGTTTATAACTTAGGGTCGACAGATGCAGGGTATCCCTTACCCTAGTGACTAACTAGAGTCACACACCCACTATGGGAGTCAACAACACCAACGACAGATACCAAATGCTCCCATACAAGAGTTATCAACTCTAATAGTACACAGGGGAACAAGTTGTCACAATACCTAGTCAACACTCAAGACTAAGCAACCTACGGGGTTTCTGCCCGAAACTTAAAAATGTCATAACTCTCTCGATACAAGTCCGATTGGGGTGTACGAGCCTAATCCAGAAAGGTAAGAACCTAGGCTACAACTTTCTAGTTGATCATAAACTCAAATTACATCATCTAGGTCCTCAAAATAGCCTCTCAAGCCTCAGCCTGTGTATTTTTTGTACACGGGCTACACCTTACCGGTAGCATAAATCACTGCTCACTTATCAAAATGCTACAAACCCAAGTTCTATGGAAAGGTGTGGATGTCCTCTATAAGTCTCTAGTTGTTCATGAGTCCAAAATATACCAATAGATCACCCTAACACACACATTTCTCACAAATGTACCAAGTCACACACTACGACCTTCTAAATCAGAGCACTCAGCTCAATTCTTGGTCTCTGTCCAGTATTACAAAAATCACAATAAATCAACCACTTGCTGGAAACACCTCAAATAGGTCTTGTTGGAAAGTTCTTGATGTCTACTACAATCCTCTTATGAAATAGTTCCTCAAACGTTTCTCTTAAGGAGTCTCAAATGTGCAATCTCTAGAGGGTATCAAATTTGGCTGAACCCAGCATAGTACATGCTAATAAAATCATCATAAATTCTATACTCATCCAAATGACACAATATTTACAGTGATGAAACTAGATATCATAATGAACAACATGCAAAAGTTTTCATGTCCAAACTCCAAGTCTACACTGAGTTCTCCCTATCAGAATTAAGCACAGAAATCAGCATGTTCTTCAGTTACAGCTCTAGCTACTATTTAAAGATCAATTTTTTTCATGCCTATAAATTCATCCAAACATTTCCCTGATTGTACTGTAGAATCTAGACACAAGTGATAATACAGGGTAAAAATTTCAGATTAAGAACTTGCTCCAATTAATTATGAAAATTCTAACAATCAGTCATCCTGTTAACCAACTGCTGCTGCTGCCTTACGACACAGTTACACCAATAGATTTTATTAAAATATCAAACCATCTCAGAAAATTCCAAAATAATTCATGGACTATCTATACACATATAGGAACAATCTGTAAAAATTTCATGATCTAATTCCATGTGGTGTGCTCTCGGTAAAATCTAGAAATTATCCTACAGATCAAGATTCTAGTCTAGTTTCTGATTTCATCTTCCAATCTTCTTAGATAATCATCCTAACACTTACTACCACACATGCATGCAAGAAATCATTCAAGAAACATAGAGAAAGGTTTAGAGTAACTCTCCAACCTTAGTTGATGTAGAGTAGTTGATTTTCTTGAGCTTTCCTTCCTTGAGAATCCCTCCTAAGCTCCTTCTTCAATCTCTCTTCTCTCTCTTCTCTTTCTTTTTTTTTCTTGGTTGAGTTCTGAAATTTCAGAACAAGAGAGATGGGAATGAGGGGGGTTTTATGGAGGAGTGAGTGAGGAAAGAGGGGGAGAAGATGGGCCGGTTTCCCTAGGGGGTAGGAGTAGGGTGGTAGGGTGGTTTTGAAGCAAAACCATGGGTTAGCCAATGGTTTTGTGGTGGGTTGTGTTGGCTGCCCATTTTACTCTTAAATGGGTTCCTTTGAATGCGAGACGAGGGGTCTATCGAGTGTACGCAGGATATACCCACCGTAGTATCATATAGTGTTATATTTGCATAGGCGTCGCACCAAAAACTAGTGTTTACACCAGTATCGGTTCTCCTCATTCTCGTGCATCTTTTAGACTATGAACCGCCCCGCAAGCCTAACCGCATGCCACGATAGCCCAATCAACCCAAAACACTGCAGTCATGTGCAAGCATACGGACAATATACATACATACATATATATATTTAAGTATCGTACAATCCAGGGTGTTACAGTATAGCTACAAAGGAACCATCCAATAGCTTATATCAGTCAAGCTATCAAAAATGAAATGTATTCATTGGTCAGCCTATGAGAAAGAATTGCTTGCCATCTTGTTAGCAGTATAGAAATGGATATAGAAATGGAAACAATACTTACTTCGGAGGAAGTTCATCATACAAACTAATCATCAGCTACTCAAATACATGTAGATCAAAGATTATCAACTGAAGCTCAACACACTTGGTTGATTGAGTTTTATGGGTATAATTTTGAAGTTGACCACAAGAGAGGAAGTGATATCATACTTCTTGATAGGCTTTCCAGAAGGGTTGAAGAATGTTTTTTGATTCAATTGACAAGTATGGTTGTTGATTGGTAGCTAGAAGTGTTGCAAATGAACAAGAATGACAGTTACTTCAAAGAGTTGTCTGCTAAACTTTTAAAGAAACCAAATACTAAATTCACTCAAGTTAGAGATGTATGGTACAAATCAGCGAAGGTGATTATTAACCCTACTTCTGATTTCAGGAAAATTTTAATTCATGAGCACCATAGTACACCTATTTGTAACCCCTGCTTTCCATTTTGTGTATTTTGAGGGTATTTTTCATTTTGGGGTATTTTTTTTTCTCTCTGTACCCTCTCTTGTATTTTTCTGGACCGTATATTGGAATTTATTTCAATATATATATATTTATTTGTTTCATTTTGAGCTCTTTGTGTTGATTTGTTCGTCCTAATTTCGTTCTTCGTCAATTATGGTTCTTTTCTCTTTATTGGATTCTTGTTCTCTTTATTTTGTTCTTAGGTGCTCGTGGTGGATTTGGTCACTCACCCTATTTTTCCAAATCTATTGTTGAACCCTAATTGATTACCAAAGCTAAATTAAACCCAATCCTATTTTGAAATCCTACACAATTGATGCCCATTAAACTAATCCTATTACCACTCCTAATACCCATTAACCAAATACCCATTAACCCACAACTAAACCATATATATAAACCCCTCTCCCTCTCCACTAAACCCTAACCCTAACCGAGCCTCCCTCTCTCTCTCTCCCCCGGTCTCTCCCACTCTCTCCCTTGGCGGCTGCAAACCCAACCCGACAGCACCCAACCCGGCCTGCACCCCAGGCCGACCACCCCCTCCCTCCGACTGCACCTCCAACCCGCACACCCCGAGCCCACCTTTCGACCACCTCCGACCACCTTACACCCCCCCCCATCCGATCACTTCTCCCCCCTTGGCCGACCAATCCTTCAAGCCACTAGTCGCCGCAAGTTCACATCCTTCTTGTTGTGGGTTCTCTCTTCTCTTGCTTTGAGAAGCATGTCGTGTGTTCACGTGATTGTTCGTGGGTTCGTTGCTCTTGGAGTTGGATTCTCTTGTTCGTGGATTTTCGTTCGTGGGTTTTGCTCCTCACTCTTGGATTTTGTTGTTCTTCATCTTCGGTTAAGGCAAGTTACTTGTACCCCAATTCATTTGTTTGATACAAGTCAAAAATACCACCTATAGTGTAGTTGGATCTAGATACAACTCTTGTTTGTGTTATGCTTGATGGGTTTTGTCTCTATTATAAAAATTTGACCATAGATGACTCACGACACAATATGGACATGAATTAACTTAGTTTTACCCGTTCTTAATTTTGATCATGTATGTGAGACTTTTGTTAGAATTCGTGATTTGGTTGAGACCCATGCATTATATTTGGTGTGGACATGCTAGATACTCTAAATTGTGATGTTTAGACACTTGGTAGACTCGATTTCATGTTTAGTTGTGTTTTGAACAAGTTTTGTATGATATATGTTGAGTTGTTGTTAAATGAAAAAATATGTATTTTGTCACTGATCTATTTTGTTTGCTCTTTTGGAATATTTTAAAGTCAGTATCGTAATTTCGGTATAAAACATGAGTTTTAGAGAATTTCGTCTATTTTCGAACCCCTCTGACCTTACTTGATTTTGTTTTCGTATGAGTGAGTTATGATTGTTTTACTACAGAGGTGTCGATCTTTTCCAGATTTTGTTTTTCGATGTTCTTGATGACTAAATAATTTTATTAACTGTTCTACATATATTATTTTGATCCAAAACTCTGGGCAGTATTTCTTTATCTATTTAGGGATTACCCCAATTTTTGGTGAATTTTATTGATGTGTTTTATATGTCTTTTCATGCATGTTTACAAAAGTCATACTTGCTGTATTTTGCTCGCTGTTCTGTAAAGAATTGTGTTTTTACCCTGATTCCTTTTACTGTATGGAAAATTATTTTGCAATATGAAAGTTTGTATATTTTATCTATTTCCACATCCCTTTGGCGGATTTGGATTTCGTTTCATGGTTTGAGAGATATATCAGTTTTCGTACAGCAGTGTTGGGAATTCCAGATTGGCCAAAGTATCGTTTCTTGATGTTTTCTTAATTTTGATGACTGAACTAATTTTACTAAAATATTATGAAACTTTATATTTTGATTCTATACATATAGGGGAATACCCCAAATTTTTCTTGGATTTATTTGAGAGGATTTTATGCTGTTTTTCTGACTGAGAATTCATTTTACTGATTTCTGACTGAACGTGTTTTTCTGGATTCAAATCAGTTTTGAGTTATGATGTTGTGAATTACTATGTGACTTATTTATATTCGTTGGATTCATGTGGAAGTCTATTTTCCAGATTCTTCGACGGATCCAGATTTACATTTCTATAGCGACAAGATTCACTGTTTTAGTACTGTACTGTCTTGCTGTCCTGAATATGAACATACACTGTTTTGCTCGTTATGTGACTATATATCATCTACGCATGTTTATTTGTTTCCCTGAACCTAATACTACTCATATCATATTAGTTTGACACTATTTCGTACACATTCATTCCTGTTTGATGACCATAATAAAAGTAACCAAGCCGGAGTTTCTTAAGGGAAGATCTAGTAGTGGGAAATATGGAAACGTGTATTTGGAAGGGAACTAGTGTTCCATACTGCTACTGTTACTGTTACTTTTCTGCTATTTTTACTGTTACTTTTACTGCTACTGCTACTGTTACTGATACCTAAGTACACTGCCTCATTATGGTCCACTATGAAATCTAAAAGCGAAACTGTTTGTTGTAGCAACCATGTAGTAAAAACCGGGATGCATGAAGTGCTACCTAGCTAGTAATACACACAAGACTGTAAGAACATAAGACTGATATTGTTAGACTGATACTGTTAGACTGATACTGTTAGACTGTTACATTGATATACTGAGATTACTGTTACTGGAGTTTGTTAGTTGCTATATGATACTATACTTGATACATTCATTTGTACTGTTAGTATATCATGCTAGTTGACTTTGTTTTACTGATTCATGCTAGTTATTGTTGTTGATGCATTATTCCATGCTATTTGTTAGTTTTTTCATGTGCTTGTATCCTACATTATAAGTAGCCCGTAACTTGCAATTGACGGGTACTTGTTTTCTCTTTCCTTCTCCTGCAATTGTTAATTGCAGATCAAGATGGTCAGCTGCCCAACGGTATTGGCGAAATGAAATATTTGTGATGGATTTCTTGTTTATTAGTATTATTATTATTATTGTTGCTTTGGAACAATGTATTTTGAGTACTTGAATATTTATTTTGTATTTGGACGATGTGACCCAGGATATTTGACTTGTCCAAATTCTGATTTATTTGAGAATATTGTATTTTGTTCCAAGTAAATTATGTTGGTTTATTAATTCCATTATGCATGTGTGGTTGACTCTTTTGCTTCCGACTCTGATTATTTTGTGAGATATTATAAAGATTCCTGAACAGCTTATGGATGATGAAAATCATTTGTTGGGCTTTTGTTACGTATCCGTATTCCATATTCTTTTTGGAAAGTGGGGCGTGACACTATTGGAGGGCATTCGGGGTATGACAAAACTCTGCAAAGGTTAAGAAGTTCTTTTTGGTGGAAAGGTGTGAAGGAAGATGTTCTGCAATATGTACGGGAATGTACAATCTGCCAAACATCCAATTATGTTTTCCAAGCTTATGCAGGGTTGTTGAAACCATTGCCAGTACCTGATAATGTGTGAGAACATGCGAGTTGGATTTCATTGAAGGGTTTCCACTCAGTCAGTTATATTGGTAGTAGTTAATTGATTAAGCAAATATGCTCATTTCTTTCTTGTTCAGCACCCATTCTGAACAGTTGATATAGTGCGTATATTGTCTGAGGGTTTGTTCATGCTATATGGGTTTCCTACATCTATAGTTTGTGATAAAAGGGTCAATATTTACCAATGCAATGATGAAAGAGTCATTGAAGCTGCAAGGTACACAACTCAAGTTTTCGATTGTATGTCACCCCCAAACGGTTGGCCAAACTGAAGTGGTTAACAGGTATTTGGAAACCTAAGATGCTTTTGTCATCTTAAGCCCAAGGAGTGGAGTAAATGGTACTATGGGCGGAGTATTGGTATAATACGTCATGTCATTCAGCAACAAAGTCTACCCCGTATCAGACACTGTAAGGGAGTTTACCACCAACATTACTATCATATATTGCCTCTACTGCAAAGTGCCCTCAGGTGGTTGATGCATTGTTGGCTAGAGATGTCCATTTGCAGCTCCCGAAAGATAATTTGAAGAGAGCTCAAAGTAGAATGAAGAAGTTAGCAGATAGCAATCGAGTTGAGAAAGAGTTTTTGGGGGGAGATTTGGTGTATCTTAAATTGCAACCGTATCGACAAGTATCAGTGGCTGCTAGAGCTGTGAAAACGCTCTCTTCATTATACTATGGACCATATCCAGTGCTTGAGAGGATTGGCAAAGTAGCATACAAATTGCTATTACATGCAGCTGTGAAATCCACCCTATTTTCCACATGTCTCAACTTCGGAAGCATATTGGACCTGCTATTGAGGCACAACAATCACTTACTAACAATATTTTCAAGGCTTTGCTTGAACATGAAGATATTATAGATAGGAGATCTATATTTCGTGGTAAGAAGTTGATTTCGGAGGTCCTTATCAAATGGAAACACCAATTGATCGAAGAAGCAACATGGGAGCCATATTGGGAGTTGGTGAAGAAGTTTCCCTTATTCAACCTTGAGGCAAGGTCTCAGAAAATGGGGGGATGAATTGTTGCACGTCGAAGATGAAGAATGTGAAGATCACAGTGTCTTTCTTGTAGCTAGGAGAAGGGGTTAATTGTAAATAATGCATGTATCAGCATTTTCTTTAATTGTGTATCAGTCTTATGGAATAATTGTAAGGGGTTTTTTGTTAATAGTGGGGAGAAGTTAGTTGATACGTTGGCTAAGGATTTATGTTGTAATCTAGACCATGGTTTGCAAGTGTAGCAGCCGTTGGATTGAGCCACATGGGTCCCGCTTGTAACTAACTAATAATGTAAATTGGAGTTATGTGCTTTGCGCGTAACTTGGCTCTATGAATACAGCTGATCAGAGTCAACTGATCAGCGATGAATTTGTGAAATCCTCTTCTATCTTCTTGATTATGTTTTAGCTTAGGGTATCTTCTCAAACCCTAGCTTCCTCATCTTCTTCTAATCCCCAATTCATGTGTTCTTAATGGTCAAAAAAGCTCTGAAGGCCATGGCCATGGGTACAGTGCAATCTGATAAGCACCAAGTTACAAATATTAAAGCATATGACTTGAAGTCTAGGAGATCTTAACAATGAGACTCCTTTGTAGAAGGATCGTTATCAAACCGTTGATGTTTAAAGAATCAACTGTGCAACTAGATTGGCAATTTGGATGATTGGTTATTTATATATAAGAATACGACCACTTGTAGGATAATACATTAGTTAAGGGGTGGAACAAAGTACTGATGTGGTTTGTTTTTGGGAGACGTGTGGATGCACCAGGTATGAGTTCTTCTCGATTTGTATTGGTGGAGGAAGCTCCGGTGCGGCCGACCCTCAGCTGGGCGAACGGTAAGGAAGTAGGTGGGAGTAAGGTGGAGGCTAGATGCTCGGCTCGGATTGGGAGGCTCGGATCCGAGGTCTCGTGTACCTGCAGACGGTCTAGGAACACCAGGGTTGGTCCCAGTGGTAGACCCTCTGACGATCTAGTCAGCTACTGAGAGAGAGTAACAGTAACTAGGGTTTTGAGTGGAAAAGATTGATTACCTGGATAAGGGGTAGGGGGTCTGGTATTTATAGGAGAAGCCAACCGGGTCTGGATCCGTTTGGGCCGGGTCAGGACCCGGTCGCCCGTGGGCCTGAAGCGGTGGAAGCCCAAGTGGTATAGGACTGACGTGGTAGAGGCCTGGGCAATTTCCAGGCTGACGTGGCAGAGGCCTGGGCAATTTTCGGGCTGACATGGCGGATCCGGATGATCCAGCGGTGCACATTTCCTGAGGAGATCCTGTGGCCCAGGAGGGGCCATGTTATATGACCCATATCAGGAGCCCCCCACTCCTGGAGGGCTGGGTGATCCAGCCATGTAGGAGTGGTTCTTTTGTCTCTATAGGAAGAGCAGGGTGGTGTGTGCGGTGAGAAAATAGGATTTGTTACTTCTAGAAAAGGCCAAGGGGTAGGATGAAGGGATCCCCTATTGGAGTCACGCGGGGTGCTAAGCGTAGAAGAATCGGAGTAACGCTTGCCAAGCCCTGGGGTCGGCAGATGAGCGTTGAGGGTCGGCAGACGAGCCTTGAGGGCACAGCAGGCGATCCCCTCGCTAGTTGGAAGAGCAAGGGGACGTCGAGGTCAGTTGAACAGGGATCTTCTCGTCGAGCATTGGGGTCAGCAGACGAGCATCGATAGTCTGGGGGATTGAGCGTTGAGGGTCGGTAGACGAGCTTATAGGGTCGGCCGATGATCCTCTCGCTAGGTGGAAAAGCAAGGGGACGTCGAGGTCTGTCGAGCATCTGAGGTCCCCTTGCTAGTTGGAAGAGCAGGGGGATGCCCAGGTCTGTTGTAATGGAGCTCGTCTTGCCGAGCATCGAGGGCCGGCAGATTAGCCCTTCGCTTGTTGGATAAAGGGGATTTTTGGGGCTCGTGCTTTCGTCCAAGGACCGAGCCCCGAAACTTGGTGTAGAAGTTTTTGTGGCTCGCCTCAATATCCAAGCGCCGGGCCCCCTGGAAATAGAGGAGGATATTGGGGCTCGCGGTGCCATCCGAGCTCCGAGTCTCCTACGAATATAGAAGAAGATATTGGGGCTCATGATGCCATCCGAGCTCTGCCCTTCTGTTGTATAGAAGAGGAATTTGGGGCTCGCGATGAGATCCGAGCTCCGAGCCTCTCGTAAAATAGAGGAGGAGTTTGTGGCTCGCGGTGCCATCCGAGCGTCGACCCCTCTGTTGAATAGAAGGGAAATTTGGGGCTCGCGATGCCATCTGAGCTCCGAGCCTCACGTGAAAAGAGAGAAGGAGTTTGTGGCTGACGGTGCCATCCGAGCGTCGACCCTTCTGTTGAAATAGAAGAGGAATTTGGGGCTCGCAATGCCATCCAAGCTCCGAGCCTCTTGTGAAATAGAGGAGGAGTTTGTGGCTCGCGGTGCCATCCGAGCGTCGACCCTTCTGTCGAATAGAAGAGGAATTTGGGGCTTGCGATGCCATCCGAGCGTCGACCCTTCTGTTGAATAGAAGAGGAATTTGGGGCTCGCGATGCCATCCGAGCTCCGAGCCTCTTGTGAAATAGAGGAGGAATTTGGGGCTCGCGATGCCATCCGAGCTCCGAGCCTCTTGTGAAATAAAGGTGGAGTTTGTGGCTCGCGGTGCCATCCGAGCGTCGACCCTTCTGTTGAATAGAGGAGGAATTTGGGGCTTGTGATGCCATCCGAGCTCCGAGCCTCACGTGAAATAGAGGAGGAGTTTGTGGCTCGTGGTGCCATCCGAGCGTCGACCCTTCTGTTGAAATAGAAGAGGAATTTGGGGCTCGCGATGAGATTCGAGCTCCGAGCCTCACGGATAGAGAAGGAGTTTGTGGCTTGCGGTGCCATCCGAGCGTCGACCCTCCTATTGAAATAGAAGAGGAGTTTGTGGCTCGCGGTGAAGATAGAGGAGTTTGTGGCTCGCGGTGCCATCCGAGCTCCGAGCCTCTTGTGAAAATAGAGGAGTTTGTGGCTCGCGGTGCCATCCGAGCATCGACCCTTCTGTTGAGTAGAAGAGAAATTTGGGGCTCGCAATGAGATCCGAGCTTTCTGACTTGTCGAAAAAAGCCAGTTTGTTGGAAAAGACCTGGGGGCATTAGGGTAATTTCGCACCAACTGCTGACGACATGTGTGCAAGAATCGAAGCGACTCTAGATCTTAGTGGCCGTTAGATCTTGATGATTAAGATCCAATGGCCAGATCTGATTGCGAAAATCGAGGAGTCGCTTTCTCTGCTATAAATCCCCCCCCCCCCTTCCCCACTTTTCTTTTCTTCATTTCTTTACTCTCACTTTCCAATTTTATAAGCACAAGGTCTTACTTGTCGTCGGCAACTTTTTCCGGTGATTGCACGATATACATCTCAGGTTAGTATTTCCGTTTAGTAATGTCGCGCTCTCAGTCCGGATCCGAGGCTAACTCGTCGGGCCACTCTGCGAAGGAAGCTGAGTCAGAGATGTCTTCGTCCCTTAGAAAATATAAGATTAAGGAGGAAGTCGTGACAGACCCCGGGTCGGACGGCAGTGAGGATGTGGTCTTCGTCGTGTCGCCGCTGAGATCCCGAAGGTCGGGGAAGGAGCCCATGGACGAGGGCGAGGAGGAGGAAGAGAAAGAAGAGGGGGATGTCGAGGATGATGAGGATCAGGAGGATCAGGATGTCGAGGGTGATGAGGGGGGTGAGGAGGATCAGGATCCCGAGGGACAGGGCTCTGTTGAGGATGATGAGGGTGATGAGGAGGATCAGGGTCCCGAGGGACAGGGTGCTATTGAGGATGATGAAGATGAAGGGGGCCCGATCAGGAAGGCACTGGCGAAGGCACGGTAGGAGGGGCAGTCGAGGTCGAAAGTGCTCTTCCGCCTTTGCCACCATTATCGACGCTATCTCCTGAGAGGAAGGCCCGTCCCCGTCGGAAAAAAAAGAAGTTGAACCTTCCGGACAGCCCCCTCCTCTGAACAAATATGCACCTAAACTGGGGTTCGAATTCCTCCCAGTCTCCTTTAAAAATTCGGGGTCGATCAGGATGTACCCTGATGATGTGAAAGATGTCGACCTTTTGCCTCCCATACCAGGCAAGGAGAGCCGGCTGAAGATTCGGATGGACGGCGTTCCGTGTGTCTTGAAGGCGGACTACCTTCATATTTTGAGGGCTTCCTACTTCATTCCCCGGGAGTTTGAAGTCCTGATTCCGAGCCCCGGCATTCGAACCACTACAACCCTTGCATCCGAATATTGTATCTTTCTCGAGGATGCCTTCGTCTCGGGGCTACGGCTGCCGCTGCACCCCTTTGTTAAGCGAGTTTTGAATTGGGCGAAGCTAAGCCCGATACAGAATGGCCCCAACTCCTGGAAGCACTTGATCTGTTTTATCCTGAAGTGCCAAGAGAAGGGCGTTAAACCGAGGCTGACATACTTTCGAGCCATTTTAGGGATCAACTCGCTCGGCAATGCGGAGGGGATATTTTACTTCTCGCCTAGCATAAGAAGGTGATGCACGGTCATCCGGATTCCATCAAAGGGTGGAAAGAAAAATATTTCATAGTCCGGAGCGAGACATCTTGGGGGATTTCTTCAAGCCGAACCACAGACCTCCGAAGCAGAGTGACTTGTCAGAAAAGGAGTGGAAGGTGGTTGAGAAAATTGTTGGGGGGCACAGCATAGCATGGCCTCGAGTGACGGAGATGCACCTGGCCCGGGCCGGACTGAGCCAGCCGACCCTAATATGTTTTTGTTTTATATTTTTGTATCTTTCTGCCTTCGTGTTGTTAGCCTCTCTTCTTTTATTTTTGCAGAGATGACGTTCCAGCAGGTCGATGATAGGTGCGCTTTGCTAGCTGTCGCCGTGAAGAGGAGGAAAAAGAAGGCGAAGGGGGCGTAGCAGGAAAAGCTGGCTGCTCAGGGTGCGGGGTCCGGGAAGGAGCCAACTTCGACGGCCATGGAGCCGTCCCCCAAGGGGACCAAGAGGAAGCACCCCCACATGCCAAGGGCATCCCGTGAGGCAGGGGGCGGTAGTTCCAGTGGAAAGAGAGCTACCGATGTTTCAGAGCAGAGGCTCCCCCCAACTCAGCCCACCGCTGAGCAGATGGTGGGGCAACAGGGGTTGCGGCCCTTCTCCCTCGACTGGTCGATTGTACAGAGGGACTCCCTGCTCGAGGGTCCTGTGGCCATCGAGTTCGTCTGGAAAGTCGCCACCGAGCGGGATCGGATGGCGCTGGCGGCGCAGACGTCTGACCAGGCCTTCATGCGTTGGTCTCAGACGTCGATCTCGGTAAGTGTTCGAGACTTTGTATTCGGTTTGGATTCTAGAATTTTTCTGACTCTTTCTTCCTCGGACAGGCGATGCTTCACGGGCAGCACTTTCAGAAGTGCTTGGAGAATGAGATCCTCGTCGAGAGGAGGAACGCGGAGAAGTATCTCCGCGAGCTGAACAAGGTGACGAACGAGCTGAAGGAGGCGAAGAGCATGGAAGCCGTACGCGAGGCCCAGATAGCCTCGATCATGGACCACCATAAGAAGGATGTGGAGTGCCTTGAGCAGAAGATCGAGGATGAGGCGAAGAAGGGGCAGAAGGCCTTGGAGCGGCTGGAGATCACCTCGGCGGATGCCCTGATCATGGCGCAAGACGAGGCCTACGATCTCGCCAAGGAGCATTTCTGGAGGATCTATCCAGAACAGAACGTCGACTACCTCCACTGTAACTGGCAGCCGGACCTTTTACCGACCCCTGGTGGCGCAAAGATGGGTGACGAAGAGGTGCCACTCCCCCTCAAGAATAGATTAGGTCTTTCTTTCTTTTTTGATTGTACATGCCTCGCCCGGACTGGCCACCGCAATTTTGTAGCACAATTTTTGAAAGTAATGAAAGATAGTTTTTGGCCGAGGCTTCGTAACTTGCATAATTTTTAGTCTCCTTTGTGATTGGTTGTCTTCTCTTGTCTTTTTGGTAGACGCACAAGGTCTTGGGTGCCGACCCAGTTTCGGCCGAGGAATCCCTGGTTCGAGCGGGGAAGGAGGCCATGGAGGCGTCTCTGGCTCGCTAGCAAAAACAGGCTCGGGATCAAGCGGCTGCCGTGAATTATTTCATGAACAAGTCTAGGGAGCTCGTTCTGGAGGTGACTCGTCTGAAGAAAGCCATAGCCGACCAGGACTGGTGGGTAATCGAGACGGAATGGTCTATCTCGGATGCCTCGAGTGGGCGGTCGGCTTCGGAGTCTTTTCTTCGCGAGGCCATTGTCGAGAAGGAGTTGGAGATCTGCAGGCTGAAGCTGGTGTTGGGCACTGGTTTGATCGAGGAGGCGAGCAATTCGGTACCGGGGCGGTCTCCGACTTTTTTACTGGAGGGGGCCCAACCTGATGATGCAGGAAGCTCGGTGGCATGGGTGACTTCCCTGGTCTGTCCAGCCGAGCGTGAGAGGAACCCCAAAGGGAGCGCCGAATTCGAGTTTTAAGCCGAGCGTGAGTGAGTTGTAAACTGTTCGTTGTATTTGTACCGCCATTACTGGCGTTCGATGAGTAATAATAAAAGCATTCGATTTTCTGAACTTTGAGAGTCTCATTGGGCAAGAGTTGTTGCCGAGCTCGGCATGCAGGGGGTCATCTCCGAGGTGACCTGGTGCAGCGGGCGCATACGCAGTGACGTTTCGCCTTTCGATAGTCATTGATGGCGACATTTCGTCTCCCAAGGAGCATTAATGGCGACATTTCGCCTTCTGCCATTTGGAATTCCTAGACGCCATAACTGCGCTCCTCAGGGGTTATATAATCCCCACTCCCCCTTGTTGGCTGTCAGGAAGTGAATGTGGCTTATCTGCCGCTCGACTTGGGTGCCTATTGAAGGTGGGCGCCCCAAACTTGAAACTTTTTCGAGGGTTCCGGATTGGAGGCACACCAATCACCCTCGAACAATTTGGGGTTATGGCTTTGAGGGCCATAAGAACTCGGGTTGTTCATTGGTGAGTGGTGGGCTAACCAATTGGTTCGGAGGATCGGAGAGAGCCGAGGGTTGGCGGCTCTCCTGCCATCCTCGAACAATTCGGAGTTTTGGCTTGTGAAAGCTGAGAACCCCGGGTTGTTCGTGGGTGAGAGGAGGGCCAACCAATTGACTCGAGGCTCGGGGCGTCTGCCAAAGGTGGATGCTCTAAACCTTAATGAAACTTTTGCAGAAGTAGTCGTGGTGGGAGGTCGTCGCCAAGCATATTGGTCGAGGTGCTTTGAAGAAAGCCACGGCCTTGCTCGGGGTGTAGCCCCCACACTTGTTCTTAGGAAGACGGCACAGGTGTAGCTGGCGGTTGCCTCCTCGTGCATAGGTTGATGGGCTTGAAGAAGCCCAAACCATGCTAGGGATAGGTGCCGAGCCCCCACACCGGGGAGAATGCTAGTAACGGGCATAGCTAAAGATCGTCGCCGAGCGTATTGGTCGAGGTGCTTTGAAGAAAGCCTCAGCCTTGCTCGAGGTCGACGACAAGCCCCCGCACCTGTTCTCAGGAAGACAGCACGGGTGCAGCTGGCAATTGCCGCCTCGTGCACAGGTTGATGGGCTTGAAAAAGCCCAAACCATGCTAGGGACAGGTGCCGAGCCCCCACATCGGGAAGAAAGCCAGTAACGGGCGTAGCTGAAGGTCATCGTCGAGCGTATTGGTCGAGGTGCTTTGAAGAAAGCCTCGGCCTTGCTCGAAGTCGACGACGAGCCCCCGTACTTGTTCTCAGGAAGATGGTATGGGTGTAGCTGGCAGTTGCCGCCTCATGCACAGGTTGATGGGTTTGAAGAAGCCCAAACCATGCTAGGGACAGGTGCCGAGCCCCCACACCGGGAGAAAAGCCAGTAACGGGCGTAGCTGAAGGTTGACGCCGAGCGTATTGGTCGAGGTGCTTTGAAGAAAATCTTGGCCTTGTTCGAGATCGACGACGAGCCCCCGCACTTGCTCTCAGAAAGACGACATGGGTGTAGCTGGCGATTGCCGCCTCGTGCACAGGTTGATGGGTTTGAAGAAGCCCAAACCATGCTAGGGACAGGTGCTGAGTCCCCCACACTGGGAAGAAATCCAGTAATGGGCGTAGTTGAAGGTCGTCGCCGAGCGTATTGGTCGAGGTGCTTTGAAGAAAGCCTCGGCCTTGCTCGAGTTCGACGACGAGCCCCCGCACCTGTTCTCAGGAAGACAGCACGGGTGTAGCTGGCAATTGCCGCCTCGTGCACAGGTTGATGGGCTTGAAGAATCCCAAACCATGCTAGGGATAAGTGTCGAGTCCCCACACCGGGGAGAAAGCCAGTAACAGGCATAGCTGAAGGTCATCGCCGAGCGTATTTTTCGAGGTGCTTTGAAGAAAGCCTCGGCCTTGCTCGAGGTCGACGATGAGCCCCCGCACTTGTTCTCAGGAAGACGTGTAATTGAAGCTTTTCGGGCTCGCGATGCTATCCGAGCGCCGAGCCATAAGCTTGTAAGGGAATCTTTTCTAGCTCACGATGCTATCCGAGCGCCGAGCCGTAAGCTTGTAAGGGAAGCTTTTCCGGCTCGCGATGCTATCCGAGCGCCGAGCCGTAAGCTTGTAAGAGAAGCTTTTCTGGCTCGCGATGTTATCCGAGCGCCGAACTGTAAGCTTGTAAGGAAAACTTTTCCAGCTCACGATGCTATTCGAGCGCCGAGCCGTAAGCTTATAAGGGAAGCTTTTCTGGCTCGTGATGCTATCCGAGCGCCGAGCCGTAAGCTTGTAAGGGAAGCTTTTCCAGCTCGTGATGCTATCCGAGCGCCGAGCCGTAAGCTTGTAAGGAAAGCTTTTCTGGCTCGCGATGCTATCCGAGCGCCGAGCCGTAAGCTTGTAAGGGAAGCTTTTCTGGCTCGCGATGCTATCCGAGTGCCGAGCCGTAAGCTTGTAAGGGAAGCTTTTCCAGCTCGCGATGCTATCTGAGCGCCGAGCCGTAAGCTTGTAAGGGAAGCTTTTCTGGCTCGCGATGCTATCTGAGCACCGAGCCGTAAGCTTATAAGGGAAGCTTTTTTGGCTCGCGATGCTATCCGACCGCCGAACCGTAAGCTTGTAAGGGAAGCTTTTCTGGCTCGCAATGCTATCCGAGCGCCGAGCCGTAAGCTTGTAAGGGAAGCTTTTCTGGCTCGCAATGTTATCCGAGCGCCGAACCCGAGACACGTTCTTTAATGGGAATCAATACGAAGCCAAAAACTTGTTTTAAGAAAGCTGGCATATTTACAACATCTTGGAATTTTACAAAAAACAAGGCACGACGTGCTGATTACATTCTTCATAATTTACATGGGGCGGAGGCTAATCCCCTCCTCCTAGGAACTTGATGAGGTGCTCCGCATTTCAAGGCCTTTTGATGGTCTTGCCTTCTGAGTTGGTTAGGCGGTATGTCCCCGGACGCACGACCTCAGATACTTTGTAAGAGCTCTCCCAGTTTGGGGCCAATTTTCTTTTTTGGCCGGGATTGGATACCGCCAGCTTCCGGAGGACGAGGTCCCCGAGTTTGATGTCGGTGGGATGCATCTTCTTATTGTAGAACCTTTCGATCCTTTGTTGGTAGATACTCCTTCTAATGGCGGACTTCTCCCTGACCTCGTCTATGAGGTCCAGGTCGGCTCGCAGCTGCGCAGAGTTACTTGCCTCGTCGAAAGCCATGATCCGGGGCGAAGGGATCCCGATCTCCAAGGGAATGACGGCCTCCGCACCGTATGTCAGATTGAATGGAGATTCTCCCGTGGGGATTCTCTTTGTCGTCCGGTGGGACCAGAGAATGCTTTGCAGCTCATCGACCCATAATCCCTTAGAAAAGTTATCAAGTCACTTCTTGAGGCCGTCAAGGATTTGGCGATTAGCGTTCTCGGCCTGACCGTTGGACTGGAGGTGGCATACTGAGGAGAAGCACTGCTGGATCCCGAGATCTTCACAGAACTTGCAGAAACTTTTACCCGCAAATTGAGTCCCATTGTCCGTAATGAGCACCTGTGGGATTCCGAACTGACAGACGATGTGTTTCCAAAAAAACTGTTGGGTCTGTTGCTCGGTGATCGTTGCTAATGGCTCCACCTCGATCGACTTTGTGAAGTAGTCGATTGCCACTATGAGAAACTTTCATTGGCCCGTTGTCTTCGGGAATGGGCCTACCAGATCCATCCCCCACATTGCAAAGGGGGTCGGACTGGCCATGGAACGGAGATTTGCTTGCGAAGCCCTCTTCACGGGGGAGAACCGTTGGCAGGGACCGCACTTCTCCACTAGGGCGAGGGCGTCTTGCAGCATAGTGGGCCAGTAGTACCCGTGATTTAAATTCTTTCGTGCGAGCGAGCGGCTTCCCATATGGCATCCGCTGATCCCCTCGTGTAGCTCCTTGAGGGCATACTTTGCTTCATCAGGGGTCAGGCAGCGGATGTAGGGTCTGTCATCTGTTGTTGTGTAGGACTTTTTAAAGAGGGTTGCGTCGATTACGGCGAACCTTTCTGAACGAACCCTGACCCGCCTTGCTTCGGCCCGGTCTTTGGGGAGCTCTCCCTTGATTAGAAATTTCCTGATAAGAGTTGTCCAGTCGTCAGGGGGAGCTCCGTCTTCAATGCAGAGAGCCTCAGGGTAGTCTGTACTTGGTTTCAACAGGACTTCGATCAGGAAAGTACGGTCGAGCCCTTCGAAGGATGAGGAAGCTAACTTTGACAGGGCATCGGCCTGGGAGTTCTGCTCCCTGGGGATCCTTACGACTGCCGACTCGTCGAAGGACGATAATAGCTGTTGGACCATGGCCCAGTACCTGATCATCGGATCGTCGCGGGCCTCGTACTCTCCAGTGATCTGATTGACCACGAGCTGAGAGTCGCTAAAGATCCTGATCTGTCTAGCGCCGACCTGACGTGCTAGGGTGAGCCCGACAATCATGGCCTCATACTTAGCCTCGTTGTTGGAGGCCAAAAAATTGAGGCGGGGGCAGTATTGAAGGAGGAACCCATCTGGTCCTCGCAGAATGATGCCCGCACCACTTCCCGCTTCGCAAGATGAGCCATTGACGTAAACTTTCCACGTCTGGTCGGCTACCTTGCTTGTCGGTTGCTCGGAGATGGTGCATTCCGTGATGAACTCGGCGAGGGCCTGCTCTTTGATGGCCGTCCTCGGTTGATAACCGATGTCATGCTGACTGAGCTCGATCGACCATTTGACTAGTCGTCCCGAGCTCTCGGGCTTATAGAGCACGGCCTTCAGAGGTTGATCCGTGAGCACTTGGACGGAATGCGCCTGAAAATACGGACAAAGTTTTCACGCGGCCATGACCAAGGTATATGTTATTTTCTCCATTCTGGAATATCTGGTCTCAGCGTCGAGCAGGACCTTGCTCACATAGTACAGAGGCTTTTGGACTCCTTTCTCTTCTCGAACGAGGACGGCACTGAGCACGTTCTCCGAAGCCGAAAGGTAGAGCCAGAGTGGCTCACCTGGTTCAGGCGTGCTAAGGAGAGGAGGGTTGGCAAGGTACTCCTTCAATTGGGCAAACGCCTCTTGCTGCTAGGTACCCCATTCGAACCCTCCGGTTCCATGCGGTGCCTTAAAGAATGGAAGGGACTTCTCTCCAGACTTGGACAGGAAACGGCCGATGGCCGCCAGTCTTCCCGTTAGCCTCTGGACTTCTTTAATGTTCCTGGGAGGGGCCATGTCTATTATGGCCTGGATTTTTTCGGGGTTTGCCTCGATGCCGCGCTGGCTGACGATGAACCCGAGGAACTTTCCCGAGGAGATGCCGAACGCACACTTTGCCAGATAGAGCCTCATGTTGTGGGTCCGAATGACCCCAAAGGCCTCTTCCAGGTCGGCGATGTGATCCTGTCCCTGTTGGCTTTTGACGAGCATGTCGTCGACGTACACCTCCATGTTGCGCCCAATTTGATTCTTAAAGACTCGGTTAACGAGCCTCTGATAAGTAGCACCGGCATTCTTCAGACTGAAGGGCATAACTCGGTAACAATAAAGACCTTGGTCTGTGACGAAGGACGTCTTGGCTATATCGGGAGGGAACATTCGGATCTAGTTATAGCCAGAGAAGGCATCCATGAAGGATAGGATCTCGTGACCCGATGTGGCGTCGATCAGGGCGTCGATGTTGGGGAGAGGGAACGGATCTTCGGGGCACATCTTGTTGAGGTCTGTGAAGTTTATGCAGATCCTCCAGCTCCCGCTCGCCTTCTTGACCATTACGACATTCACCAGCCACTCAGGGTAGCTGACCTCTTATATAAAACGGGCGGACAAGAGTTTGTCCACCTCTGCATTTACTGCCTACTATCGCTCCAGGGCGAACTTTTGTCGCTTTTGGACGATCGGCTTCGAACCGAGGATCACGCTGAGTTTGTGCATGATGAGATCCTCGGAGATACCAGTCATGTCAGAGGGCTTCCAGACGAAGAGGTCGATATTGCGGCGAATACAGTCGGTCAGGGCTGATTTGAGGTCGGGAGCGAGGGAGCAGCTCACTCGGAAACACCTAGATGGATCTGCTGTCTCGAACGAGACATCTTCTAACTCGTCTGTCGGTTCCGGTTCTAGCTGGGTTCTCTCGGGCTGTAGCTCGACGGCATCGAGGGGAAATACACCGCTCCCGATTGCCGTCATATAGCACGATCGTGCTGCTTCTTGGCTTTCTCGGACAACTCCGACACCAGTGTTGGTGGGGAACTTCATCTTCTGGTGGTAGGCCGAGGGAACCGCCTGGAGGGAGCAGAGCCCGGGACGGCCGAGTATGGCATTATAAGCTGCTTTGATGTTTACCACCATGAAGTCCATTGACTTGGTCCTTCGGTGTGGGGTCGTACCAGCGGTGACGTCTAAAGTGACGATCCCCTCTATTGGCACCGGTACGCTGGAGAACCCATGCAATGTGTATCCGGCTGGCTTTATCTTATCTCGGGAGAGCTTCAAGTTCTCAAAGGCTTCTAGGAAGAGGATGTTTACCGAGCTCCCGTTGTCAATGAGGATGCGCCAGACCTCGAAGTTCGCCATGCTGAGGCTGACAACGAGTGCATCACAGTGCGGGAGCTAAACTCCTTCCAAGTCTTCCACCGAGAAGGAGACAGGGAGTTGCTGGACATGGGGGAGAGGGGGCCCTGGACGGTGTTGACATCCCGGACGAACGCCTTGTGGGAAGTATTGGACTCCCCTCCCATTGGCCCTCCGTGGACACAATGTAAGATGGCCTGACCCTCGGGTTCCTCAGGCTCCTGGTCCCGCTCGGGGCGCTGCCTGGGTGCTCAAGGAGGAGGGGAAGCCCTCCTGTTCCTCGTATCCCTCTGGTCCCGAGCGTCTTCCTGTTTGAATTCCCGGAGGTACCCTCGTTGAATGAGGGCCTCGATCTCGTCCTTCAGAGCACGGCAGTGATCCGGGTCATGCCCATTGTCCCGGTGGAAGCGGCAGTAGAACCGTTGATCCCTCTTCTTGCTATTATTGTTGGTCGGTCGAGGAGGGAATTGCACGAGGTCCCTGTCTTCGATCGCTAAGAGAATGGTTGATACATTCTGTGTCAGCGGGGTGTACCTCTCAAATCGAGGGACCGGAGGGACCCTTTTCGCGGTGCCCCCGTCTCTCGGAACTTTCTTTGCTGGCTCGACCTCATCGGCCTTGCATTTTCCCTTCCCAGGAACTTCTTTCGAGTCCTCTGGATTTAGAGCCTCCTCCGCCCGGATATACTTCTCGACCCGATTGAGGAGGTCGGGAAAATCTATAGGGGGCTTCTTCTCCAGGGAGGCCTTCAGCTGACTATGTCGGACGTTGTGCCGGAAGGCTGCCGACGCAACCCCTGGGTCGAGGGAGGAGACTGACCTCGCCTCAGCGGTGAACCTTCGGACTAACACCCAGAGCGACTCCCCTTCCTTCTACCGGAGGCCAAGTAAGGATGCACTTGTCCTCTTGGCCTTTTAGCTGGTCACAAAGTGGGCGAGGAAGTTGCCCTCCAATTGGTCGAAGGAATAGATGGAGCTGGGGGTGAGCTTGGAGAACCATTTTCGAGCTAGACCTCGGAGGGTGGCGGGGAAGGCTCGGCACAGGAGGGGATCCGATGCGCTGTGAATCATCATAAGGGTTTTGAAGCCCTCCATGTGATCAGCAGGATCACCCTTACCATCATAGGTCTCGAATTGAGGTGGACGGAAGTTCCGGGGTATTTCCGCCTGCAGGATGAGGGTGGAGAAAGGAGGTCGGACGGGCCTGTATCCCGGGGCCGGCCTCAGGCCGCCGTCGCCGAAGTGGTCGAGGCGATCTTCCATTTTTTGAAGGCGCTTCAAGATGTCGTCGTCATACTCCGGGAGGATTGTTGGGGCGCGAGACACGCTGGCCTCGGCATCCGAACCAGTGTGAGAGCGGCGGGCATTCTCCTCGACGGGGTTCCCCCGGATGGCCTCCATGATTTTTTCGGAAGTCTTGGAACTCCTGGTGGGTGACCGGAGCCCGCTCGGCCCGATTTTACTGAGCCGCCGGCCGCCGGCCGATGCGGCTGAGTGCAGACGGTCTAGGAACACCGGGGCTGGTCCCAGTGGCAGACCCTCCGACGATCTAGTCAGCTACTGAGAGAGAGTAACAGTAACTGGGGTTTTGAGTGAAAAAGATTGATTACCTGGATAAGGAGTAGGGGGTCTGGTATTTATAGGAGAAGCCAACCGGGTCTGGACCCGTTTGGGGCCAGGTCTGGACCCGGTCGCCCGTGGGCCCAAAGCGGTGGAAGCCCAAGTGATATAGTGCTGACGTGGCAGAGGCCTGGGTGGTTTTCAGGCTGACGTGGCAGAGGCCTGCGTAGTTTTCGGGCTGACGTGGTGGATCCGGATGATCCGGCGGTGCACATTTCCTGAAGGGATCCTGTGGCCCAGGAGGGGCCACGTCATCTGACCCATATCAAGTACCATTTTCGGCGACGCGTCAAAATCTTAGCGGCCCAAACTAAAGCAACGATAGATAAACACAATCAATTATGGCCCTGCCATACTTAATACGTGTAAGCAATCATGTGGATCAAGGGCTTTGTTTTGCCTATAAATACAATCGGTCGTATGTAGAAGGAAAATCGTCAAACCCTAATACTCTCTCCTTTTCCAGCTCCGCCGCTTGCTCATTCTGATTTGAGATTTTGAGGGTTATTATCGACAACAACATCAGTGTCCTGTAACCTCGGTCACTTTTATTTCAAAAAAAAAAAACAACATCAGTGTCCAAACCTTGTCCATCTTGCAGGTGGATCGGATGCACCTACGGGCCAATTTTTTCCTCACATTAGTCCCAACTTCGGCTAATTTAAGGTATTCGGGTGTTCATCGCAATATTTTTCCATTAATTTTCTTATTTACCATGAAATTATTGCCACAATGATAAAAAGAAATTTGTGTCTGTCTGAATCCTTAATGATCGTGCTCGCAAATTTTAGCACATGTTGAAAATAGTAAGCATTATTAAGAATATTTTGACGAAATTGCCTTTAATTAGCACCCCTTTTTCACTTTGACAAAATTTCCACTTTTAAGCCAAAGTTAAATGAAAATTCAGGGGTGGCTTTTTATGAACAAAATTGTTGAGGGTTATTTTGTCAAATTAGCCAATGCTCTTAATTTCTTTTTGCCTCAAGGATGATCTCTTACCAATGGGGTAGGTAACATATTTCCTTTTTTATAAGTTGAAATGAATATTGAGGAGTATTTTTTTATAAAACAAAGATTTTATTTATTTATTTATTTATTTATTTATTTATTTATTTGTTTGTTTATTTTGCATCATAAAAAGATGGGTTTTTAACATATATGCCCCTAACAAATATGTGAATATCATGTATGCCCCTAACAAATATGTATTTTCATATTTGTCCCCAACAATATATACAACATCTCTTAATTACCCTATAGTTAAAAAAAACTCAAAACGATGGAGAATTTTCAGTTTTTTTAATGGAGTTGATAAAAAATGACTGAAATATTTTCTTCTCTACCATTCAAACAATATATTCGTCATCCTTGTAAATCCGGGCAATTGTTAATCCAACCGAGACTCATTAACTTTTCTCAAAAAAAATTTATTTTTCAAGAAATGGACAAACTAATAGTGCATCTTTGAAAACTACATATTCGTCATTACGTTCTCCAAAATTGCCGTCAATCTTGTTTTTAATGATAGATTATAAGCTTCCTTATTTATTTTCCTTAAAACTCTTAATTTTTTTATCGTTTGATTGTCTAATGTGATCTTTTAATTTGATTTCTATTTGTCTCGTAAGGATAAAATCATAGTTAACTTAGTGATATCTAACATAGAGGTAAATATGAAATAAAGTCCAAATTGTTAGGGGCATATACGAAAAAATATAATTGTGAGGGATATATTTGATATTATCATATTTGTTAGGGGTATACATGTTAAAAGCCCAAAAATGATTTGTTAATGGGTAATTTTTTTAATTATCTAGCCAATGTTCTTATTTTCTGAAGGATGATATATAATTTTAACTTAAAAATTTTGATAATTAAATTTTTTTTATAAAAGAAGGATGATTATTAATGAGTAGTAAATAATCTGACAAATACCCACTCTGCACTGCAGACTTATCATTTTATATTAATTCAAATTAAAAACGAATTTTTTCCTGATCACAAGATGAAAACAATAAGTTTGTAATCCATAAGTTTAATCAGAAGTCAATTTTATTAAATTGCTAAAAAAAATCTTGCATGCATTACTTGGAATTTAATGCAAATCATGGTTTACATGTGAATATATATGATTAGTTTTGGTGATGCAAAATTGCTTTGACATCAAAACCATTTTGTTAATGCATGAAATAATACAATCTTGTTACTTGTTTTTTCCCAACTTGTAGAAGAGGTCTCTAGCTCGAACAAACTAGTAATATGTTTCTATTCTCAAAAGCCTAAAATTATTATTAAAACTAGAAAACAGATAATGAATTCCTCAAAAGACATAGCTTTGTGGCATTTTCGGAGCTTACTAATTAATCAAAATTAATTAAGTACATTTACCTAAGAAATGCCCAGGTTGTTCTTGATAAAAATTGAATTACTAGCCAACCAAAGAAAAACTCGATTTCTTCAGCTATATAAACCCAGTAATATCTGCATGGTACGTACTACATTCTCTTTTCATCTCAATTACCATTCCTACCCTTTAAATTTTCTCTTCCCACCTTCCAATCGTCCTCCCTCTTATGGATACGAGTAATAGCTCTTCCAACCCTCCTCCGTCTCCTATCATGAGTGATAGCGAGCTTACCAAGTACTTAAACGAAGTTTATGACATAGGTGACACTCCGTGCGTCAACCAACCATATTTCTCTTATCTTCTACACGATCCTGAAGTTGCCGACCATACTAAATTTTCCTTGCCATCTCCTCCACCACCCCAAGTTGTTGTGAATCAAGATGTTGCACATGACACCATTAATCAGTCTGCACCGGATTGTTTTCCTCATAAAACTTCTCGTTTTGATCAACTTCCATTCAACAACTCTGAAACTGTGAACCCGCGGAGTCAGGTAAGCAACCCACACAATAACACTGAAAATTTTCAATGTGATCAACTTTCATTTGACAACTGTGAAATTGTAAACTCCTTGAGTACTCGGGTTAGCAACCCACTCCTCGACGTTATTAATCAATCCGTATCAGATTATTGTCCTAGCGAAAATTTGAAGTGTTCATTGAGCCAATCTGAAACGAGACCACCTAGTGGTTCGGCTTCAAATTTTTCAAACGTTGTAAATCAACTTGGTTTTCATGACCCGGAGGGGCTCAAATATTTCTTAGCTGGGAAAGTTCGTGTTGGGCCAGATGTGCCTAAGATTTACCAGTGTGATGTATGCAAGATGGAGTTCCCTAACCATCAAGCCCTTGGTGGACACAAGAGTTCTCATAGCAAGATAAGAAAGAGGGATAGCAACAATGGGGAGCCTGTTGCAAAGAAAGTGAAGAAGTCAAAGAAAAAAATCGGAGCGGAGCCTACTACAAAGAAAGCGAAGAAGTCCAAGCAGAACAAGAAAGCGAACGTTGTTGACCAAGATTAGGTTTATATGGGAGCCGGTTTCGAAGCTGAGACCTCCCTTTACCCAGCTAAAATCCTTAGGTACAACTGAGAACTGCAACTGAGTGGTAAAAGTTTCATCTGTGTTATTTTTCTTAACCTCAATTCATGTTTTCTCATCAATAAAGAAATGGCTTATTCTTATTTGATTTTTCTTCTCGTTATTTGTGTTCGTCGGTTAAGGACTTGTTTCCTTGGCTTTAACCTTTTTTTTTTCCCCCAATAAAGAGTTTTTATGTAATATAAACTCTCAATAAAATAAATGAGGTTGAAGATATTGATGAGTTTCTGTTAGATGTATGTATATTATATATATTATTATATACATTGCTATCTCTATTGTTAGAAATGTAAAACTGAGATTCGGCTTGTATTTTATATATATTGATTTTTAGAGCCTAATAATAATGATCAAACTTTTTCTCCGAACCGCTCTCTGTTAACCTTAACATGGTATCAGAACAAACTTAATCACTAATCCCTAATCCCTAATCCCTAATCTCTCTTCCCTAATCCCTTTCCCTTCACTACTCCCAACCGAAACTGAAACCCAAACCCAACTCCAACTCCAACTCTAACTCTGTTACCCTCATCTCCTTCGCCAGCCCCTGCCATCATTGTACCATCTCCTTCACCCCTCGCCGAAACCTAACACCATCTCTTCCCCAACATCCACTATCAATTAAAACCCCAATCCATCCCAACCTCAATCCCTCTCTCGATCACCAACCTACCAACTCCTGACGTCATCATCGTCTCTTGTCGTGGACCTCCCGTTCCCGATGCTTTCACCATCCTGATGTCGTCCTCATCCCTCGATGTCAACCTCTCGTTCCCTCTCTGCTCCCGAAACCCTAATCCTACATCCCTATATTCCAAACCCTCATACCCGAAACCCTAAAACCCTATATCCCTATACCCAAAACTCTAATACTAGGGGTGGCAACTGGGCCGGGTCAACCGGCGACCCACCCGCGACCCGGCCCACGAACCCAGTCCGCATAAGGATTTCACGGGTTCGGGTCGAACCCGGTGAATAGGACCGGGTCGACCCGGGTCGCTTTTTTCCCGAATTTGATTCGCCAAACCCGGCCCACGAACCCGGTCAACCCGCGAATTAGACCCGCCAACCCGCGGGTCGACCCGCGAATTTCGACCTACCGACCCGTGACGGGTCGACCGTTCGACCCGCGGGTCGAACGGGTCAAAACCCGCGGTTCGAGGCCGGGCTGACCGTTGGGCTTAGGTGTCGTTGGGCTTCACAGCGTTGGCATGCAGCCAACGGCTCTTAGAGCCGTTGCTGCTGCCGTTAGATAGTTTATTTTTTTTTTTTTTTTTTTTTTTGTTTTTTTCCAATTCTAAGTCTATAAATAGCCCCCAAAATTCTCCAAAAAAATCACACCTCCCTCTCTTACTCTCTCTACTATTATACATCAAAAAAAAAAAATTTGAAAAATTGTAGTAATCATCAAACAAGTGTACAAGGAGGCGTATACACGATCAAATTTCGGTCGTATCGGAGAACAAAATTCAACGTCTTCAACTCTCTTCAACCATCGACTCAAATCTACTTCAACTCTTCAATTGCGAAATCGGCAAAGCCCTCCTTCATCTTTTCTATTATATTCTAATTTTCACGGTTTTATTTTATACGCGTATTCCACGGTGAACGGTATCAAAATATCTCTATCTCTTTTCTCTTGTTATTATTTTTTTTGCGTTGTAGTTAAAATTATTGTTCGTTTTTTGAACTTCTCTATCTCAACCCTCTTGTTTTTTAGTTTTTTTTGTATAATTCACCGCTCGTCCCCTCCTACATTGTAGATTTTTTTTTACATACCACATTACTACACTATGTCTAGATCACGCGGTAGCGGTCGTAGTGGACAAGATTCTTCCTCATCTTCACGTAGGCCACCAATTGTCCCAATTACTGAGCCCGCCCAAGATTACATTGATCCTACTATGGAACAATGGGGGTACACACGATGATGTTGGACATGAACAATTAGAAGAAGAACAACAACAACAAACCGACACCACACAACCCCGTAGTAGTAGGAAAAGTAGAGGAGAAACTAGCGATTGGCATAAGTTTTATCATTATATCCCGGACGAAAATACTCCGGGTGTAGGTGTGAAAGCGTGTAAATCATGTGATAAACTATACAAATTCAAAAAGGGTGACGGAACCGTTACACTTAGTAGGCACATCCTAAATAATCATAAAGATCTTCTTGATCAACTACAAGGCCAACAAAGAATAAACCCTAGGACCGGTCAAGTAGATAGCCACCCTTATGATCCCGAACTTGTTCGTCGGGAAATGGCCCGATTAGTAATTAAGGATGAGTTACCATTTACCTATTCCGAGAGTAGGAACTTGAAAAATTTTAATCAAACGGCCTTAAACCCTCATTTTAAAAGAATTCCGAGAAATACTTGCAAATCGGATTGTTTTAAAGTGTACATGGAAATGAAGGACGCGTTGATTGCAATTTTATATAGTTTAACTTGTAGGGTTAGTTTAACTTCGGATTGTTGGACGGGTGTCAACAATATTCCAACGATGGGAATAACCTGTCATTGGATCGACAATGATTGGATTCTTAATAAAAGAATCATATCACTTGCATCGTTGCCGTATCCCCATAGTGGCGCTGAAATAGCAAACCGTATTTTAGAAATTTGTGATGTTTTTCATATTCGCGATAAAATTATGGCTATTAATTTTGATAATGCATCTAACAACAATGTAGCAATTAATACTTTAAAAAGAATATTAAACCCTCCATCTGACAATATTTTTCATGTTAGGTGTGCATGTCATATTATAAATTTATGTGTTCAAGATGCATTAGGTATAGCTGATCCATATATAATTAAAATTAGAGATTGTGTACATTTCATTGCATTAAAACCAAGCATTCTCCAAGAATGGAAAGCTTGGTGTAGAGCTAGACATGTTCCTTTTAGAAAATTTCCAAAGGATGTTAGACACCGATGGAATTCTACTTTTGATTTACTAAATGTTGTCACCGAATATAAAGCAGTTGTAAATGATTTTTGTATCGCACAAAATATGCCTAATTTTCAAATGACTGCCGCCGATTGGTTTTTTGCTGAATCTTTGTTGAAATTTTTAGAACCTTTTAAAACCGCAACTTTAAAATTTTCAAAAACATATGAATCTACTTCTAGTAGCATTTTTATTGAATTAGTTAGCATGGTTCAAACATTTAACGAAATGTTAAATGATACCCATATTAGTGACATTGTAAAACCTGCATTTACTAAATTTTTGAAGTATTATTTTCCTCCTCCTATGTTGATTTGTGTTGCTACTGTTATGGATCCTCGTATCAAATTTGAAGGTACGAAGAATTTGATAGAAATATTTTTTGGATATTTAGATAACATTGTAGAATTAACAATTGATTGCGCTAGTTTTTTAGTTAAATTTGAATCTACGTTAAATAACTTGTATGATTATTATGATAGACGTTTTGCTTCTAGTAGTACAACTTCTATAGTTAGTTCTTCTTCTGGTAGTTCTAAAGGTAAAAGTAGAATTGGTGATAGAACATTTAGTTTACTTGAAAAAATTCAATCTAAAATACCTAGGACTAATCAACCAAATGAATTAAATTGGTATAACCAACAAGATGCTGAGCCTTTTACTTCTGCACTAGATATTTTACAGTGGTGGAAAGAACATGAACACACTTTTAGTATTCTATCAATTATGGATAAAGATTTACTAACTCCTCCTGTCTCTACAGTTGCTTCTGAGAGTGCATTTTCTACAAGTGGCAGGGTTCTATCAGATTACAGGAATCGGATGAAGCCCGAGACGTTAGAGATGCTCGTATGCACAGAAGACTGGCTGAAGGCTGAAGATAGGACGCAAGGAAAAGCACTATCGAGTTCCACAAGTGGGAGCAACTCGCCTGAAGACCAACAACAACAACAACAACAACAACAATAGCTTTTCTTGTTTTGTTAAATTAGAAAAATTGTAGTCAATTAAAATTGTACATAAGAACTAAGAAATATGTTATTGTATAAAACTTATTTGTGAATTGAATTTTCCATTTCGTTATAAATTGTTCAAATTGTACAACTTAAATTCATATGAATAAAATTTCAAAATTTGTTGTCAATTTCACTCTTTCAATCTTATTATTATTATTATGATTTTTTTTGTTTATTAGTATAATAGTATTATTACTTACTTAGTATTATAATTAAACATCATTTGGGGATATTTGATTCAATTTTAAGAATTGTAGTATTATTACTTATTAGTATTATTACTGAATTACATACTTAGACAGTTAGACTTAGTATTATAATTAAACATCATTTGGGGATATTAGAAGAATTGTATAATTTATTACTTATTAGTAGTATTACTTACTTAGTATTATAATTTTTTAAAAAATGTAATATTCATCAAACAAAAATATGGTTGTTTGTATAATTGTATACATCATTTGTAAAATTATTATTATTATTAGTTCGATTTAAGATACCCAAAAAAAAAAAAAAAAAAAAATTATATATTAAACGGGCCAACCCGCGGGTCGACCCGGCCCAACCCGGGTTGAGCCCTAATGGGTTCACGGGTTGGGCGGGCCACCCAAATCAGAATCTGACCCGGCCCGGCCCGGCCCGCATAACAACCCAACCCGGCCCGGCCCGCCCACTCCAGCGTGCCAACCCGCGCGGGTTGGGCCCGGCCCGGCCCGTTCGGCCCGTTCGCCACCCCTATCTAATACCCATACTTGAACGCGGTCAAACCTAAATTTGATCCAGTTTCAAAAAAATAATGCAGGTACTTGTGCTTCTCCATGGTACCTCAACTTCCCGTCTCCATCAACTTCCCAGCTACCACATTTTCCCCTTCACTCATCCCTCTTCCCGGCGTCAACAACAATAATACCATCCTTGTCCATGCCTCCTCCCTCCTCCTGACCCCAGCAACAGCAACTCCATCCTAATCCCCAATCAGATCTCGGCAATAGCAGTAGTGCCACCCTCATCCCTATCCTTATCCATCCCTCTTCCCTTAACTCAGCATCCGCAATAGTAGCACCATCCCTAAACCTGCCTCCTCCCTCCTTCCCATGCCAACAACAATAGAAAAATACCGATCTCCATCCCGATCCTACCAACAGCAGCATTGCCTTCCTCATCTCGATCATTGCCACAGCCACACCAGTCCCATTCCTCCATCTTCTGCCCAACTTTGCCATCTCCTGTGATTGGGCCAATCTTCAGCATCGTCTCATTCAGCTGGACTTAAGCTCTTGGATTAGTCTGCCATTGTTGTCTTCTCTGCCCCTGTATTCTTGTTACTCTTTATGTGGAATTCTTTATAAATTTTAGATTCTTGTTCATCACATCATCTTATTAGCGATTGTACACTGCTCATCACCAGCACTGCACTTCCCTCTCACTCTCAATCACTTCACACAGCCGATGACTCACTACTTGTAACACCCCGAATTCCAAATAGGTCTGAATTCAAAGTTCCACAGGATCTTTACACTTCACTTCGTACAATTTTACAAGGAATTAAAAACTTTTATTACAACTGATTTTGCATCAATGCAGCAGAATAATAAGTTATAACATGTTACATGAATTAAACAACAGCTTGAACAATTCTTTAAGAAGCAATCAATCTTTAATCTTGTCAATCTCTTTATCCTGCATAGAAACTGTGGGTATGTCAGTTGCATATAACTGACGTTAGGTTATAATACATCAATTTTTCTTACTTGGAAAACACATACTTGTCACACAAAAAACTAAAGGGGACTACCCTATTGATGTCGTGTGTGAAAGTGCACTTAGTCCTTAATGCAGTTATTATTATTTACATGACACTAATGCACACTTGTTCGAATTCTATGCATCCCATACTATATAGGTCCGAGGGCACGCCCTTAATCGTTCTTCATCTTGTAGGGTTGGATCCCTCTCTATGACTTAAACTACTACGGTTTTTTTGATGATACGGATAGAGTCAACTGACTCCAGCCATGAATTAATCAATCAAAAATATTACATCAAAAGGTCTTACAAGATGTAAAACGAAAACACAATATCCAAAACTAATTACAACACAAACAGAGTCCATCAGGACCCAAAAAGAAATAGTGATACATCACTATAATAACAACAACCAACAACTCAGACCGCGGCTGAAACGGAGCTGACAGAAAGCAACGCTGAAACAAGGCATCGGGAAGACAAAGGACCATCCGATCCCGAACTCCAGCCATCGATCAAAAAGCCCAGCACCGCCGCGCCAACGTCCGACTGAACACAGTCAATACGAACAGGAGAGGGACAAAACAGAATCCTAGCTGCTAGTGCAGAAACTAGGAAAGCCGAGCTGCACAGAGAACGTTAGCTAAAAAACGATGACTTATAAGCGAGGCACCAGCGTAACTAGAAGAACAAACCAATCGGAATAATCCGAACGATAAGCTCACACCGATCACCCACCAAAACCAACACATCCAGTTGATACAAACACAGCCAGAAACTCTCAAAACCAAATCAGATAACAAGCTAACCCAACAATAGATAGAAAATACACCATAAGATACTTACTGGGTAATAAGACATAGTAGCATACCAAAGATCTCTAAACATGAGATCACCAAAAGATAATAACAGAAAGAGCTGAGGTATTACAGGGAAGGAGAGTAGGATGATAAGGTCAGTCCCAATTGAAGACCGAGACTGCCTACTCAACAGAACCACAAGCAACATACCAAAAAGCAGACTAACCTGCTGCCAAAACCACCTTGAGAGCCAGGCAGACCTACTCGTCAACCCTGCATACAAACACCATGGGAACATGCGTCAAGCCAACAAGAAAATACCAAAACAGTAGAAACACGTAGACAGAGAGTGCTTCAGATAAGAAACTGAAAGAACGACTTTATGATAAGCTGAACTTCAAAAGATCCAAAAGAGAGATGCTGTGAGCGTTAAATAGCGTTGAGAGTAATAAGACAATGGAAAGCCTTTTCCAGTCTCTCAAACTTAAGAGCTTCTCTTGCTTCAACTTTTAAAGATGAAGACCAAAATTTGAATAAAAACAAAAATTCGTCTGAAATCGAACGAGGGGAAGAAGCTAACTGACGGAAAATTCTGTTATTCCTTTCCCTCCATATGATCCATACGATGATCTGAAAGGAAAGGAACCACGATCTGTGGAATGCGCGATTAGGAGGACGCTTCGTCCAGTATTCGACCAGACTGGTCAGGATGTCAGACGATTCCCAAGCCAACACTGTAATTTTCCAGAGAAGACGCAAAAATTCACATTCTACGATCAAGTGGTTCACATTCTCAGAAACGGAAGCGCAAAGCGGACACAATTGTCCCCATGCTAGATTTCTCTTATTGAGAATTTCAACGGTCAGAAGTTTATTGTTGAGTGCTAGCCACGCAAGGATTTTCACCTTCAAAGGGGCACAAGACTTCCAAACCAGGTTGTAAAAAGGCGATAACATGCCTCTAAAGATAAGAAAATGATAGAAGGAACGAACTGAGAAGTTCCTTGAAGAATTCCAACGCCAAAAGAACTCCTCTTTATCATGCCAAACCACATTGTTGAGAGCGGCAAGAAGGTTATCAAAAACTGGGGCTAGATGAGGGGGAAGATTGGAAGTGAGGGGAATCGACCATTGCCTTTGTAATACGTTGTTGCTATAATAATCTGCAACCAAGGCCAGCGGATCGGCAGCCAGATGGAAGATAGCTGGGAAAGCGGTAGCTAAAGAAGAATTATCGATCCAAATGTCAGTCCAGAATCTGGTCATGGATCCATCGGCACAGCCGTGGCTTAATCCGCAATGGAAAGCCACCGCTGCTTTCCAGATCCCCTTCCAGAAGGGGGAGGCATGACGATGAGAATGTTCCGGGAAACTCCACCATTCATCGACCAAAAAGTATCTGTCTTTAATACATTTGATCCAAGGGAGATCCTCTATTTTGAGAAATCTCCAGAGCCATTTGCCCAGTAATGCTAGGTTCTGGTGCCTAAGGTCCAAAACTCCCAATCCTCCAGCTATCTTCGAAGAACGAATGAGTTTCCAATTACAAAGATGCGAACCGGGATTGTAAAGTGAAGATCCAGACCAGAGGAAGTTACTTCTGATCTGGTTGATCCTCTTAATCACCCAAGAAGGAATGAAGTAGAAAGACATCATGTACAGAGGGATCGAGGATAGAACAGAATTAAGCAGAATCAATCTTCCGCCACGGAAAAGCTGTCTCCCGGACCAAACAGATAGCCTGGATTCCACCTTATCGATCATAGGAGACCAATCCGATTTATGTAATTTGCCCCACCTCAGCGGAATGCCTAAATATGTTATAGGAAAAGAAGCAACTGGGCAGTTGAAAAATTCGGATATTTCTTCCTGCCTGTTAGGCGAGCCTCCCAACCATAGGACAGAAGATTTATGAAAATTGATAGAGAGTCCAGAGGCTAGTTCGAAACAATAGAGAAAGAGTTTCAGGTTTTTGAGCATATGAGAGTTAGGTTTAGCAAAGATAATGGTATCGTCGGCGTACTGAAGGTTCAGTATGCCATTGAAACTACGAGAATTACCAAGGCCTTCAATGACCTGGGCTTCCCAGGCATTGCGAAGGAGCTTACTGAACACATCGGCTACCAACGAGAAGAGAAGGGAAGAAAGTGGATCACCTTGCCTGAGTCCGCATTTGATTTTAAATTTGTGACCCTCCGTACCATTAATGAGAATGGAAGAGGTACCCGCAAACAGGCTGGATTTAATCCAAGCAATCCATTTGGGACCAAACCCTCTATGAAGTAAGATATCGAAGAGGAACTCCCAACTAACATTGTCGTAAGCTTTTTGAAAATCAAGTTTAAGCAGGATACCTTCTAATTTGGACTTATGACAATAGGAAATGATTTCTTGGGCTGAGGCAACACTATCGAGGATAAAACGATCTTTGATGAAACCCGATTGTGCGGGGTCGATAAGAGGGGAGATAACCTCGCTAAGTCTAGCCGAGAGGACCTTCATGATAATTTTGAAAGTGGAATTAATAAGACTAATCGGCCTAAAATTAGCCACTGAGTTCGCTCCTAACATTTTAGGGATAAGAAAAATATGAGCGTAGTTGATGCGATCGAAGGAGAACGATCCTAGATGAAAGTCAGTAAACATCCGGAAAAGGTCATCTTTCAACCAATTCCAAAATTTTTGGAAAAAGAAGGGGGAGAAACCGTCCGGACCCAGCGCTGCATCGCTTTTTAAAGCGAACACTGCTGCTTTGATTTCGTCCATAGTAAACGGAGCCTCAAGTGAGGAAAGATTGGTCGGGTGCGCACCGTACAGTTGAGTCCAATCCAGACTCAAGGCTCTAGGTTTGGAAGATCCAAGAAGATTTTTATAGAAAAGGAGAAAAGATGTTCTATAAACTACGGTAACTACGGTAAGTATCCTAGATGTTCTATAAACTACGAGCCCATGTCCAGATAGCCTGGAGGAGAATCTCACGTCATGACAAGACGCATCGTGTAGACAACCTATGGACAATTCAGCCTCCGTCATGGGACAATGACACCACCCGTAGTCACTAAACACCCCACAAGCATCGCCACGATCCCGATAATTTCGGAGATGTGCTCACGTCATGACATGACGCATCATGTAGACAGCCTATGAAACACTCTCACACCGTAGACCCGGGGCCCTTATACTTATGTTTTTCTCTTACTTTCATCGCATCTTCACTATTATATTGTCCTTAGTTATTTGAATCATGAATAAAATCAACACTCTAGAGTTAGCACTTCCTCTATACCGGTCTTAACCATCAATCAATAATAACAACCAAAACTTGGTCTTTCATTTCAATATTTTATCTGAAAGAATTTCTTCAATGCCGGTATAAGGCTTAACTACACTCTAGTCTTAAATATCATTTCATGTTCATAGAAGTTGAGTATTCACACTCACAAATTTTTCTCATAATTCATCATGATTTTCTATTTTATTTTCATGCACAAATTTCATATATAAAGTGACAATTTCATCTATCAAGCTTACCACATTCATGATAGATTTTCACAATTCGGTTTTATTTTCATAATAACATTCTTCACTTATCAAACCAATTCATAATTATCTTTATCTAAATTTTTCCATGACACGATTCATTTAAATTCCCTAAAAAAAAAGTACTACTTTTCTTTAATTACTCAATAATTCGTTTTAATAAATTATATCAAGTTCTTTTCTAAATTGGCCTTGATTCTCATTATAGTGGGTCAAAAAGCTTATAAAATTTCTCATGAAGTCTAGGCTGTTTTAGAATAATTCTAGTATTTTTTCTTAAATTTTTAAACACTTAAAACCCTTAAAAAAATATCAAAATATAAAAAAAACCAAAACTCTAAATTCTTTTCCCAAGGCCGGTTTCAAACCAAGCTCAGCAAGCCCCCAGGTGAACAGTAACGCCACCAAACCGCACTCATTAACCGGAATGACCAAGGTGACTAACTGTCTAAAGGAGAGGTTAAAATCTATTTGAGTTTGGGTTTCGGGTTTTGTGAAAAATTAATGTTCAGGAAAAAAAAATTGTTTCTGGAGGGACTCGAACCCAAGCACAACAAGCCCCCACGGGTGAACAATAACGCCCCCAAACCGCACCCAATAACCAGGTTGGCCAAGATGACCGATTCGCTATGAGATTAGTTGAGTTATTTTTAACTCGATTCTCTATTTATTATTAATATTTCGTATTTTAAAAGCTCTTAAACTCTTTTCTCTTCTAAATTATTTTATGAAACTTTCCAGATTACTGATTTTATAGATTAACAACATAACAGTATTTTAAAAATATTATTTTGACATAAAAACATGAAATTTTCCTTCCAATTTGTGTTCTATGTCTATAATTTCGACATTGTAAATTGATCATGATCCCTACCAATTTTAGCATTACAAATATCATGAAAAGATTGTCTCTTGCTTTTTCTTCTTTTATTTTCGCAGTATTCTATAACATGGTCTCATTTATCATACTAGTGTCACAATGAGTTGATAAGCACAATTCAATTATTTCAATTACTCAACTAGCCATTCACAAGCATATTCTACATCTAGCGTGGTTCCAAATTTACATTTCCATAGCAACATGATAATTCTACTACAATAACCATAATTTATAGCAATTATCATACAATTCATCAGGCATTCATTTTATTATCTAACTAGTTTCTTTTTAGAGCCAACACATGGTTAATTTACTAGTTTCTTTAGCAATTTCATCAATCAAATTCCTAGCATGATGTATACATTAGAAGTAGAGAAATCACCCACCTATTTGAAGAAACAAATGAAAAGAACTCCTAAAAATCTCCTTGAACACACGAACGGTCCTTCTCCTCCTAGATTGTGCCACCACAAGAGCCTTCTCCTCCTTGTCCAAGTGAACCCGAGAACTCATCTTGCTCCTCTTGAATGGCCGGCCTCCAAATGAAAGGGAACATACACAATAAAACTCCTCTCAATCTCTCAATCTTTTCTCACAACTAGAATTTCTTTCTCTTTCTTTTTCTTTCACAAACTTTCTGATGTGTTACATGAAGAGAATGGGGGGGGGGGGGGGGGGGGGGGGGGGGGGATGGAGGGCCAAGATTGAACTAGATAGTTGTAGATTAGGAGCTAGGATGAGTTAGGGAGCTAGAGCAACCACCCATGAACACAAACCACCTCTCCACTATGCCAACTCTCCCACTCTCTCTTTGACTCCATCTGGCCTACACTTGAGCACACCCAAGACACGTGCTAGTGCAATGCACGTGTCACCCAAGCACCCCTAGCTACTAGTTGTACATACATTTGTTAGTAGATTTGTTACAAAAATGAGTCTACCCTACAAGTTGCCTCATTTAAATGAGAATAAACTAGTGGGGTCAATTTAGTGGGCTTTAGAAATCATGGGCTTAATAATTAAAATAATTAATTTAATTAGGGTGGGCTAGATTCAAACAATTAGGCCTAGGATTTAAAATTGACTTTTAAATTAAAAGGAGAAGAATAAAAATACTTTGTTCATGGCATGAAAATAAATAGATTTTAGGGGATAAAAATGTACATAAATTTACACGTGCAAAACACGTAAAAATCAACAAACTCTTATTTAATTAAAATTGAAAATTCAGGATATTACACTACTTGTAACTACACACTCAGGTTCTATTAGTTCTCACACTCTCACATTGCCCTATATTCTTTGTGCTCCATATTTATCCATGAACCTTATTTCCATTAGTGCTATGTGCGATAGTGGCATTGTTGTTACCTTCGATTCTTTAGGTTGTTCTATAATGGATCCACTCACTGGACAGGAGATTGTGCATGCTAGTCGACACAGTCGCCTATACCATCTAGATTTTCTACATGCACATTAATCTCATTCTAGTTTTGATGGTGTTGTCTCATCTGATATAGATCTCTGGCACAGACGTTTAGGTCATGTTAGTGAGTCTCTCCTAAAGAGCTTACCCCTTCAAGGTGCCCTTGGTCATCTTTCTTTTACACAATTGTATGTTTGTCAGGTTTGTAAGTTAGCAAAACACATAGCTCTTCCTTTTAATAATAAAAGCACTTATCATACCACTCATCCTTTTCAGCCTGTTCATTCTGACGTATGGGGACCCTCTCATGTACCTTTTAGTGAATGATAAATCTATTATATATGTTGCCTTCATAGATGACTTCACTCACAACACATGAGTTTTTCTTATGTGCCAATGATCTGAGATTCCTGCTATTTACCAGGTCTTTATGACCATGATTCATACTCAGTTCGGTGTGTGAATCAAGATATTTTGCTAAGATGGTGCACGTGAGTGCACTTCCACCACTATCAGTCTGACGACACTTTTTCAGCAGTCATGCCCTCACACACATGAACAGAATGATGTAGCTAAACGCAAGCATTATCACATTTTTTAGATGACTTACGCTCTTCTACTCTCTTCTTCTATTCCTCATCTTTTCTGGGCTGAGGTTGTCATAACTTCTGTTAGCCTCATCAACATTACTCCACCGTCTACCGTATCTGGTATAATGCCTCATGAGGCTCTTCATCACTTTCTACCGGACTACAGTATGCTCTGTACCTTTGGGTGCAACTGTTATGTCCTTCTCCTTCCCACTGAGCGCATGAAGTTGACTACCAGAGCTGCTAAGTGTGTTCACCTATGTATCAGTTCTGACCACAAGGGATATCGTTACTTTGATCCCTTGACGTGTCGTGTGAGTATCTCTTGTCATGTCTCCTTTGTGGAAGACTCTCCTTGCTACCAGTCATCCCCTGAGGATACTTGATGTGGGTCAGATGACGTGGCCCCTCCTGGGCCACAGGATCCCCTCAGAAACCATTTGCCCCTGATCATCAGGTCTGCCAGGTCTGCCATAAGCCTCCTGGGCTTCTGCTACGTCAGGCCCACGGGCAACCGGGTCCAGACCCGGCCCCAAATGGGTCCAGACCCGTTTGCACTGACTATAAATACCAGACCCTCTCCCCTTCAAAATGTAATCAATCTCTCCCCTTTCAAAACCCTAGTTATTATTACTCTTCAGAGACTCACTAGACCGTCGGAGGGCCTACCACCGGGATCAACCCCAGTGTTCCTAGGTCGAGTGCAGGTACACGAGACCTCCGGATCCGAGCCACACCTTCAGATCCAACCCGAGCATCCGACTAGGGTTGGCATTCGGGCCAAACGAGCCGGGCCGAGCTGGACCCGCCCGGGTTGGACGTTGACTTGGGCGGGTTCGGGTCGGGTTGGCGCCTTAAACGGGCCAGGCTGGGTCAGGTCAAAAATTAGAAATGGCGACCCGCCTAACCCGTGAACCCTTACGGGTCCAACCCGGGTCGGGTCAGGTCGACCCGCGGGTTGGCCCGTTTAGATAGAAAGGTTTATTTTATTTTTTTTACTTAAAATAATAATAATAATAATAATAAACATTAAAAATCGTAATAATAATAATAAGATTGACCGAGTGAAATTGGCAAAAAAAATTGAAATATTATTCATATAAATTTAAGTTATACAAGTTTCACAATTTCTAATGAAATGAAGAATTCAATTCACAAATATGTTTTATACACTAACATATTTCTTATTTACAATTTCAATTTACTTCAATTTTTCTAATTTGAAATTTGAAATAACAAGCACAGATATAATACAATTTTTTTATCAATTTACAACTGTCTTCAAGTTGATGACCTTCAATTTGTTGTTGTTGGTCTTGAATTCTTCATTTGGTTGCTATTGTTGTTGTTCTTCTTCTTCTTCTTCTTCCAGTGAGTTGCTCCCACTTGTGGACGTTGAAAACGCTTTCCCTTGTGTCCTATCTTCATCCTTCAACCAGTCTTCTGTGCAAACGAGCATCTCTAACGTGTTGGGCTTCAAGCGATTCCTGTAATCAGTTAGAACTCTGCCACTTGAAGAAAATGCACTTTCAGAAGCAACTGTAGAGATAGGAGGAGTTAGTAAATCTTTAGCCATAATTGACAAAATATTATAAGTGTGTTCATGGTCTTTCCACCATTGTAAAATATTTAGTGGAGAAGAAGAAGACTCAGAATCTTGTTGGTTATACCAATTTAATTTATTTGGTTGATTAGTTCTAGGTTTTTTTGATTGAATTTGTGCAAGTAAATTAAATATTTTATCATCAAAATTACTCTTACCCTTACCTTTAGAAGTAGCAGAAGAAGAACTAACTACAGAAGTTGTACTACTAGAAGGAAAACATCTATCATAATAATCATACAAGTTATTTAATGTAGATTCAAATTGAACTAAAAAAATAGCGCAATCAATTATTATTTCTACATTTTCCCCAAATAATGCAATAAATATTTCAATCAAACTCTTCGTACCTTCTAATTTGATACGAGGATCCATAACGGTAGCAACACAAATCAACAAAGGAGGAGGAAAATAATACTTCAAAAATTTTTTGTATGCAGGTTTTACAATCTCACCAACATAAGTATCATTTAACATTTCGTTAAATGTTTGCATCATACTAACTAATGAAATAAAAATGCTACTAGAAGTAGATTCATATGTTTTTGAAAATTTTAAAGTTGCGGTTTTAAAAGGTTCTAAAAATTTCAACAAAGCTTCGGCATAATACCAATCGGTGGGAGTCATTTCAAAATTGTGCATATTTCAACACAATGTAGGAACGATGAATTATAAAAAAATCTAGAAAACAAGAGGGTTGAGATAGAAAAGATAAAAAACCAACAATAATTATAACTACAACAAAAATAAAATAAGAAGAGAGGTATGAAATTTTGATATCGTTCACCGTGGATACGCGTATATAAAAAAATCCGTGAAAATAAGAATAGAAGTAGAAGTAGAATTCCTCAAATCCGGAATTAAAGAGTTGGGGAGAGCTTGTAGGAGAGTTGAAGACTTGATCACTTGGAGTTGGACGAGAGTTGAAGAGTTGAGGACGTTGAATTTTGATTTCGATACGATCGGAAATTGATCGTGTATATGTCTTGAACACTTGTTTATTTAATACTACAATTGTTCACAAATTGCTTAGAAATGAGTAATAATAGTAGAGAGAGTAAGAGAGTAAGGTGTGATTTTTTTGATGGGGTTTTGGGGGGTATTTATAGGCTCAAAATAATAAAAAAAAACCCAAAAAAACCAAGCAAAACGGCTATAAGAGCCGTTTGCTCTCTCTGTTGAACAGTGCTGCCCCCCAACGGATCGTTTGACCCACGGGTCAACGGTCGACCCGTGACGGGTCGAACGTTTGACCCGAACGGGTCCAATGGTTCGTAACCCGCGGGTTGGCGGGCAGGTTGGGTATTTCTTAACGGGTTCGTGGGCCGGGTTATACGGGTTCGATTCGCTATTAAAGCGACTCGGGTCAACCCGTTACTATTCACGGGTTCGACCCGAACCTGCCAAGCACCTTCACGGGCCAGGTTCAACGGGCGGGTCGTGGGCGGGTTGGCGATTGACCCGGCCCACTTGCCATCCCTACATCCGACCTCCACCTCACTCCCGCCAACCCCCGAGCCGTTCCCTCAGCTGAGGGTCGGGCGTACCATCCAGTACTGAGGCTTCCACTAAATTACAAATTGAGAGAACTCACACCTGGTGCAGCCACCCCCCAAAAACAAACCGCATCAGGTTGGCGCCGTCTGTGGAAAACCTCGGTACGGACATCAGTCCGAACCCAGCCATTAACGGCATCCCATCTATCCGAGCTCACATGGCACCCAAGCCCAGGAAAGCTGTCACCTCTGCACGTCGTCAGGACGTTCCTCCTCTGGATGTCCCCGTCGACACTCATGAATCCAACAATCCGAGGGTCAACCTCAGACCTGGACCGGGCACCTCCCGCTCAGTCGCAACCGACCTGTGTCGGGTCATCCAGGATAGACGGGCCAGTCGAACTAGGTTAGGGTCCGCTTCCAACTCGGCCCCGAACCATCCCCGGCATCCGTCCCGAGAGCGAGAACCGGCGCTCAGTCGCATCAACCAGAGGCCGCCACCCAAACGCGACCCGACCGAACGGGCTCTGGTCACCCACCATGAGTTCCAAGACTTCCAAAACGAGATCCTGGAGGCCATCCTAGGGATCCCTATCAACGAGACACCCCACCGCTCCTACACGCGGTCGGATGCCGGGGCCAGCGTGTCTCGCGGCCTGACAGCTCCGCTAGAGTACGACGAGGACGTCCTGAGACGCCTCCAGGAAATGGAGAATTGCCTCGACCACTTCGGCAACGGCGGCGCGAGGCCGGCTCAGGGCCATAGGCTGACCCGACCTCCTTTCTCCGCTGCAATCTTACAAGCGGAAATACCCCCGAAATTTCCAACCTCCCCAGTTTGAAACCTATGACGGTGAGGGTGATCCTTCTGATCACATGGAGGGTTTCAAGACCCTCATGATGATTCACAGCACTTCGGATCCCCTCCTATGCCGAGCCTTCCCTGCCACCCTCCGGAATCCGGCTCGAGAATGGTTCTCTAAGATCATCCCCGACTCGATCCACTCGTTCGACCAGCTGGAGGCTAATTTCCTGGCCCACTTCGTAACCAGCAGGAAAGCCGAGAAGACGAGCGCAACCTTACTGGACCTCCAACAGAAGAAAGGGGAGTCACTCCGGCAGTTCACCCGAAGGTTCACCACGGAGGTGAGGTTGGTCTCCTCCCTCGATGCTGGGGTCACCTCGGCAGCGTTCCGGCACAATGTCCAGCATGGCCAGCTGAAGGCATCCCTGGCGAAGAAGCCTCCCCTCAATTTCCCTAACCTTCTCAATCGGGTCAAAAAGTACATCTAGGCCGAGGAGGCCCTAAATCCAGAGGATGCCAAAGAAGTCCCAGGGAAGGGGAAGCGCAAGGCCGACGAGGCCGAACCAGCAAGGAAGGTCCCAAAAGACAGGACCATCACGAAGAGGATCCCTCCGATTCCACGCTTCAAGAGGTACACACCACTGGCACAGAATGTGTCAGCTATCCTCTTAGCAATCGAGGACAGAGACCTCGTCCAGATGCCCCCTCGACCGACCAACAACAGGAAAAGGGATCAGCGGTTCTACTGTCGCTTCTACCGGGACAACGGGCACGACACCGACTACTGCCGGGCCCTGAAGGACGAAACCGAGGCCTTCATCCAACGAGGGTATCTCTGGGAATTCAAACGGGAAGATGCCCGGGACCAAAGAGACACGAGAAACCGGAGGCCTTCTCCTCCTCTTTGCACACCCAAACCACGTCCCGAGTGGAACCCCGAGCCTGAAGAGACCGGAGGTCAAGCCATCCTACATTACGTCCATGAGGGGCCCATGGGAGGAGAATCAGCACTTCCCGCAAGGCATTCGTCTGAGAGGTAAATGCCGTCTGAGGTCTCCCTTCCCCCCAGGTTCAGCAGCTCCCTGTCTCTTTCTCAGAGGAGGACCTGGAGGGGGTCCGGCTCCCGCACTGCAATGCGCCCGTCGTCAGCTTCGTCATGGCAAACTACGAGGTCTGCCGAATCCTTGTGGACAATGGGAGCTCAGTGAACGTCCTCTTCCTGGAAGTGTTTGAGAACCTCAAGCTCCCTTGAGATAAGCTGAAGCCAGCTGGGTACACCCTGCACGGGTTCTCCGGCATCCCAGTGCCAATCGAGGAGATCGTGACCTTGGATGTCACCGCCAGTACGACCCCTCACCGATGGACCGAGTCGATGGACTTCATGGTTATGAACGTCAAGGCCGCTTACAACGCCATCCTCGGCCGGCCCGGGATCTGTTCCCTCCAGGCTTTTCCCTCAGCCTACCACCTAAAGTTGAAGTTCCCCACCGATTCAGGTGTCAGGGTCATCCCAGGGAACCAAGAAGCAGCACGATCGTGCTACATAATGGCGGTCGGGGGCGGTGTGTTCCCCCTGGACGCCGTCAAGCTACAGCCCGAAAGAAGCCAGTCCGAGACCGAGCCGGTGGACGAATTAGAGGAAGTCTCGTTCGAGACAGGGGACATGTCGAAGTGGTTCCGCGTGAGCTGCTCTCTTGCTCCCAACCTCAAGTCCGACCTGATCGATTGCATTCACCGCAATGTCGACCTCTTCGCCTGGAAGCCCTCCGATATGCCCGGGATCTCCGAAGACCTGATCATGCACAAACTCAGTGTGATCCTCGGCTCGAAGCCGATCGTCCAGAAGCGACGTAAGTTCACCCCGGAGAGGTAGCAGGCAGTGAACGCAGAGGTGGAAAAACTCTTGTCCGCCCGGTTCATACAGGAGGTCAGCTACCCTGAGTGGCTGGCGAATATCGTGATGGTCAGGAAGGCGAGCGGGAGCTGGGGGATCTGCATAGACTTCACTGACCTTAACAAGGCGTGCCTGAAAGATCCATTCCCTCTCCCCCGCATCGACGCTCTGATTGACGCGACGTCGGGTCACGAGCTCCTTTCTTTCATGGAAGCCTTTTCAGGCTACAACCAGATCCGGATGTTCTCCCCTGATATAGCCAAGATGTCCTTTGTCACCGACCAAGGTCTTTATTGCTACCGGGTTATGCCCTTCGGGCTGAAGAATGTCGGTGCCACTTATCAGAGACTCGTCAACCGAGTCTTCAATGATCAAATCAGTTGCAACATGGAGGTGCACGTTGAAGACATGCTCGTCAAAAGCCAGTGAGGATAGGACCACGTCGCCGATCTGGAAGAAGCCTTTGGGGTCCTTCGGACCCACAATATGAGACTCAATCCGGCGAAATGTGCGTTCGGCGTCTCCTCAGGGAAATTCCTAGATTTCGTCGTCAGCCAGCGTGGCATCGAGGTAAACCCCAAGAAGATCCAGGCCATTATAGACATGGCCCCTCCTAGAAACATCAAAGAAGTTCAGAGGCTCATGGGAAGACTGGGGGCCATCGGCCGTTTCCTCTCCAAGTCCGGAGAGAAGTCCCTCCCGTTCTTCAAAGCCTTGTGCGGAACCGGAGGCTTCGAGTGGGGTACTCAGCAGTAAGAGGCGTTCGCCCAATTGAAAGAGTACCTCACCAATCCTCCTCTCCTCAGCCAACCCAAACCAGGCGAGCCCCTCTGGCTTTATCTCTCAGCCTCGAAAAATGTGCTCAGTGTCGTTCTCGTTCGAGAAAAGGATGGAGTCCAAAAGCCACTGTACTATGTGAGCAAGGTTCTGCTTGCGGCCGAGACCAGATATTTGAAAATGGAAAAGGTGGCATACGCCCTGGTCATGGCTGTGCGGGAGCTCCGCCCCTATTTCCAGCCACACTCAATCCAGGTCCTCACGAATCAGCCTCTGAAGGCTGTCCTCTACGAGCCTAAGAGCTCCGGCCGACTGGTCAAATGGTCGATCAAGCTCAGTCAATACGACATCGTCTATCAGCCAAGGACGGTCATCAAAGGGCAGGCCCTCGCTGAGTTCATCACAGAATGCACCATCTCCGAGCAACCCGAAAGTGGGGGGGCCAACGAGACGTGGGAAGTTTACGTCGACGGCTCTTCCTGCGAAGCGAGAAGTGGTGCGGGCATCATTTTGCGAGGACCTAACAACTTCCTTCTCCAATATTACCTCCGCCTCAACTTCCCGACCTCCAACAACGAGGCCAAATATGGGGCCATGATTGCCGGGCTCACCCTGGCTCATCAGGCAGGCGCCAGACAGATCAGGACTTTCAGCAACTCTCAACTCGTGGTCAATTAGATCATCGGGGAGTACGAGGCCCGTGACGATCGGATGATCCGGTACTTGGCCGTGGTCTGGCGGCTCTTGGCATACTTTGATGAGTCTGCAGTCTTAAGGATCCCCAGAGAGCAGAATGCCCAGGCCGACGCCCTGTCAAAGTTAGCCTCCTCGTCCTTCGAAGGTCTCAATCGCACCATTCTGATCGAGGTACTCCTGAAGCCAAGCATCGACTACCCCGAGACCCTCTGCATAGAAGACAGAGCTCAGCTTGACGATTGGACCACTCCCATCAGAAAGTTTCTAATCAAAGGAGAGCTCCCCAAAGATCGAGCCGAGGAAAGACGGATCAAGGTCCGTTCAGAAAGGTTTGCCATGATCAGCGAGACACTCTTCAAATGGTCGTATACCACGATGGTAAGGCCCTACCTCCGCTGTTTAACCCCCAATGAAGCAAGGTACGCTCTCAAAGAGCTCCATGAAGGAATTGGCGGGTGCCATATAGGAAGCCGATCACTTGCGCAAAAGGGTCTGAATCACAGGTACTACTAGCCCACGATGTTGCAAGATGCTCTGGTCCTGGTCAAAAAGTGTGGCCCTCGTCAAAGGTTCTCCTCGGTGAAAAGAGCTCCGCAAGCAAACCTCCGCTCCCTGGCCAATCCAACCCCTTTTGCTATGTGGAGGATGGATCTGGTAGGCCCATTTCCGAAGGCGACGGGCCAAAGGAAGTTTCTAATAGTAGCGATCGACTACTTCACGAAGTGGATCGAGGCCGAGTCCCTGGCCACGATCACCGAGTAGTAGACCCAATAATTTTTCTAGAAACACATCGTCTGCCGATTCGGGATCCCCCACATACTCATCACAGATAATGGGACTCAGTTCGCGGGTAAAAATTTCCGAAAGTTCTGCGAGGATCTCGGGATCCATCAGTGCTTCTCTTCGGTATGCCATCCACAGTCGAACGTCCAGACCGAGAATGTGAACCACCAGATCCTCGACGGTCTCAAGAAACGACTTGATAACTCTTCCAAGGGGCTATGGGTCGATGAGTTGCCGAGCGTTCTTTGGGCCCATCGAACGACGAAGAAAATTTCCACAGGAAAGTCACCATTCAATCTAACATACGGTGCGAAAGCAGTGATCCCCCTCGAGATCAGGCTTCCTTTACCCCAGATCATGGCCTTCGACGAAGCAAGCAACTCGGCACAGCTACGTGCCAATCTGGACCTCATAGACGAAGTCAGGGAAAAATCTACCATCAAAAGAAATACATACTAGCAGAGGATCGAAAGGTTCTACAACAAAAAGGTGCGTCCCACCAACATCAAGCTAGGGGACCTCGTCCTCCGAAAGCTGGCGGTATCTAACCCCGGCCAAAAGAGTAAACTGGCCCCAAACTGAGAAGGCTCGTACAAAGTTTCTGAGGTTGTACGCCCGGGCACGTATCACCCCACCGACCCGGAGAGCAAGGCTGTCAAGAGGCCCTGGAATGCAGAGCACTTAATCAAATTCCTCGAAGGTGAGAATTAGCCTCTACAGATACCCCCGTGTAAATTATAAAAATGTAATTGGCACGTCGTGCCTTGTTTTGTGAAGTCAAAATATGTTGTAATTATGCCAGCTTTCTTAAAACAAGCTTCGACTTCTATTAGCTTTCTTTAAAACAAGTCTCGGGCTCGACCTTCGAAAGGAACCGCGAGCCCCAAAAAGCTTCTCTCACAAGCTTGACGCTCGGCACTCGAACAGAACCGCGAGCCCCAAAAAGCTTCTCTCACAAGCTTGGCGCTCGGCATTCGGAAGGAACCGCGAGCCCCAAAAAGCTTCTCTCACAAGCTTGGCGCTCGGCGCTCGGACAGAACCGCGAGCCCTAAAATGCTTCTCTCACAGGCTTGGCGCTCGGTGCTCGTACGGAATTGCAAGTTCGAAAAGGCTTCTCTCACAAGCTTGGTGCTCAGCACTCGGACAGAACCGCGAGCCCCAAAAAACTTCTCTAACAAGTTTGGCGCTCGACGCTCGGACGAAACCACGAGCCCCAAAAAGCTTCTCTCACAAGGTATGGGGGCTCGGCATCAACCTCGAGCATGGCTTGGGCTTGTTTAAGCCCTGCAACCTATGCGCTCGATAATGACCGCCAGCCACGCCCGTACTATCTACCCGAGAACATGTTTGGGGGCTCGGCATCGACCTCAAGTAAGGCATTGGCTTTTTCAATCCATACGACCTTTACGCTCGGCGACGATCTGCAGCTACGCTCATAACAGGCTTCTCTAAGGTATGGGGGCTCGGCATCGACCTCGAGCATGGCTTGGGCCTGTTCAAACCCTACAGCTTATGCACTCGGGGATGACCGCCAGCCACACCCGTACTATCTACCCGAGAACATGTTTGGGGGCTCGGCATCGACCTCGAGCAAGGCATTGGCTTTTTCAAGCTATACGACCTTTACGCTCGGTGACGATCTGCAGCTACGCTCATAACAAGCTTCTCTAAGGTATGGGGGCTCGGCATCGACCTCGAGCATGGCTTGGGCTTGTTCAAACCCTACAGCCTATGCGCTCGGCGTTGACCGCCAGCCACACCCGTACTATCTACCCAAGAACATGTTTGGGGGCTCGACGTCGACCTCAAGCAAGGCATTGGCTTTTTCAAGCCATACGACCTTTACGCTCGGCGATGATCTACAGCTACGCTCATAACAGGCTTCTCTAAGGTATGGGGGCTCGGCATCGACCTCGAGCATGGCTTGGGCTTGTTCAAACCCTTCAGCCTATGCGCTCAGCGATGACCACTAGCCACACCCATACTATCTACCCGAGAACATGTTTGGGGGCTCGGCGTCGACCTCGAGCAAGGCATTGGCTTTTTCAAGCCATACGACCTTTACGCTCGGCGATGGTCTGTAGCTACGCTCATAACAGGCTTCTCTAAGATATGGGGGCTCGACATCGAACTCGAGCATGGCTTGGGCTTGTTCAAACCCTACAGCCTATGCGCTCGGCGATGATCGCCAGCCACAACCATACTATCTACCCGAGAACATGTATAGGAGCTCAGCGTCGACCTCGAGCAAGGCATTGGCTTTTTCAAGTCATGCGACCTTTATGCTCGGCGACGACTTGCAGCTACGCTCATAACTAGCTTC